>OZ018308.1:15569656-15732027 GCA_963969455.1 Arge pagana | reverse complement strand
AATACGATTTTCCGAAGTTGATAACTTCTGATTACCACGAACAGCATTCTGTACAAAGATCACGCAGCAAAAATAGTTGAAGATACAATACAGCATCATTTTCCTGATTCTGTTGAAGCACCAACGAATCATTGTACAGAATGCTGTTCGTGGTAATCAGAAGTTATCAACTTCGGAAAATCGTATTCATATTATGTACATATAAAAATACTCAAATATTCGAAATCAATTTGGTTTTTTCAAAGTAAAGTGCTCACAGGTCTCATTTTTGATTTTTTATTTCAACAATTATGGAAATCAGGTTCAGCTGCACATGTACTGACCCAGAAAACTTCAATACAAAAAACTAGAACTAATTCTATTGCGAATGAATATTTTTCAAATTCTTAATTGAAAGTGTATTATTCTATAAATTCATGACAATAATGGTAATCTTCATAGAAATGTTTGAAACATAATGATTTCTTACACCAGCCGCATCGTATCATAGCAATATTCTCACATCCGCTTATTCCGCATCGTATGTCGCACGAATCCCCGAAACTAAAATCTACGGGATTAACGAATTCCTGTGGTTTTTCATCAATATAACCACTTTTGTACCAGGAATATTTAAAAAGATTTTCATATCGTGGTGAAGATAGCTGATTGTGGGCTAAAGATTGGAGTTTGATAATGTTATTCCTCAAATGCAGATTTAAATCGTAATTCATTAAAATTACATTATCAGAAATACGTCGAACATAATTTTTCCATATGCGAAACCCAAACACATCAAGTGGTTGTATTTTTCCTGTTGTACCGGTTGGTATTTTTTTTATAGTTATTATTTTGTTTTCCGGCATTGTTTCCTGTATTACTGCATCGCAGTGTCCACTCCATGAATCAAGTAACAATACAGAGTGATGACCCACATTCGGATAAAATACTTGTTCTAACCAAATCTTAAAAAGGTCTGAAATTACAAGATATTCTTATAAAATCATTCAATTAATCATAGTTTGGTGATAATAATTATTGTGAGTGTGCTTACTTGTAGTTAACTTTCCAGATGTAGATGCCTCCGCATGTACATTATCTGCACGGAATAATGTTGTTTGTACGATAGGGCCGAATCGACCACTTGGCTCCTTTAACACCAGAAAAAGAGGTGATAGGAGTTTTCCTGTAGCTGATATAAGTGGTTGAATGGTATAACTGTGAGTTGTCGACGAAACTGACTGTACTAAACATTGCACTTGCTTCTCTCCTTCAACAGCTAACGTTCTTCCAGAGTGCATTTCCAATTGGAATCCACTTTGATCTGAATTATATAAATTCTCAACTCCAATTATAGGTATAGTTGTTTTAATGTCAGTTACAAACTGATTTGCTTTACTTTTGAGTTCTGACTCACTGTCCAAAGTTTTTCTAGTGACAAATTTATTTATTTTTCTTGATACTATTCGATGGGCTTTTTTAAACTTCAAAAGCCAACTTTCAGAAGCCTTGAATCTGAAATCTTCAGAGCCAATTTCTTTTTGAGCGTGCAAAGCCCATCGCCGTAAATCTCGATCATGAATAATTGAACCACCTTCAAGAGCAGCATTGAAATTATCTAATACATGTTGACAAATTCGTGCAATTTTTTCCCTGTAGGTACCACCCTTATTTATCTTGTTAGCCCAACGATGTAGTTGAGTTTTAGATTTGACTTTTCTGAATCTTCTTTGTACAGTTTCGATTTTCAAGTTTTTATTTTTCCCACTTCTCCAATAATCCAGTGCTCTCTGTTTATAGTCAAAACTCACTTCTTCTTCATCATCTGTACAATGATTTGTTGGTGCTTCAACAGGATCAGGAAAATGATGCTGTATTGTATCTTCAACTATTTTTGCTGCGTGATCTTTGTACTGTTCTTGAAAATGTAATGTCTCTTCGATAATCATATCTACGTCATTAAAATCATTTGTGGCACTTAACAGTATATCTTTAATCGATTCTGCTAACTCCATTTCTCTATGATTGGCCGTTCCATCTTGTATTTGAATATTTTGAAAAAACGCGGATAATAAATGTATAACAGTCAAAGGATTGATTCTCATTGTTGAGTCCGGATGGAGGAACAAACCTACTCAATGCTTCTAAAAGACTACACTTATTCCCGAGCATGGAGTTTTACGACATATATACCCGACCGATGAGTAACGAAACGAATAATCGAAACTGATAAGCAGTATCGTAAAAAATTATCGGACGAAAAGACGAATTGATGGAATAAAAAATCACTCGCGAATCATAGTTTATCTTGACCAAGATGATTCATTTTATGAAGAAATTATTGCCTCGTGATAAATGACTTTAAATATAAGATATTCGATATCTCAATTCATATCTTATTCGTATTTCTCTTGAGAAAAACATTTTCTTCATTATTGCAGATGACCAATGTCTGAAGGGGTAGTAACCGTGTTTGGGGAGGGTTAACGCGAAATCCTCGAACACGTCAACTTATTTACTTCATTTCACAACTCAGAATATTTACTTTTCAATTTTCAAGTCAATATTCGAATCAGTACAACGAAAATATCTTCGAAAAATGTGGTTTTTCTGGTATAAAAAATAGGGGTTGCAACCCTCGTGGGCATAACAATGTCTAGTAGCTCCGCCTTGCCGCAAAGAGCATTTTTCATTTTGTTCCGTCGCGGAATACCAATTAGAAGCAGAGATATTTCGAAAAAAGACTTTAAGAGTGAACTTTGAGGGTAGATTTCACCCCCTAAACGGGCTTAAGAGCACGTATAACAAAATACGTGTCTCTCAAAACATATCTCATTCGTATTTCTCTTGAGAAAAACATTTTTTTCATTATTGCAGATGACCAATGTTTGAAGGGGTAGTAACCGTGTTTGGGGGTAGTTAACGCGAAATCCTCGAACACGTAAACTTATTTACTTTATTTCACAACTCAGAATATTTATTTTTCAATTTTCAAGTCAATATTAGAATCAGTACAACGAAAATATCTTCGAAAAATGTGGTTTTTCCGGTATAAAAAATAGGGGTTGCAACCCTCGTGGGCATAACAATGTCTAGTAGCTCCGCCTTGCCGCAAAGAGCATTTTCCATTTTGTTCCGTCGCGAAATACCAATTAGAAGCAGAGATATTTCGAAAAAAGACTTTTTGAGGGTGAGCTTTGAGGGTAGATTTCACCCCTAAATGGGCTTAAGAGCACGTATAAAAAAATACGTGTCTCTTATTTTTCGATGTTCTACAACATATATTAAAATCATTGAAATCGGTGAGTTCGGGTTCGCAAGGTTTCCTTGTGAGTGGTGCCACTTCAAACTGTTCGATTCCCGCTTGAATTGCGCGCAACAATTCGTACCTCGCTTCCGTTTTTAATAACTCGGAAAATAATGAACTTTTTTTTCCAAAGTAGAGAGATACCCGAAGTGGAAATTTCAGGACGCATAATCGCTCTTCAACTATTCGAATGCAATAATTTTCTCCGATATTAAAACGATTTTCATTTCTACGGTTTCAAGGTCAAACCCTAATGAAAAATCGGTGCGACGCGAGTTCAACTTTCAACTCCAACAAATTGGAAGCGGGACGATTCCGAAAAATCAGTGCCCAATTCGCTGTGAAAATACTTCATACCTCACCTAACTATCTATTCCTAAGGGCTTCTACGCAATATTGTATCAAATCAGCACGAAACCTCGCAGAACAATGTATTTGTTCGCACAGGCAATGCGATCTGTACCGTAGAACACTGATTTCATCATAGATATTCTTTCGACGAAGATATAATATTTTTAGCATGTTGAATCGACAGCGCTAGGTAGAACGAGCCAATCACCGGTTAAATGAATAAAAGAAATGTGTATTGGATTAACTTTGAAGTCTACTATATTTAAAAAAAAATGTTTCCCCATTTTCTAAACACAGCTCAAAAAACGATAATTTTGTCCTCAACTGGTTTATTTCAGAAAATTTTACATCTTCCAATTTTAAATTACGGCAGCGCTTCAAAATTACAAGACTATATATATTACAAGAATATAACAACTGAATCGTAGAAAAATGTATGCGCGATCCGTTGAACACTGAATTAATAACTCGGATGCGAGGATCGCATCTTCGTACTCGGAGGCAGCCGGGATGCGGGACCAATTTCGGTAGGCCTGGGCAGATGGTGTCGGTAAGTCAGAGATTTTATTGCTTCGCGAACGTGACTAAAAAAATCAGTTTCTCGAGAAATGGCGAACATTTTTGTAGCAACGCCGACGAGCCGGGAGGTTCTCACGCTGCTTTGTACAACGACAAGAGAGATAACGTTGGAAAATTAGTCAATTTTCTTCCCACACTCGCATCTCCGCGTTCTGCTACTGCGACCATGCCGGATTTGATGAGATCCTCGGTTTTGGGGCAAACGAGCTGGCAAGAATTTTGGGACGAGCAGGCTGAACGAGAACAGACTACCACTGCTTACTGCTGCTGCTACGAGTACTTACTACAAGACCAGACTCCTCTCGACACCGGTAGAGTTCGAGATGTAATTCCGGTGCAAGTCAGTTGATTATCGACCCTTGCGAGTCGGTTGTCGAACGTGATTTCCGTGATTCTCGGGCGGAGAGGCGCGTGGGTTGGCAAAGGCTCGGGCAAACTTTTACGGTTCTGTGTCACAATAATGCGATGGGACTCGTGCGTTTCGGAGAAGCCGCGAGCCTCGTTCTTGTATGCTCGTATAAACGGACGGGTGCCGTAAAACTTCTTTCGTACGAGATTGGTCGGATCGTACGCGGGAGAAGTCGCATGCAACATTTTTTCGTCCCTCTCGAAGTCGTCCGCCCGGGTGACGGCTACGGCTCGGGCGATGCCAGAGTTACTTTGTCGTCGCGTCCGTACAAAGTCGATGATTTCGCCCGTCACCGCGCGACGAAATCGATATCAGACCTGGAATAACGAGTTCCGCGTCGACCGCTCGACGCCGAGTCTCCCAATAAATACTGGCGCGCAATTTGCGGCCGGCGAGACTTTATCGTTGGCGTTGTAAAATGTCCGCGGCGATCGGACCGCCGTTTCGATGAAAAATAAAAACCGTAGGAAATTCCCCCCGGTGAACCGAGGATCCGGGACGATTCGGGTAACAGGACGAGCTTTGGCATAGGCACCGCGAACTCGAGTACCTAGAACAACGGGGACGATGAACCTCCCCGAGCAGCTTCTTGGGTCGTTCGGCTAGAACGGGCAGCACGCGGAGTGACAAAGTGTGACAAACGTTCGCTATAAATATAATCGGGTGTAACAGGTCCAAAGCGAATGGCATTAGTACGCGTGTGCTGGTTCCATTACATTCCTTCTCGCGACCGAGGTTGCTCGTTCCTTCGAATTTACCACGTGAAATCGCTCGCTTGTCCGCGACGCGCGAGTTACTACCGCGACGTCACGCGGGGCCACTGCGCTGTAACTGACCGTGAATTTGTCGTCGACCAACGCGCAAACCGCTCCAAAATTGCTTTTCATCGACCACCACCGAACCCTATCGAAAATCGATCGAGCACACGGTCCAAAATCAGCACGAGAATTGAGAAAACTTCAGCAGTCGATTTTGAAACCAAGTTCCTTATCGCCCGTTGCACTCCAGGCACATGGCGAATGAGAACTAGACCCAAAAACGTGTAACACCTCGACCATCACCACCATTTTGCTATGGCATGTTACGCTGGGTTGTTTCATTTCCAGGCGATTTTTTTTTTTTTGGTCCTACCTAAAAATCATTAAATTTGCCATAAAAAAGTACTTCTGATCAAACTTTGTCCGACCAACGTTTTTTTAGTTATAAAACTGGAAAGGTGAATTTTAAGAATAGTGAAAACAAATTTTCGAGTATCGAAAATTTTTTGCTGTGTTATTCGTGTGGGAAATCAAATTTTTGAACGAGTGAAGTCGCTAATTTACTTAAAAAATTTTGTCCATCGCGAATATTTGTGGTTTTGGACGAATCATCACATTTTTAGGTAGGACAAACAGAATATCAGAAGAAACATGCTCATGTTACACCCAAGCATATTGTTGTGGGTTTACAAGCGATACCAATGTGTGTAGGTAGGTATATGTGGGCTATCTGAAAAATTCGGTAAGAAAATGTTTTTTTCGCGGATATTTTTGCTAGTTCAGTTCTGCGTTGTTCGATCAAATTTTCTATTACTTTAATGCGGAATTTCCATGCGTGCGCAGGTTTATTTACTGTAATTTAAAAATTGCATAGATTATGATAGCGTTAAAAACTAATGAATAAATTTGATCGAACAGCGAAGAACCGCCGAACAACTGAAGGAGTAAAAAATTGTCGCATAAAAAAAATCAGTTTTTTTCCCGTCATTTTCAGACAGTTCGTTTGTACTGCGGTAATATACCTAGGCATCGTTTATAAACACGCGAACTCACGTGTTAGGAATATGCATAACTGAAACTTACTGTAGTAAAAGTATCGCGACGGTTGAATTTTTACACACTTTTTGGTCTAGCTCTCACTTGCCAAGTGACTGGAGTGCGACGTGCGATAAAAAACTTCGATGCCAAAAAATCGTATTTTAACGTGCGAGGTCTCGGAGGGTCGAGCTGATATTTTCAAGCGATGCGAAGATCGATGATAGAACGAAAGACTGACGGAGAACGACGAGAATGAGGATTGTGATTCGAGAGCTTGGACATATTCGTCGCAAACTACGGGAGCATGAAGAGCACGGTGCTGTTAAACGTGTTCGAAATACGCCAGCAGGACTGGGTCGAACTTGGTTTCGAACCGGAAGCAGGGCTATGGTATGTAATTTCATGGTATAACCTTGACAAAGCTGATGGAAATAGCACCCGAGTCGAACCACTGCGAGTCTCGGGTTTCGAGGGGCGGAGGAGAGGGAACGATCGAGGAAAACACTTAAGAACTCGAAAGTTCCCGAACTCGCTTGGTTCCCGGTCACACGTTCCCGGATCGTGCGATACGGCTGAGCGTGAATACACGAAAGACAGAATGTAACATCAATCGCGAAGAAGGTCAGGTGTCTCGTTCGGCCACAGGAATCATGCGAATCTCCAAACACCGCGGTGATCACGAGGAACAGGTTGCATCTCCCCGGAAGTTCGCGATCACGACTCGTTTTTTCCGCTCAGATTTTTGAGTCCGAATGATTTCCCTGGCAAAGTCTTCTCATGTCTCGTTGGCAAAGGAGCAATCGTCTAGTTTGTTTTGCTCGCGCGGAAGAGTCGTAGTTGTACAAAAGCTTCGTCGTTGGATGAACGATCGTTGTCTTTGTTTTTCGTTTTTGTTTTTTTGTTTAATTGCGCTTTGAAAATGTCACTCGTCGGGGAGGAGTCAAGGTCCTGGAGCTCGGATTTGTCTCGGGAAACGGATGGAGATGAGAAGTGAAAGAGCACGTACGACTATGCGAGCTGCGGGACGCGCGCGCAGATGCGTTTGAAATGAGAGAAACGACGAAGGAAAGGAAAGGTCGGTCGAAGCAAGCGTTTAATAAGCTGCGTGACATGAAAAATGATATGCCTCTGTAATTTGTCTAGCTGATGGGCTATCAAGAAGTTAACCGCACCGGGACGAGGGGTCACGCGGGGGGCGCGGAGACGTCGCGTTAAAGCATAGAGACGAAGCAGGGCGCGCCTCCGTAAGAGAGCCATGCCGAGTAAATTCGATGGCGTACGAAAGGTGGGACCCGGACCCGTCGCTCTCGATGAATGGGCTGAGTTTCAGGTAAGTAAATTATACACGATCGGTTGAAACATTTCAATTGGCGGGGCGGAACATGACGAATCCATTGTGAGTGGGAACAGAGCTTTGCCGTGACAGCGAGAATAATCGAACGAATTTGTCAATCTTCCTTCGATTCAGGAGTAGAGAATAGGCAGGGGGTACTGCTCTTACCTCCGTGATTGCTTGTCGGTAGCGCGAGGACGCGAGGACGCTTCCGCAGGAAACGCGAGGATCGAGCGGACAGAAGAGGCTTGGGAACTCACACTTTCACGGGGACAACCGTAGACGCATACCGTGGACTGTAGACGTCAGGATTCGGAGGCTATTATGCCACTGGTATTCCGATCGTCTTCGGGTTTTCGCATCTCCGAGCAATCTCCACCAGGTTTCAACAGTTTCTAGTTCCTAGCTTCAAGCTTTTCGATACATGAACGATCGTCCTTGAAAGAAACACTTCTTCGATGTTTGGCAGGTACGATCAATCCAGTCGCCAGTCATTCAGGTACCTACTTCTTACATCTACTGGGAGCCAACTTGAGCAAATTGTGCTGCGATGTGAACTGTTGTTTCGGACTCTAGATAAACTAATCTTCTTGATAAACCCATCGTTCGAGTAGCACGAGGCTACTTGGACTGCGAATGAAATCGGAAAGGGATCGATGCGAAATATTGAGAGATGAAACCAATTCAATGGACGCGATATTTCCTCTCAATGCAGAATCAGTGTATCAATCTGAGCTTTCAGGGTATCATAATTCTTGACGATGTAACATTCATTCATCGCTAGTTTCTAAATTACCGAAACTCTTCGAATATATGGCTTTCTCTTTTGACCGATTTGGATCTCAGAATTTTGATGAAAAACAATTTTTTTACAATTTATACCACTGTTGCATCAACGTACAACTTGGAAGCTACGTCATCCTCGACTCTTAAATCACGCTACCCTACAAGAACTTGTAGATACACGGAGTCTACGATTTTCCTCATCGTGATGAAAGCGCCAAACGAGGTTGATATTTTTTTACATCGTTCTTTCGACAATTTCGATTTTTTCGTGAACTGTATCTTTTCTTAAAAATTGAACGCCTACTGCGTAGTTGATGTTGTTTGTCGATAAATCGTTTTCAAATTAGGCTCTGGACTTTTCAGAGGTGAAAACGAGCTTTTTTGCAAACTGGTTTCTCGAGTATCGAATCTCGAGGGAGGGCTCTGAAGTTCAGAGGGAGGGAGTCACGGGGCACCTCGTTGGAATGTAGTTCGAGCCTTCCTACGATTCGAGATAATTGAGTTAATTCGAGTTAATCGTCAGTTAAAATCCGGGTTGGCTGTGACGAATTTCCCCGTGCGTTATGCCGTGGCTCTCGCGGCAGCCGTCGTACATGCGTCCTCGTAATACCAGGGCGAAGGTCGGGTAATTTGTGCGAAGCTTTGACACCGTTCACATAGGAGGGAGCTTTCCACGTGGCTCTTTCCAATGATTGCGAAAACACGCGCGGCGACTTACCCAGCCCATATCATCTCATTACACTGCTCGTTTGCAGGGAAAAAATATCGTGGGAATAAACATTTGAGTTGCGTAGCAGGACGACGCGCCGTGGGCGCGACACGTTTCGAATGAGGGCGTGAATCTTTCGCTTGGATAGCTCCGATAGATATCCGTGTGTTAATAAAGCGGGGCACGTACGACCGTTACGACGCACGCGGGATGAACCGCAGGGTTTGC
Organism: Arge pagana; assembly: GCA_963969455.1. Lineage (NCBI taxonomy): Eukaryota > Metazoa > Arthropoda > Insecta > Hymenoptera > Argidae > Arge > Arge pagana. The sequence goes on along the minus strand of OZ018308.1, from coordinate 15,722,550 downwards.
TCGATATTTGAAAAAGGAGAAGTGGAAAATTGGTCGCCGTAACATGAAAAAAAAACACACACAAAAAACCGAGAGGAAATCATTCGAAAATGTAGCGAAAACGTCGGTATCTATCTAGAAGTTGGCAGCAAATATTTTGATATCGGAAATTGTAATTTTTCGACACATTTTGGAGAGATAACACGCTGTTATCTCTGCCCACGTCAACTGTGCCAGTTAAATCTAAAAAAGTCCGGAGAAAGTTAATTCAATTCTGATGCGTAGTTTCGGAGAGTTCGTCCATTTTGGCGAGCAAAATACATCTTTGTTCCTAATTTTATGACACTTCGTTATTTTCTTATTCGCGGACTAATTATAACCGGGCAATAATGGCGGCTGCGGGTTTTAAATGAGCCGAGATACGTGTAGGTCGGTGACCCACTTTGATTACGTCCAATTCCGTGAAATTGGATTCGGTATTTTTTATTCCGATGCCCGATGTCGAAAGTTTCACACCTCGGTTGTGCGTTCTGACCGCTGAAATATATATTCCCTTGGCGTTTCTCGCCTAACGTGACTTAAACGCTCTCGGTGGCCAGATCTGAGGGTATAAGGTGTCCTGGACCGGCGATGATTAACTACGGAACGAAATACAGTGGAATATGACTCCTTCAAAAGATCCGACGCAGTTGTTACGTGGACTCGAGTACCCGGATAGTTTTTCATTGTATTGTGTACCGCGAAACGAGTCTGTCTCAATCACAGGTGATTGCGGTCAGTCACACGACGGGTACTACAATGAACGCGAGTTTTTTCATTCGGATGAAATCATATCTAGTACAAAGCATCGAATTCTCGGAATCGTGCCACGAGGCTGGCAGTGACCCACAATGAGACAAAAGAGGAGAGTAGAGGAAGAATTAATAACAGGAAAAAGGATTACCGGGTGAATAATCAACGCAACGAGGTCCAATCGTCAGGTCAGAATAGCCGAGACAAATTAAGCATATCTCCACCGCGATGGAGCTTTCATTGCCCTGCTAATGGACCAGCGGACGAATCAGTTTCTCTCGCAATGAACACATATGACAATATAATGGACACGCGGGATAGTTATAAGTTATTCAAAGGAATGACAGTCGGTATTTAGCCGAGGCACGACGAAGCGAGTCTTCCCTCCAGTTGATCCTATATTTAGGAATTATTTACATCTAATTTACGGGGTATCACTGTCCCGAAGCGTTTAACAGGGCACCTTACGTTGCCTCGTGCTACTTGTACCGTTTCTTCGATTCTCCCAGTTATTGGACTGCAAAGCTTATCGCTATTCTTCATCAGAAGTCTTTGGGATTGTAGACGCGGCTGCGTGAACATTTTAATAATCGCAACGATATTGACGGAATTCCTGACGTGGCTCAAACACAGAAGCTCGATGGCAAGTAACGCGCGCTCGTCGTCAATGGAACAGGCTGCAGAACGAACGTCTGCCTTTTTATCAGATGGTCTATTCGCGAGGCGTGAAAAAGGTGACGTGCAATTCGCGCGAACAACGTACCCCAGTCACAAAAGATTCTCGTCTCCGGGTCGCACAAAGAACTGTGATTCGCGACAATCGCCCCTCGTTCTATATCGAGCGCTTCCTATTCGGAAGCTCGTCGATCGGATACGAGCGGACAAACCGTCGGTTGACAGGGGTTCGTTGTAAGTTGCGGGTGACCGAATGACTCGTACACGAGATGTCCGGTGAGATAAGAAGTGAATTCGCCAAAGAACTCGCGTTGTACATGCGACGTTCGCGAGCCTAGATCGGTATGCTGTGACCGTCGGAGACGATTACGGATCCTTCTTGAAATGTACGTTTATCGAACGTAGGTGCTCGGTGAAGGAGGGTAACGTGAAGTTTCCAACAATCGGCAACGAGACTATCTACGAAGGCATTAACCAAGACGTGTCATAATCATTGTGACACGGGACGAAAAAATTCGGAGTAGTTACGAAGGACAAAGGAGAGAAGACGAGACGCGGGCGGGGGTCGGCAGGTCGGTGACATAAAGCACGCGGATACGCAGCGGGACTCTTTCGGGTCGAGCGGCATTGAATGTGCCACGGGTGACACCACCGCGACGCTGAGACACTGCGACGCCGTGAGTGATGGACGCGGCTGTGTGGGCTTGCGAGACATTACTATTGTCGTGGTCACGCTGAGCTCCGTCTCGTCTCATCGCAGCGACACGGGTCCATCTGCAACACGCGTACGACACGGTATTGTAACGGGTGTACCGAATCAACGAGTACGTGAGCGGCGGCGCGAGCCAACTAAGTTCGTGGCACCGTGAGAAGTACATACGTGAGGTATCGGGGCGGGTCCCCGCATCGGTGAGTCCGCATTTGTGGAGGCTCGGTCTACGGTTTTGAAGTTGTCTAGCTTCGCGTGACGCTGAAATGAATCGAGCCAGTATTTTCCGAAGACCCGATCCCAACGGAATTTGGGAACGTGGTGTGGGATCCGATGGCCTCGTTTGGTCACGCGTTGGCTGGAGTACGCGTACACACGGAGTATCGCGCGGAAGTGGAAGACGACGATGCGTGAAGCGATCCGTGCTGTCGGGATGACTCATTGGCGCGAGGTAGACGGTTCCTAGCTACCAGCGCGAATGCGTATCTGGAGACGAGCGACGCTCCGTGGTACCGGAGCTACGGAGGTCCGAGGTAACGACAACGAGGATCGAGAGGGCGGGCGGTCCTCGGGCAATTCATGAAAGGCAGTAAATATCAAAGGCAATGATCTGTTTCAACGACCACTCACTCTCTCGTGGGCATCTTTAAAGCTTCGCGCTGCGATGCCAGCATGCATTATCTCACGGACCCCTCAACTCCGAGCAGCGACCGAGGACTGCTTTGAATAAGAGATTAACATAATGCTATGCTTCAATAACCTTGCACCTCCGAGGCTCTCGCGTAGCGTCGTTTCACGTACATTTTCCCGATACCGCTGTTACTCCGTCCGAGACCCGGGAAGAGGACTCTATTCATAGTCGAGCAAACGCTGACGTCGAACCGAATCCAGCAACGCGGACTTTGCGTCGAGGAAACTCAAAGATGGCTCGTTATCGATGATTCATTTCGAGCAGTAATTCCGCAGGAATGGAAACACGAGCTGTAAGCCGACGAATGAATTGCGGGATCAACTCGTTGAATACCCGGGGATTTCGATCCGCTTCGTACGAGCCAAAATGATGATGACTCCCCTGCGACGCGTCTTGGATTTTCTTGTTGAAGCGGAAGCACCTTCGCGATCTCGCGAAAATACACATCGCTTCAAATTAACACTTTTTCTGTGAAATCGATAGACGTTCCTAAGTTGATCCCTCGATACTCGAAATTCTAATAATCGTCGAAGCCTCTCTACGTTTACAGATGCAAGAGGTCGCGAAAACAACACAGTTCGACGAGAGCAGCTCGGTTTTTTTCTAGTACTATTAAATCGATATAATTGTAATAATTTTTTGTTCTCCGTAGTTTATTTCATAAAACAAATGATACAACATTATTATATCATGTCTTAGCTTTATGTCACCAAAATTGAAAATGTAAAAACTGATTGTAGGTCAAATCATCGTCATACTTGATGGACCTTGATAACATTTTATTCGTTCATCTAAAATCAATGAAACATTTCGGATACCATTAGTTTCGTAGTTAATCTAGTGCCTGGTCCAAGGATTTTTTTCATTCGGACCCATATGTTTGATAAATAATTAACTAAGACGTTCTTTCTCGAAAATTTGCGAGTAAACGATCAAAGGCCTCCGTTCTATTTATTTCCACACAAAAAAACTGTGATCGGGCACTAGGTTAACTATTGAACTGATGATTATTTTTCGTTGCATTGATCGCAGATGATCCAGTAAAATGCTATGATGGTCGCGGCAGAGCATGACTTGTGGGACGGGGTTCAACAAATATGGCGATAATTTGCTCAACAATGAAGCGTTTTTCGAAACGCAGATAGTTTTCAGCGATACTATAGTGACGGCGGAATTTGTTTTGGCATTCGATACATGGATAGGCCACGCTGTTGGATGACCGATCGTGAGTTCAGAAATGGTACTCGTAATGCATGTAGCACTCGCGTGATATGATCGCTGGGAGCAGACCGAGTACGTTCGATGATGATTGGAGAATTCTAGTAGCGTACAACGATAAGCGAACTGGGCGCACTTTGACCAGAGCATTTTATGCCACGTTTTAAGGCGTATCGTTGTATAGTGTATAGATTCTTGTGAAAAATGATATTTTCGTTATTCGACGGTTAAGTCGATTTTCAATTGTTTTTGTCCGAAGCCGCAACGATGATTATCAGCTACGTTGAATCGAATTAATTTGTCATCGGAGCTGTGGTGAGAGATTGGATTTCATAGTTGCGAGAGAATATTCATCGAATTGAGAAATATGATCACCGTAGAGTTTTCTTTCCCAGTCGCAACGTTTGTTATCGCGTGGTTCGTCTTGAAACTGCGATCCGATACTAACGACCCTAGAAAATATATTTCCAGAACATGAAAGCCGGAAAGTTTCTAATTTGGCGTGCAAGCGCCATAAAATCCGATCGCACAGCGACTGATTGCTTCGCCGGGGTTCCACCAATAAGAGCAGCCCCCGAGAAATGTAAAAACGCCATTTTCATATCGCCTTTCCAACCTGTATTGTTAAACCGACGACGGCGCTAACGAAAAGGGTGTAACGCGATCCATCGGCGATAAAAAACAATCGAATGGATCCACCCTGCTGTACATGATCGCTCTGTCGTCTCGACGAAATGTTCATCCTCGTAGCCAAGTCGAATACAACAACGTATCGAGTTCGTGGCAACGCAATTGGCATTGTTTTCGGGTATTTCAGGGAGGAAAGGCGCAAGCGAAATGGAGCTTCGGGATGTTTTGGCAGATATGGCGAGAGAGGGGTGCCCTAAGATCGCGGAGCTCAACGTTGCGAAAAGTCGACCTGCGAGGTATCCGGAGAGCTACCACGCGGAAATGGGGTAGCAAGCAAACGATCGCGACTGATCAGCTTCATCCCGCAACATTCCGTGGCCTTTGGAGGCATCTCGTTTCCCACCCCGCGACGCGAGGCAGTTACGGGCCTCGGTACACCCTGATTATAGCTCCGAAGTATGTTTATCAGCTGGTAATCAAAATGGCCTCCTCTCCCCTACCAAGGAGCGCGTGTAACGACGGCGAACCTCGGTGTCCTCGCGAAAAAAGGAAGCGGCTGGAGAAATGTCATTTCCACGCAAATCATCCCCCAAACTCGATTCACGCGAGCCTTGCTTTCCTCGGTATTTGGGTATTTCGAGACTAAGACGGCCTCTCATTACCGAGCTCAAAAGACCAACGAGACAGGACCGCGAGGCAGCAGCGAATATTTCGCGGCGAACTTCTTCAGCGACGATGGTCTTCCGCGACTCTGCGGAGCTACTGCGGCGCGTAAATCAGGTAATGGGTGGTGGGCGGTTTTGCGGCGGGGACGAGGAGCAATTTGCATTGCTTATTTCCATGTCATCTCGCGAACCAACCGAATACTCGGAAAACAGAGATATATATACACTGCCGGCGCGATTCATTTGGAAACCGGTTAACGCGGCTTCTGGACGTGCGTCATTTGTAAACCGTGAGCTTACCACACGAGCGAGCCTGCGTCGACTTCCTCCGTCTTCGATCTCGCTCTTTTCGCTATCGAGCAGTCATTTACATCTGTAATCTCGCGTATTCCTCCTTCGGGGGAGGACGAGAAGGTGCGATGAATATCTCGATGAAAATCAATTCGATCCCTCGCTCGATTGCTCCCGACTCTGATATACCCACTCGACTCACCGAAGCGGAGTCCAATTCGAACGGTGGATATTTACATTCGCGAAGAAAATGAGACGGTGTTTCCAGCGACCGATTGCGAGGTGCAGACGGATGCAAATTGTTGTTACTTCGTTCTGGTTCCATTTTTTGGGAAATATTACCGTCGAATTCAACGCCTGTTTCTGTGAAGGTATACCGATTTAAATATGGATGGTAGAGATAGGGCAGACTCTCGCTTATGTAACTTCAGTTACAAAAAGTTGTTCGAGTGGTCGCGAAAATGAAAATAAAACATCGGACGCCTCGTGTTTTGTGTAAAGAAAAAACGTCATTATCATAACGATACGACTCAGAAAAATTGAGAGGCCAAAAAATGCAGATACATTTTCAGTGATTTTTGCAAAAGTGTATCTAAGGTTGAAGGGTATGGATTTTTTAACCAATTAAATTCTGATTTAACTGGTAAAGAAATTAGACGTGATCCAGGTGCCAACAAATTTTATTTCTTCAATCTTTTGGAAACGAATAGAAGTTAGAAAGAGAAAGTACCTGTGTGGAGAACTGCGCCTCCACAAAGCGGCTGTATATCTTTCTCGTTTTAATTCTGCCCTATTCCAACGACTTGTGGCGTTTTATTACAAATCTAGACCCTTTGATGTAGTAGCGCCATCTTAAATTAACGCAATTTCACGAAAACTTCTCATACACAGAGCGAGAGAGAGGGAGAAAGAGTTCTTCTCTACCCTCCACAGTTTTCGACACTAAACCTACCGACATTTTATTGATACTTGTTTCTACCGATGACGTTATATTTTTTTTCAATTGATTATGAAGACTACAAAATTTGGCAGGGGCAATAAATCACAAAATAATTGTCATGTATCGATTAGAAAATAATTTGGATTAAAGTTTCAAAAGCGGTCATTCGACCGCTCTGGTCAGTCGAATAGCAATATCTACGAGAAGCATAACAGATTCTTGTATCAGGTATCCTCACACAGGATACGATTTTCGTTCCAAGATCTAGTACATCTGCTCTGGATGTACCATCAGTAGTAACAAGATCACGCGGCCAAGAATACACGCAGTGCAAGTTGAAATATCAATAAACGCGGTGATTTTCCAGTTTTCAACTAAGCATCGACTTTTCTAAGCAGGTTGAAATTTTCTACCATATTTCCGAGTCCCCGCATTTTTTTATTCGCGCAACCCTACAAATAATGACGTCAAGGTCACGCGCGACCTTGAATACGGGCAAATTTCGGTAGCGGATGTCGCTATGAATCTTGGGAGTATTTTTGAGAGAGAGAGAGAGAAAGTTGAATTTTCGTCAAACTTGCAGCGACAAAAAAACTTTGACTCCAAGTATCGAAATTCCAAAGTTCGAAGAGCGTCGAATAAATACGTAACAATCCAAACGAGTTTGGAGAATCTGTGGAGCGGACATCTCGACGGTGTGCCAGACACGTGCAAATTTTTCGCAACGAGTGCGGCATCGATTTGGTCCGGCCAGCCACTTAAGCTCGTTAAGCCCCGCAACAATGTTTCGTTTTCGAACAACTCCGACACTCGGCAAGAGGGTACAAGCAAGCCCACTTCTTCGTCGACGATAAGAAGCGCGGCGAGTCTCGAGAAACTCGCATCTTATACTCGGATAGTTGTTTTTTAAAAAGCATCGACAATGACCGCACGATCGAGCATCGGATGTTGGATGTTCGCAGGGATGCAAAAAGGACGATTCGCGTAGAGTGTTACACGGTCGAGCTATGGCCTCCCCTTGAAACATCCGCGCCATAAATAAAAGCCTATTTTTCAATTTCCAAATCAGAGGTGGTCGGCAAGGAAGATGGCCGTTCGTACCGACAAAAACCATACTCGTGCGATAAAAGAACGTTAGATTGGTCGTTACTAATAGATAATTAGCGGATGCCGCGTGGACAAACTAGTAGTCGATCGTTGCTGGAAATAATTTCAGTCGAATTAGTTACGACCCAGAGCGGTTAATAAACGACGATAGGGATTAATTACTCTCGAGCTTTTCGTGGCGAGGTAACGAACGATCATAGGAACGAGCTTTTGACCGCGTCGCGCAAGCATGATCTGGTGTCGCGCGCGTGGAAAAGGTTATGACCTTGGCGATATAGCAGGCGCTGCGGTCGCACGGATGTTACCTGTTTTAAACGTGGCGTCTAATTAAAAAAATATCCAAGCTTCATGCCGCGTTGAACGGTATTCCGAAGCATAATCGAGCGGAAAAATTAATCGCGTTAATCGACGCCTGTAGCTTTCACGGTACGATTCCCGAGCGGCGCGCTTCCCTCCAAGTTCCTCGTTGTTTTTCTACGTCGCCTCTCATCACGTCGGTCCCGAATCAATTACGATTCACGAAAACTAATACGTTGCGAGAATCGCTCCCGAACGAGGAGTCTGAGATGTTTTAAATTCGATGATTCGGCAGGTCGCAGCTATTTACGGTTAATTGGTGAACTCGAGGCGTCGATGGGATGACAGATGCAAGGGGAAACAAGACTAATTGTAGGACCTTAACGCTCGAAATTCAGGTGTCATAAGGCATCAATAAGGGCAAACGCAGTAGCGTTTCCAAGAAGTACCAAGAAGCATCGGATCATCGATGGCACCTGCCCTGCCATATTCGACGGCCAGCCACTCGTCGTGCTACGGTGTTCGAAAAAACGATCTATGGATGCCTAATTGCCGGCAATTATCAACGACCACCTTGCGAAGATGGGAGAGGAACAAACGAGCTTCGAAACCCTTCGGAATCGTGAAATGATAAATAGGCTCGTTTCTCAATCCGGAACCCGCTAATAATTATTAATTGTATTCAACCGGACGACAGCCCTTTCATCGCGTGCCTCCCGATCCAAGCCCTGAGTCACTCAACAAGTTGGAAACGGAGTCTCGCGAGGCTAGATCCATGGAATGGCGAGTTCTCCTCAAACGATATCATCCACAGCAGGGATGAGAGACGAAAAACGTAGGTAAGATTTGAAAAAAAGCTTAGACGCTCTTTGAATAACACCCAACATCGTTGAAAAGGTTCAATTGTTGGCTCCCACTTACCGGAACTCTTGCACACCCCGACCACGGAAACCACCGAAGTCGAATGGATTTTTCGCTCAATCGGAGCGATTCTATCGTACCACGGTTCGTGCAAGCTCGGTGCAATTCTCCACCTCGAGGACGAAGTGTACGACGCGTGGCCAGCGGACACCTGCGCGCGAAACGACACCTACATCCAAACACAGCCACCCACGTCGCGTTGGCAAGGTTTCAACGAACCCACGTGTACGGACCATCCGCCATGCATGACCAGTTTAATTGAATCCAAGATTTTGTTCAGGCGTGGCCGAGCGCGAAGTGAGAAACGCGACTGGAAGGGAGACACGACCAAACTTGGATCTAATCCACGAGAATGTAATACGTAAGGGAATTTGGACGATATCCGGAAAAATCTAGACTTTCGAGCCATCCATGATGCGGCGACGGTCCCATATCATAACGGTATTACCGCCCATAAGTGATGATCCTAATGATCATACATAACTGATTATCGTAATAACGAGCCATGCTACCATTACTTGGCAGCGAATCTAGGCTCATAGATATCGATCCGCGACGGAGGTTACAGATGTTATCGGTGGCGTCGTAAATTTTGCGCCACTGTTGCCACAGAGATGAAGAAGACACGGTCAGCTTCAGCCCAATGTTGACGATAGGTTGATCTGTGCATAGAAACCAACGTGCAACCGAAATTCCAGCCAAGTGTAGCTCGGATGTATCACGGGTCTCGAGTAAACCCGCTGCGGCAACTGAAACTAGCCTGCGTCATCGCTACGCGTCGTGTTTCTCGCAGGCAACATTTCCTGAGCACCGCTACATATTTGGGATAAGTTGAGGAGCGCGCGCTTGGGAGTTTGCTCGACGATTAGGTCGTAGAAAAGTTAGAGTAGTAAACCGTCAACACACTTCTTTCTCGAAAATCGAATTTCGGTCTCCCAATTATGTTTAGAGTGAAATTTGTAAGATCAACGAGCACAGTTTTTCCACGTGGTTCGAGATTCTATCGATACAGCCTAGAAAAATGGTTTCAAAATAGCGGATAGTTTTTTTTCGCGTAAACGTATTATTCCAGTGTCTGATACCTTGAGCTGGGAAAACCCGTTGAGCATACTACTGTCAACCGATAACGATAGATTGGCATGAGTCCAAACGCGCCACTAGCCCTTGCTAGTTGAACTGTAGACATGGGCAAAGGTCGAGTCTGTACATGCGACTGTAAGTCATCTTCAGATTGGAGATGAGCGTGAATCCGGGTCAGGTGTTGGGATTACCAAAGCTTGGACATAAATGTATTTCACTACATTTTTCAGCCTGTTTCCAGCTTCACGATGAACCCAACGGATGAATGATGATTCACGAGTATTTTATAAAAAATAAGGCGAGTTTTTATTACGTGGGGAGGTATTTCGAGTGATTCGCGTTAGTTGCTTTGCTGACGGGCGTTGAAATGATATTTCAAGCGTATCGCGATATCAAGGAGCAATCAAAACTACGGAGAATAAATGTATATAGGGGAAAAGTTCGGTTATTCGATCGGAAATGCGCGATAAGGTTGTTATCCGCGCGGGATCTTGCCCTATTAATTTTCAATCAGGTTGATAAAGTCAGGGGCGGAGGGGCAATCAAGAGGGAGAATCAAGGGTAGAACGGGGGGCGAGGGGGCGAGTGGCGGAATAATTCACGCGCTATCTACACCATCTTCTCGCAGCACGGTCCTTCGCGTAGGTAAGCAGAGCTTCGACGGAGAAGAAGGTCGAGGGAACGGTGCGAGCACTCGAGTGGCGTGGAACATGTAGAGTGGCCTACACGAATACCTGAACGTGGATTACACAGGCCGCAGTATGCCGGGTCAGTTACTCGGCTACTTTGCCTCGCTGTCTCCTCTTCCGACGTGCTACGCCGCGATGTTTAATTAGTCGAAGCCTCGACGCATGAGAATTGCCGGAGCAAAGGATCTGCCAGTTCCTACGATTAAAACGAGAAACTCACCCCAACACCGCGTTGCCAAGCTCGGGCGCGGATTATACGCGTCACGTGTCACGTTCGAGTGACACTCCTGGTTTAGGAACGGACGAGGAGCGTTCAGCTGCAGAGAACCTTTTCCTCGTATTTCCTCGCAAACAATTTTTTGCGTTTCTTTCTCCACGATCTTTTACGAATCGATACGAATAACGGAGAGTGGTGAATACGAGTCGAGGCAAAACGAGATTAAATATAGTGAAGGCTGAGGCACGACGACCCCCCTCCTACCCCCGAGTAGATAATTGCTTCATGTGGCTCTCAACGGTTAGACCAGCTTACTTTTGTTCCATCTTGAACAAATTTACCATCAGTTTGGCGGAACTTGGAAAAAAATTTCTAGGACACAACAGTTCCCATCTGAAGAGTGATGGACAAACATTTTTTTTCGGCCCTGGGACATGATTCTTCAAGTTGACAATGTTTTTCTTGGTCTGAAGTACCTACTCTGTGTACTTTAATTTTACTCGGAAAAAAGTACTTCATGGCTGATTTTTTTTAAGAGGCCCATTATGCTCCAGTTAGAGTACGTCAGTGTGAAGATAGGTTAACACGTCAATGTTATAATATTTTCACGCCGAGAGAGAAAACAATTTTTGACCAAATTTTGGGGGGAACCGTCGTGCCCAGCTCTCCCCTAGTTTGGCGCTCGTCTGTTATCCCTCGCAAGCTTAACAATGGCAAAATTATTTATCTTTTCATCGATAAGTTCGACTGCTTCGAATGTTGATCATGTATACCGTAGGTACTGGAATACACGAGAGACTGGGGCAGAACGGACCCCTCAAAACTTACTAAAAGAAGTTATGTTTTTCCAATTTGTTTATAATTTATAAGCGATTTCGGAACAAAATGAAGTATTTCGTAAAAAATAAAAAATACTTTCCATACTTTGAAAAATTGGAGTATTTTTTTATTCAACTTAAAACCAATAACGAACCCAACTATATTATTAGTTCTTGATTTTTTCATTTTTATAAAATTGAGGAGTACACAAATTGTTCACAAAAAAAAATTATTCTTTAGAAAATGTCCGTCGTGGCCCGGATTTTTTTTTTTAATTATCGCAAACTTGCACCTGGTAGTCAAAAGCCACAGAAAATAATTCAGAGCCTTAAGGGGGCACTTGTACCCGGGTCTCCCCTATTACCGATGTTCAGTGGAGTAAAATAAATATGCTACACATATTTGTACGTATTTTCTTCATTTCCAACGCCTCGTTGGTTTTTCTATCTGGGGTAAGGTTAATCTACTCGGTTATCTCGTAGTCGCGATCAGAATTGTATTTTTACCGATGCGTGGTTGTACCATCTGCGCTTGTGCACCAACTGTCGATGCGAGATTCGATTTTTGTTATCCGAACAACACGGGTTCGCGCTTTTCATCGAGAATCACTTCGATTGATCGATCGGTTTTGTAACGAAAATTGACAAAAAATCGTACTTTTTCGCTCGTTTCGCGATCCTCGTATCGCCGAGGCGAATCGATTCGATTGGCAAGCTCGTCAGCGAAACAGTGCTAATTGGAGTTTGATTCTCGATCCGAACGGAATCAACTCGCGCGTACACGTGCAGCGCATCGATACAGCGGTGAAGCTATCAAAAATCGCTTCGTAATTTTTCGCGCATATATATATACACATATACAGGGTGAATCCTTCCACTCTGTCAACACGTCACGGGTATGTTGGGGCTGCTCAGACAAGCATTTTCAGGTAACACACTTATGGTCGGAAACTCCTCCTAACGGCTGTGGAGGAGCATTTTTGTGTACCGAGCATTTTTGAGTCAAAGTCTAGCACAATTACTTGAGGATGTTCCTCTTGGGCTTCCCCACGGAATGTGGTTACAACATGATGGGGCACCATGCCACTACAGTCCCATTGTGCGGGAGTACCTCGACGAGAAGTACCCAGGTAGATGGATTGGAATAGGTGGGCCCGTTGCATGGCCTGCTAGATCCCCGGATCTGAATCCCTTGGATTTTTATTTTTGGGGCAGAATGAAAGATCTGGTGTACCCCGAAAACGGTAGACCTGTAGCCACGGAGATGGATTTGGTGGCAAGGATTATGGCTGCAAGCGATGTCGTTCGAGACGAGCTCGCTAGAATACCCGAGGAAATGACCAGACGTTCCACGGAGTGTCTTCTTCATGGTGGCGGACACTTTGAACATCGACTGTGAAAGATCAGTTTAATAATGTGAAATTTCCGTACCACAAGAATTGTTTTTGTTAGTTTTTTCATTGTTATAAAAGTTCTTCAAAGTTTATCATTTTGTTGATATCGCGTAACAAATTTGTAAGTCGATCACGCCCGAATGAAACGTTGGGTCGCGAGTAATCACCTCTGATTCATTTCCCTACGAGCAAACCCTGGGTACCAGAAAAAAAAATCTTCAAAGCCCTCCACAGCCGTTAGGAGGTGTTTCCGACTATAAGTGTGTTACCTGAAAATGCTTGTCTGAGCAGCCCCAACATACCCGTGACGTGTTGACAGAGTTAAAGGATTCACCCTGTATACATGGTAATTGGAGAGTTTGCGAGGACCGAGCTTTTTTCAGAATGACGCATCTATAATGCACCCTTTTGGTCGTGCCGAAAACTTGGAAGGGGCGTTTCGTACGTGAATCGTTCGTACGAACAGATCCGATGACGTCTGTCACGATCGCAATTTCACCGATACGCCGTACTAATCTCGATGTGATTACGTCGCAAACGAATCGGCACCCAACCAGGAGAGTTGTCTCGTTGTCCTTGGTTACAACCGAGGTGCGTAGTCGCCATAAATCAATCAGGAGAGAACTCACCACGTACGACTATTTGAGGAATGTACCGCGTGTTGTTCGCGTATAATAGGGGTTTAATTAATGTTACGGGTGTCCAGGGATCCAAGCTGACCGCGACATTCGCGAAGAGATTCCTTTCTTCCAAGTTCCCTCGGCGGGTCGCTGTGACAGGGCCAAGCGGTAGTTTAGCTACGAATCAACGATTTTCACGGAATACGTTTATCATTTCGAACGTTTTGCTTTACTCGCTCTCGCTTTTTCCACGTCGTCTATCGCTTTCTCCCCTTCAACGTCGGTCACTCGGTTGGACGAGGCACCAAAAATATAATTCCCACGCGAGGTAACACCGCTGTGAATTTGTCAGGAAATCGATTTTTTTTCTATTACCTCGAAAGATGTATCAAACTTTCTAGAATATGAGCGCGACAAACTTTGATACCTGAGAGAACTTTTTTTCATCGAAGTCCAAACCGTCGATTTTTTCATTTTTTCGCGCCAATAACACGTACCAAAACTGTAAACGTGTTTTTCTCGAAACACGATCTTTTCGAAACTCCAACAATTTTCATTCTGTTTATTGGAACTTTTAACAATATCTTTAGAATGCCATTTTGAAGGGAAATGGATATTTTTGAAATGACCTTGAGCTGTATTATTCTATCGCCTTCTCCTCCATCCGGAAAAACTTGTAAAAAACGCGTTTTTTACACGATATGTTGACAAACGGTGGTTGCCCTAGCGAAAATTTTCCTTGGAGCGAAAATTGGCGGGAAAACGTAGATCTCGTTGGAGCGTCTACTCGATTGTAAGCTTCGCTTGGTAGTCCCCGACCAACTTCAACCCTGGAGAGCTTGCACGTCCAATGTTGTGCAGAATCTAATCGTGAACCATGTCAGGTTCTAATAACCACCAAAATCCAGAAGTGAACTCTTGTTTTTCCATCGCGTTGAGAAATGTTTATTTTTACTCCACTATAATATCGCGTGCATCACACAGCAATGCGTAAACGACAAGGTAACAATTTTTTTCCTATTAATTGAGGGGTAATTTTTTTCAACTCTCTTTTTTTAGTTTGACAGATACTGGAACATTATTAAGCACAAGCATTTTTCGTTGGATTGTTTAGGATCATAATCACGACTTGCAGAACTCCCGCAGTTCGACATCTCGTATTTTCGTTGATAATTTATAAAAGCGCCATTATGGATTTTAAATAATTGAAAGAATTTTTTTTCACTCCTTCATAAACAATCAATATTCTGCAACATGTCATTTCTATTGGTCGAATTTTTCACTATCAAGTACGTCCCCTGCTAAAAAATGGTCAACTATCGCTCGTCTTACTGTATCTTGTTCGTTAATTAGCGCAAAAAGAATATTGTTACCTGGTGATTTACACAAACTCGTGTGACGGGTACAATATTCTGGTGGGGAAAAACTTTTAAAAATGTCTTTGCTCCTCCAACTGCCCGGAAAAAAATCATTCCTCAACGCGCTGGAAGAAAAAATCGAATAAAAAAAAAAGTGCTCACTTTTCAATTTTGGTGGTTATTAGAACATGATTGAGGTGCACAATCAGGTTCTGTAAAAAAATTGGAGAAGCAGGGCCTTCGGGGTTAAAGTTGATCGAGGACCACCGTGTTCGACGATCTTCAATGGCGGTGCGTTTAGTCACGATCGAGAACAATCGGGTGAATCTTTTTCCAACTTTTTTTACGTTTCACCTTCACAATCACTGATTTGGACGGCCATTTCAACAACGTCGTCCCACTTTCAAGTTCCTCGCCTATCGTGCCGCTACGACGTTGAAGAGACGTCGCTGCTGTGTGAGACACTGATATGTAACGTCATCAGAATTTGATGCCTCTACGAAAAGTCAAATTTAACTAAATCGTGCCTGAAATTTACCGAACCACCTAAATTTCTCGATTTCCCAAACTCGATGAAAATTCCCTATTACCGAGGGAGCTCGGATGAAGGGAATAACGGTACGACTCGAACGCCATGATTTTTATTCCTTGCAATGGTCATCTTCTCTGACCTCGATGTTTTCGTCTTCCTTGAGTTTTTTTTACCCCGTTTACCAACATTTTCCGATTGTTTTCACCTTCGTACTAATATTTGAGTCTGTTTTACATTTTTTTCATTATCGTTTCAATGATCGTTAGAGTTTTCCGAAGTTTTTCAGATGTAACTTTTTTTTTTAACAAAGATACCGGTATACAACGATTGCGCATCAGTTGTAACAAACTTCATCAGTGATCGCGCATATTTTGTTTTATTTCTGTTTCAATCAGAGTTATACCCGTATTCCGCCCACCTCCACGACTGCAATCAAAATTCAAAATCCGAAATTCAAAATTGTCGTCAATTTACTTCTGTCGCTGAATTTGTTTGTATGCGAATCAGTCGCGCGCACGTATGAGCCCTGTCGCCTTCGCCGGGTAGCGTTGATTGCTCGTTCCTGTACTAGAAGCCGATACCGGTGCGTAAAACGTACATAAACGTCCGCACAGTGCGGTCATTCGCTTGATCAGTCGGCTGGGGAACGATAAGATAGGTAATTAAGCGCTCGAGCCTCCTCCCAAGTGGAAACAGCTTCCAAGTTTTCTGACGTCTAATCAGCATCTTATCGTATACGAATGCGAAACAGCTCAATCAGGCTATTCTCGTCGGATTCCTACGATTCGCACGAACGTATTACGCTCTCTGCTCACTTTCCCAACGACTAGTGCGCGAAATAGGTGCTTCCCGCACGAGTCGAGTTTGCTGCCCTAGGGCGGCAAACGACGAGTGCGGTAAATACCTATTTTGCGCACTAGTCCTGTATACTATTTTTCCTTTTCGACAACTCGGCGCGAGACAATCAGGCGGGGAAGCTCGGTTGGAAAGAATGTACCGGCTGGACGGAGGGAGGCTGCGGGTCCAGGAGTGCTGGAGGCGGAGCCCCTCGACACAAAAGCATCCGTGAATAATTAGAAATTCGTAAAATGCTTCAAAAAAATCAATGCTCGCTTCATAAGCGACGCGCGAGCAATCTGTAGAATGCAAGTTCATTCGTGTTTTGTTTGGTGCGTAGCCATGTTTTGTCCGTTTGCCTCCCTCTGACTCGGGCTCTCGCTCTTGTGCTGTTGTGTTTTTATCATGCGCTTATCACGCGCTGTCGCTTTTTACTGCCATTTTGCTCCTCAGAGAGAAAATATCAAATTTGGTTTCGCTGGCTACCCGAAGAAAATATAGTATTTTGTGCTCCAAGTCCAAGAAGATATAATATTTTGTGCTCCGAGGGCGGGAAAATAACAATAAACTAACAATAAACTAAAAGAGAATAAAAATAACTTGTAAAATGCGTTAAGGAATCTGACGTTTTGCGCAAGCAAACTAGTATGCAAAATCGAATTTTGCACACCGCGGTAGGAAAGAGAACGTTCCAACAGCAGTGGTTCCAGCACGCCCCCGATGTAGATACACCAAGGACTTGACTGGAGCAGCGGAATCTGATCGTACGCGATCCATACAATTGTTCTTTGGGTAGACGATTTTGCGTACATTGTGTACATTTTCCCGAACAAGTTATATTTTATGCCAAGCTTTGTGCTCGTTACTCCGTGTACCGTTACCGCCAGATTCGCGTAGCTTTCAGAAGAGCGAACGTTAAGGTGGTATTCTGGTCTAGAAAATAGGTAAAATCAATTATTATTTTTTGCATATTTTCAAAGCTTAGACTTTCAAAAATATGCTCTTAAAAGGATTTTTCAAAATTCGAATTATTTTGCGAGATACAGCGGATTTTGTGACACGGCACCTAAACCGGCCGAGCGGAGTGATCACAGAATGAACGGCAGATGTTTTCCAGAAATTCTTTTGTATCCGACTTGAGCCCATTTATACGAGTTTATCATCTGATGATTTATTAGAACGATGTTTAGGATCCGAAACACAAAATAATAATGAATCCCTCGATTCATTGATATGGACTTTTGCTCCAAAGCATATTCACGCTGGAACCCAAATTATAGAAATTGCAAATTATTTAGCCGTTGCTATTTTTAATGAAGGCTTTTTAAAGATTTTAAATATAATGGCACTCATGGGCATCATCGTTGGTACTGAAGCTCATACATTTGCTGTTAGGCGTAACGAGCTGAGGATTAATCGCTCTGAACTACGAGCTTCTGCTGCTTCAAAAGCAGGTAGAACAGCTCGTTTAGAAGAAAGAACTTCACAAAATCTCGATTTTGAGAAAGAAGAAGGTCCAATGTATGGATATGGGATCGCCGATCAATCCAAAGTTAGTATAAAATATTATTATCTGAGTTATTTTACTGGACATCTTTCTCAAACTTCAAACGCGTTTTTCTAAAAAACTCCTTTTGTTGAGGTGGTTGACACGATATCTCAAGTTCTATCTGACCGATTCCTTTGAAATTTTGTGAAAATCTTCTTTATACATCTCTTTATCACTTGGACTATGGATGTGGAAAATTTCAATTTGAAGTATTTTAAAAAAATTCGCAAAGGTCGAAAAACAGGGGTAATTTTTTTTTTTTTCAAGTGGACGCCATTTTGTGATTTTTCTTTTTTATCGGCCATAGTCCAAGATATAGCGACATCTTTACTGATTAAGAATTTGTTTTGTTTGTTCGATTTAGATCACTACAAGGGTTGGAATCATGTCAACCAGGGAGCACCGTTTAACTGGCAACCCCCACTTCACCGGCCTGTCACTGGATGAATTTTTGACTTTTTTAATTTTTTTTTTTTTTTTTATATACTTTAAAAGTCAATAAATATTGTATAAAAAAATGTATAGAAAAAATGTTTTTAATTCTTTTTATCCTAGTTTGAAAAATACCCAAAAAGTAGTGCTCTAGACCAGAATACTCCCTTAAGATACAGATTTTGAGATGGCTGTTACGCCATAATTTTGTAGGAAATCGGCAGACGGGTTGTTTTTGAAAATATTTTTGATAAGTTTCCGAAAACGTTGTTTAGATCGTCAACGTTCGTGAATCCACGTCCCCGAGTTCCGAGTTCGCGATTCTCACTCACGCGAATTTCGCACTCGTACGTTACTCACGAGTGTAGAGAAAGAAGAGCAGTAGGCAGGAGGTAGTGGTGCGTTCGTTATCTTCGAACAAAAAAAGCGTCGACGAATGAAAGCTCGCGATCGCAAAGCTGGAGATTATTCAAATGAAAAGCACTACCGTCAATTATTGACAGATCCCCCGGAGAGAGTGGCGATGAATCAGGGAGGCGGGAAAAATTGGCGATCTCGGCGCGAGTCGGGAAGCAAATGAGATCTTCGAGCGCGCGATACCGAAGCTTCTCGCGCGGTAGGCGCTTATAAGGAGCGATTCGCTATTTGCCGTTCACGATGCCATAAATTCTCGGTTAACTGCAAACTTTGACGAAAAGAATGCATTGAAAGGCGAGAGGTGCTATAGATTCGCTGTGACGTAAGTGAAACTAGCGAGCCCCTAGCTCGGCGGATATCGCCCGGGCGATCAAGGAAGCCGTCGAACGTAAAACGAACGTCAAGCGTTATAACATCGGGCCGAGAGGGCCGCCTCGTTGAGTCACGATCTCAGGGATTCGGGAAGGTAGGCACTCGCAGTTTAAATAATAAGGTCTCGACGCTGGCTTTCCTTTTACAATAACCACAAATCAATCGACCCCTCGGTCGTAGTATCTCGGAATCGCGTTTCCCTCCCCTAGCTCCGCGCCATTTTCGAATCGTTTATTTCTGCAGGTAGGTACGTTGAAAATCCACTCTGCAGTTCCGTTCCGACGGAATATCCACGCGTCGACGAGTTATAGTTTCCCACCGGCGGCGCTGCGAAATTGAGATATCGATATACCCAATGTTACGACGAATTCAACCTTCCTCTAGGAATCGCGTTCTGACATTTTTACGACGCCATTAACTTCCACATTTTTTTTCCTCCTTCTTCCTCTTCCTTTCGCGCTCCCAGGACTTCGTTTTCAGGACTGGAAACGGACGTTTTCGGCTTTCGATCCCAATCACCTGCTCGATTTTCGATTCGTTCCACGCTTTTTCCCGCCAGCTATTCACGCTTCTGCGAAATATGCGACAACGATTTTTTTAAAGACATTAACACGTCCGCGAACGTCGCCGTGGACCACGCTTTGGACATTCATCCGTCGAGCGGTTCCAAACGAATAACACTTCGGAGAAAAAGCTCGAGCTTGCGTGTTATCATACGAGTTTTGCTTCCTCACCGACCGAAGCGCCATCTCTAACGAATTTTTCTTAAAGTTCTATTCGCAAAGTTGCGAAGTTGCGATTCGGATTTTTTGTTCGGCAGATATTTAACTTAAGGCGCGGGACACGCATAGGGAAGACCGGGGCAAGACGGCCCCCCTGGAGCAAAAAGACCCACCTCAAAAATTAACCGAAATTTTTTTTTTCTTGTTTTCTTTTGATTATCACAAATTCAGATTATTTACTCATTTTTAGCCCTATACGTGAAACTAGTGGCAAAAAAATTAAAACACTCAATTTTTTTCTACAGAAGTGAACAAATTATTCGTATTATATCAAAAATGGTTATTTTGAGTAGGATAAAAGTAGATACAGTTGTTAAAGAGAAAAATATAAACATTTATAACGCGGGAAATTTTTTTACAATTGAAAAAAAAAACATTTTTTTCGGAGGGGGCCGTCTTGCCCCAAGAAAAAAAAATTTCAGGAGCTTCACCAAAATTTTGGTGAATTGAGTTAAAGTTGGAGGAGAGTAAATCGACTTGATGGTTAAAAGCCACAAAGAATAATAATCGGCTTAGGTGGGCCGTCTTGCCCCGGTCTCCCCTACTCGTGTCCGACAGATACCGACTTTGGCGACGATTCGCGAAGATCTGGAATACGTAGATATTTAATATTCGAGTAAAGGCGCGCGCCAGATTCGTTTAGCCTCGCACTGCGGTTTCTCTGGCTTTATGCAGAGAATTTCCGAGTCCTAACAAGAGGGCAATTTCGTACATTGAAGACAGAGACCTACTTTACCGAGGAGAGCAATAAAGGGGTAGTTTTTTAATTTTGGAAGGACATTTTCCGCGAACAAACGCTCTCACGTTCGGCAAGGCAAATACCAGCCCGGACGTAACTTGCTCCGTTGCTGTCGCTTGTTTATCGCGAGGGTAAGCCTTGTAATCTTGATGATTCCACCCCGCTAACAGACGTGGCGCGGCGCTCTTTCGAGCACGGTATTCTCCCAAGTTTTGCGAATCCTGGTAAAATCTGCAAGGACCTTCGCGTCGTCCGGCTGGAGAACCGTGTTTTTTGTACGATCGGCGAAAGGAGCTCGGAAACAAAGTGGCATCGGAGTGCGGTAGGGTTATCAGCCGAGGATCTCACCCCTGCAATAAAGGTTGCCGGTGAAACGAGCCATCCCCGTTGATCCCTGTTATTATCTTGAATAAAATTTGCATGGTAACGATTGCTAAAAACTACTGCTTTGATAATTACGCGGAGGGCCGCTCGAAACGTTAATCCTTGGTCGAGATTACCGAAAGGATCGGGATCGGGTTCGGGTGGAGTGGAATGGGCGTTGGGCGACGAAAGCTGTCAAGGAGCTTTCGTTACTTCGGAACGAGCGCGAATATGCGCTCGCCTATCGCGATGTACATACATACCTACGATACGCGTAACGTTGGCGAAGAGCGCGATTGCGAAAAGATCCAGCGGATGCTGCGGCGTAGTCCGGGCGACGCGCGTTCGCGAGCCCCTGTCCTCGCGCGGGTGTTGATTGAAACAACGGAATCCCGTTAATTCGCGGATTACCCGACGACATCTGTTGCTAATAGGACCAGCATTACGTAGCACGGTACGTGATTCGATAACGATGTCCACTTTATTCGTGATTTTCAACGAGGTCAATTCCACGGACCTCGAGCAACGTTACGTCATGTTATTAAAATTATTGGAAAAATTTTCTCCAGCTTCATTAGCGAGAGAGGTAATTAACAGTAATCGTTCGCTTTCCGAACGCTGGATCACAGTCGTCACGCTCGAGTAGAATTTATATACACGAGCGATGTAACGGTCTCGTTAGCAATTTCCAAACAATCGATCGTTTCGCCCTCCCTATTCGCGACACTCGTTTACGTCGATACAAGTGCATCTACGTACAATTTCGTCGCGTAAAAATCGTCTCCGAGTCACAATTTTAAAACTAGAATTTTTTTTTAGAAAAATTATTATTATTGTTGTCAACAAAAAATTAAGGGTTGTTAACTGATTCTTGTATACTCTTATCAACACAAAATCCTGATCTTGAAGTTGGATTCAAATTTTTATTTTAAGAAACTGAAAATATTTTCGTTTACATCCGTAAAAACATTCTTTGCCAACAAACATTATAATTTGAATGTAAGCATTGAAATAACTCTCCCTCCTGTTTGAATCAAAATATCACGTATAACGCTGGTCAAAATTGACTTATTACACATTTTTTTACCAATAAGTTCATATGAAAATATCGATTATATTTGTAAAATAATAAAAAGACCATTTTTAAGTCAGTTTTCTGTTTGGAAACCTTAATCGAAAATAGTTCTGGAAGATTTTAATTTTAGCGACTGAAGATAACATAATTTCGAGTAAAGACAGAAGCGTTATGCTAAAAAAAATTTGTTGGGTATTTTTTTTATTAGTGTAGGACATCTGCGAACGGTAGGGCCCCCCGAACTTTTCCTCGATCTATGCTCTTTCTTTATTTACCTAAGTACCTTTCGCGCAACCAATTACCTTCGGGCGCTGCATGCCTGCCGCGCGGGTACTGCTGTACCTGGTGTACGTTAAGTCTCGAGCGTCGCAGCTACCGGCGTTACACGCAGACGATACGTCAAGATAAGGGTGAATAACAGCAGCAGAACGGTCGCGAATGGCAGCAAACGGGTCGCAGTAAAATTATGGACGTACGAGCAGACAGACTATGAGCGATTGATGACCGTAACGAGGTACACGCGTGCTTCGGAACGGGGGTAACGCGAAAGGAATACGGGATACGTAACTTGTCGATCGCTATCGATTTGGGGTGAACGACGTGCGAGCATCAGGGTGATCGCATGTCTCGAGAAACGTGGTGTTCGCGCGAGGACTTGCGGATTCAGGATGGAACTGATCGACGCCGACGAGGAATTTGAACATTAGATCGTCGAATCGTGTGTAAATCGCACGGGGCTTTTGTGGTAAAACGCGCGTGGAAACTCTGGGTCGCGTAGCAGGGACTGACGTGGGTGCAGACTACCTTGCTGCGTACGAGTGTCTCGACTGGCGCGAAGAATAATTCATGTCCGATGGGATCGCGTAATTGAAATGCATAATTTATTCATGAGCCGTTGATAACGTTGCGAATGGCGTGACTGCAGATATACCGTCCGTGTTACACGATCGGAGACTTTTCGTACGCTTGCAATCGTTGCAAGGCATTTCATTAGGAGCATCGAGTACGTCGACGAGGTAGCGAATCGACTCGCGATTGATCGAGCGGAAATAGTCCGCGTAAACCGACTGTCACGCGTCGACAAACGGGGGGAAGAAACGAGTGATAGCTGACAGACGTCGGGAGCGAGTGTGCGAATTGGGGGAAGAAGGAAAAAAAACGAAAAATCTTAACGAGTGGGATTTTTAAGATGATCCTGCTGATTATCGGAAAAACGAGGATACCTACGTGTAGTCGCTATTTGCCGACCAATGTCACTAACAAAGACGAGCTAACCCCAGTTCAACTTTCGATCAAACGACATGCTACAATCGAGAGAAGGATGATCCAATTTTCTACAATTTTATCTCGGTCCAAAGCGATTTCAAAGAATTTGTATCCGATGAGATCGGTAATTTCCGACGTGCAAGCATCATTAGTTATAAACATTGTTGGCTAACAGGAATTGTTGTTGGAAATACACGGGTCGATGGGGATATTCGAAATGTAAGATGCGATCCATTATACAGCAACGACAGCTCCATCCAATGCGCGCTAAGATTACCAGGAGGATCACCTCAATTATTTATCCACATCGCGATCCGGAGTCCAATTCAAGTTTAATTTCGCTTTTCGCGTAGCCGAAAGGCGAAAGCGAGTTCACATATTTATAAGTAAGCATTCTCAGTTGGACCAAACTATTCTTATCAGTGTCCCGGTCATTTCTCGCGATTGCAAGCTCGTATTAGGTATACAACTGACTAGAAAATGAAAAGAATTTACGAAACAAATAATTGTGCATAGTCTCAGTCTTCCAATCGCCTTCGGGGTATTCGATCAGAGAGACAACTCACAATCAGATTCGTCGGTTTACAGGGGAAATCGGCAAGTCTTGCACGGTTTAATCGACTCGAAAACTGACCTACACGAGAGAGAGAGAGGGCTTAAAGCAAAGGAAGCGAAACGTTTCACGTGCTCGTTCTTTTTTGTCCCAAGAATTCTGACGTCGCAGCCAGCAAACCCACAGATTCGAGGCCGATATGGTGCGCAACTCTACGGAATGCGCTTCGTCAGCCTAACGCGAACCGATCTTTGGCGTTTCTATTGGCTGATTCGCTTAAGCTTCGACGAGCATAATTTCACGACGGTTTCGCAAAGTAACACTAGCCGGGATTTTGCGACGAGGTGCTACGCGGAATTCCAGGCGGGAGTTGCCAATATTGACGATTGGCCCGGTCCTGGGTCACTTGTTATTGGCCAAACTTTGACAGCTAACAAAGCAGTTATCAGCCTCAAAAACGGAGCATTGGTCATTTCTTAGCGCAAGCTTCAGTTTGAATTTCATTTTCACCGCTACCTTAAATGTTCAAAGTTTTTTTTTCTGACACACTTCTATGTAGGTATACTTAAATGAATATAAATATGACTACTTAAGTACGTACACCTCAACTTTTTTCTTTACAGATGTCACTAACTTCTCGTTCGACAGGAGTCGATTTATCATTCAATTAATCGGCTAGTTAATAAGGTCAATGTTTTTCATGGTTGAGATTTGGAACAGTGCTGAATTTTAATTGTTGTTTTCGATTTTTTCCAAAGCTCAGCCCAACTCTGCTTGGTTCTTTGGTTTCCCAAGGCCAGTTCACAGGGTATCATTCCGACGCTTGGGCCAATGGTCGTGCCGGAGCTTGCGTGAAAGCTCGAACATTGTAACACGATTGGCCGATACTCGAACTATCTGGGACCTATGGAAATTCGGTAGACGAGGAAAGCGCCAAAGACCACGAGTTTCAGCAACGTAATAGCCAGAGCACAGTGACAGCAATCCACTTCGGAGCGAAGAGACACCTTTCTGATTAATGATTACGATTTCAAAGTGCGACGCAGAGAACCCGTTCGACTTCAATTCCAAGAGACGCTGGACGCGTGCCAGAGATCCTTGGCAGTCGGCCTGACTGTCGTCGACCGGTGATTCGATTTCCCCGCGAACGTTCATCGAGGATGGTATCTATCGATTTTCGAAGCGTCATC
The DNA here is from genome assembly GCA_963969455.1 of Arge pagana. NCBI lineage: Eukaryota > Metazoa > Arthropoda > Insecta > Hymenoptera > Argidae > Arge > Arge pagana. The sequence goes on along the minus strand of OZ018308.1, from coordinate 15,697,352 downwards.
TTGAAATATGTTCCCGACAGGGAGGTCCGCGTTTTTCCCGGAAGAATCGGTTTCGTTACGACGTACCTAGGGGGAGGAGGGAACGAGGAGAGGAGAGAAAGAACACCAGCGAGGACGGAGATCATTTCGCATTGAATAGTCGGCTTTGCGTCAGTCGGAGAAGAGAATATCCCACAGACGTTACCAGTCCAGCGTACAAAGCTGGAGGCTGCAAAACTTGCGTCGTAATAGTTGCGAGACGTAAGCCCAAAAGACTCTTAGACTTATCCAGGTCGCATCTTCGTACGTCTCAGATCTCGAGGTTGCGATGGCCCGAGAGACACCCGGAGTCGTGATGCGAGATTTTCCCCAAGAAAATACCACGTACCCCCGTTATTATTATTATTCGTCTCTTTGTCGTTATTATTATCATCGTCGCCATTACCACGCTCATTATCGTCGTTGGCGTCGTTATCGTTTCGGCGGATCCCGTCGCGGGGGAGGTAGCCGGAAAAATGAAATGTTCACGACTCTCGCTCTCTCCTCTCTCTCTCTCTCCTCTCTCTCGCCCTCTCTCTCTCTCTCTCTCTGGCCTGTGGGTGAAAGGAACAACGTCACGACGACGCGGTCGCTGGAGCCGAGGAGAACCGGGTGACAGAATCGAGGGAGGGAAATTAAAGTCGGGCGAGGTTTGGTGTGAATCGCGTGGCTTCGAGAGCACCGAGATAAAGGCTGAAAGAGCAAAGATCCCGTGGCAAAGATCGAGATCGGTGGCGTGCAGGCTCGGTAACACCGTGAAAGATACGCGAGCGAATATCTCGAGCGAGGAACTGCTCGTCCCGAGCGAAGGCTATCTTTCCCATCGCGTGTTTCACATCGTGGCGGCTTTTGCACGGGTAGTTCTTCGTATGCAAATGTAACAGTTCCAGAAATCGCCGGGACACGTCACCGGTTGACTGCAAGGCACGCGAGGAATATGGACCATCGCGTCGCCGCGGCAGCGATACGTGTGTCCGAGGATGCGCGATACCCCGCGACACCCCGCTCGCATATCGTTATCATCCGGACTTCGTTGTTGCGATCCGCGCAGAGCGTAGATAAGCTTTGAAATATTCGTGCGATCGCATCTCTCCCCATTTATATTTCCATTTCGAGCGGATGGATTCGAACGTTGGGGGCGGCGGGGGGGCAGTTTTTGTTTTACCCCCGACGATGTCGCGAATCTCGCGTGCCGAATTCGCGCATCCGCGTCTTCGTCGTTCTCGCGTCGCGTGAAAACTTGGTGGCCGTGAGGTTGACGTTAATCGCGATGTACAGAGGTGAAACGTGCTGCTAATAAATTTCGTCCCTTAGATAAAAATGGCAACGGGCTGTTATTATCGTGGCTCGGGGGTATATTTTACCGAGGAGGTTAAAATTCGCTCGACGATAGGCGCAGCAAAGGTTTATCTCGCGGCTCGTTTAGCCGAGCTTCCTTCAAAGCGCGAGAGATAAAAGCAAAGAGTTGACGGTTTATCAAGTCTTGCCGTTTTATACGTACCGAGGTGTGCCAACGCGCGGAGGAACGCGTCTCGGCGAGCGCGCGCGCGCCGTAATTATCACCCGGGTATCGGATGACGCGAGCTGCATTCTCGTCAAATCATTCGAAATGCAATCGCTTCGCCGAGCCGGGATGGAAACGTGAACAGTTTTATGTCGCGAGGCCTGGAAAAATCTCGAGCCTCGCGAGACGACGAGGATGAGACGCAGCATGATTTTTCGGACCGCGGTTGCGCTCGGCATAACGCCGAGCGCTCGTAACTCGTGACGATGAAAATTCTTGGGGTGGGAAAAATATAACAAACGAGACGCGAGTCGTCGAATTACTTGCGAGCAAAAACTCGTCGATGGAAATGACTTTTCTGTCGAACGAGCGGTAATATTTCGATGCGGTAACGAGTCACCGAGGCGATCGGTCTCGAACCTCGAATGATCGGTTGTGCTCGCATGATCCGTGTTAATTCATTCGATTGAAGGAGATACGGGCTACCGGTATGTTCATCATCAACTTCGCTAACTAAGCAAGTCTGCGAAATGATTCAGAATGACTAAAAAAAAATACCTGGCGACAAAAATGCGTATTCGTAACGACTAATAGAGGACACGACATTGTTCAAAAAATGTCCGAAATCGGAAAAAAAAACTAGTAACGATGAGATTCCACGATCAGACCAGGCTAAAAAGTCGCTGAGTAGGCAATAGTTTGTGATAAAAAATTAGCAAAAAAATCAAAATATGCGCTGTTTGAAAAATAAAATAATCAAGGTTTAAAACTTGAACCTATCGAAAAATTGAGTCACTCAAAAATGAAAATAGTTCAACTTAGCCGATTTAGCGTGGAACTCCCCATATAAATATATATATGGGGAGTTTTATTATTCATTTTGAGACCTAATTCTTTTAATACAGACTTCATTATATCTCAACGGTAGGGATATGAGAGTGCGAATGATTACTATGCATAGTGAATAATTCATCTTAGATATACACCGTTTTCGTTGGGTTTTTTTTGCAATTAATTTTGCGTTATATGCATTATTTGTTCATTTATTATTGTGTGTTGGTTATTTATTAATACGAATGACAAACGAAAGATTGAATTTGCGTAGAATGTAGCAGTGTAGCCTGTGGAGATATTTCGTGCGGACACATCCGCCTACCCGAGGAACCTGACAAACCTGACAAACCTGACGAACCTGATCTCACGTCAGAGTGATGCGACGGTAATAATTTTCCGGTCGAGTCCTCGACGATTATTGGCAGTTTTTTCAAACTTTCCTCTGCGACGTTTTTTTCAATCTCCGATGCGAGCGAGAAGTATCCAGATGAAGCTACGAACCACCGGTAATTCCGGTCGAACGATCGAGGAGCGGAATTAATTGTCCGTGTCTCGACACGTGGACGACTTCTGTTGCTCGGGAGCGTAGGCTGGCGGAACGTCGTGTCATTGATTGGACGAGCCTGTTGCTCGTATACCTATAGCTAACTGCTCTTCGTTGATTTATATTTATGACGGGATTTCAGTCGAGCGTCTCGCACCCTCGCTCCAGTCTTTCTCCACCCTCTTCGACTCCTCGTCTTCTTTAATAATTCAAACAGTCGAGCATCTCGTGTACCCATTACGGAAATACTACTAAAGCTTGTTTATGTTACGAGAACGAACGAGCCAGCCTAGCGGAGCCGCGAAAGCAGGAAAGCGAAATTTCCAAAGAGAAGAAGAAACAAAAACCATTCCCAAAATACCGCGCACACCCCAACTCGAGACGTTTCCAACGCCGATGCGTAAGAACTCTGCTATGAATAATAATCTCGTATCGTCCGATAACGACACCCTCACCGTTTACACCCACCAAACGTGCCATTTCTATTCTGTAGGGCTGAACAATCTCATGCCACGGAACATTCGATATCTTCGCGATTCTCTCGGATCTGGCAGTTGGATCCTCGTTATTCTTCGCTCGTCCGACCTCGTACGTCGACCGTTCAGGAATGTGCTCGGGGGTTCTAATGCACAGAAATTACGAGTACCTACCTACATCCTCGCGCGCGGTTTATCAACGCGACTCGTCAGAGTCGTGGTTCGATGGGAAATTCGATCGGGAGGCACGATAACTCGCGGTGTCACAGTTTTTTTTTTCAATTCAGCCCCGTGGTTATTTCAGCTGTTACGACCAGGATATAACAATACCTACGTACCAGCCCCGACGCAGTTCCAGCGTGAAACCGGACTTTCATTATGAAAATCGAGGCAAATTAATTCATGACTGTTCTCCCCGTTTTCCATTGGAGATAGTACTATAAATTTGTTTGGAAATAAGTCCGTCAATTATGTGTTACTAGAATCATATTTAAAGTACCTTCGGCGCTTCGTCCAGTGAAATAATACCGTGGAGAGATGAATTATTCGTAAAATTATCATGGAAAGGTGAACATTTCTGACGGTAAATCAAAGAACCAACGAACACATTACAGAAATCACCAACGATCGTGTTAGGAGGAATGCAATAAATTACGATTATCTTGGATAAGCTACTATAATTTGTTGATGTGATTTTCACATAATTTGAGGTAAAAAGCTCTCGAGAGAGCATAAATTTACCACGTAATTGAAACAATATTATTAATTTCAATTATTAAAAAAGAGTCGACTCCATATTTCGACTCAATGCTTTGACTATTATAAAGGAAACACTTCTGATATGCGAATACAAAATACGTATATATTTTTTTCAATAATCTCCAAAAAGCTCCCACTTATCTACCTACTCTTCGAAATAACGCTAAAACTACACGAGACTCGTCAAGAAGAACTACTTACGAGTAGCTTACGAACAAGTTATTCGAGAATACACTTGGCGAAGAATCATCGCAACTTAAGTGAACAGTTCAATTACGAATTCAAACGCAAGAATTGAAGACAAAATAAACTTGAGTGGCCAGCCAGAAACCCAAACGAGGGGATGGGCGGAATAACGGTCAAGTTTTTCAATTAATTTCACTCAATTCGGATTTATTACGCGTGTAATGAATTTCCTGATGATCCTCTCCAAGCATTTTGCCACAACCCGATTCTATCTCAGCTTCCCACGTTGTTCTCGGTTTTCTCAAAATCACGTTCTTCGAGATACACCTATCGCTATTCCACCCGTCCCCTCAATTTCACCTGCAACTGGCACGACGAATTATCGTTCCTTACTTACAAGAAGGAAAGACGGAATGTGCGAATAATTTTCGTTCAAATAACATTCTTGCTGGTCGGAGAAAGATTGCCGAGTATGTTACTTCTGCCCCCAACGTGTTGGAATCCGTATCGACTCGTACGCGGAATGTCCGCGGCCTCGCGGTACACCGATCAACCCCACGTTCGGTGTAAAATCCCGAATCGAACGTGCTTCGTTCTACTACTCGAGAAAGAAATATTGAAAATCCATCCGTTCTATTTAATTTGGCATCCACGAAGTTGGTTTCAGGTACGAGAGTTACCAGACAACTGTTGGCGGTGATTGATTCCAACGACGAAAGGCTTAGTGGCGGTAGGCCGGCGAATAAGTCCGCAAAGATGCTCTCAGAGAGGCCCACAGGCTCGATAAATAATGTAACAATAATTGCGAAAATCACTCGGCCGGTGCTCGACTCACGTGAGCAATTTATCGAAAAATCGCTGAAGTTTTGTTGCGAATCAAATTCACTGGATACAATCATGAAAATGAACTACCATGATGAATCTCATTTAACCTGCGATTCCTGAGAGAGCGAGGTAAGTAACAGATCGCAGCGGTGGGTCATTTGTCTGGTAACTTTTATAGTACATCTGAAACTGACTTCATAATAGAACGGAGTGGAGTTTAATAGAACGTAGCAGTTTTTACCGAGCATATTTCTCGAGAATGTCCGAATCGACTTTAATAAAATGAATCACGTTTCGTCGAGTTGTTTTACACTGCGTATGCGCTCCACGAGTCGGCGACCGTGTCGTACAACAATATACGGTCTTTGTGCTGGAACGGCACAGCGCATTACGCGTTGTTGGTATTGTTGCGTGACGTATGAAGGAAAATGGAGGAAATTTTTCAGCAGTAATCCGTGATTCTGACAGGACGCCTATAAACCGCGGGTCCAGCCCGTAGGCACGGGCAGAGCGGCGAGAACGCGAACGAAAGTGAGAGCGGATCGGCAGAGCAACCTCCACGGGACCTTATTTTTCCACTTGATTAAGTGGCGAGTTTATCATTTCCGTTGTCAGTTTTCCGAATAGCAGAATAGCAACACGAAAACGCGAACCGTGGCATGATTTATATGCGGGAATAAAGTGGATTTGTTGGACTAGAGCACAGAGGCAGGCAGACCGCGGGCCTCGAGAAATCATCTTTAGACGGAAGATGGGATTGCCTGGGAGAGATCGAGGGTTCGGAGGGACGGACCCCGACGGGGTACTCGGTCGAACTGCCTTGATAATATGCCACGATAAAACTGCTCGGTAAAAAGCGAAGAAAGGAAAGGAAAAGAAACAAAAAACCTCGCCGGTTCACCCATCGAATACATTCACTTCCGAGGACGACGAAATCCAAACTCTTTATACAACCCACCCAAAATTACCCGGAATCCTTCCATTGTCCGCGACCGAAACTCCGCGCCGATTCGCATTGTTACCGCGTGATACAAATCGCACGCGCGTTCATAGGCGGTATTTCGTAAACGCGGTTACCTCCGCCCTCTTTCTCGCGAATACGGACGCGCTTCGAAAATTCCACCGACTCGACGAGCGAACTATTCGCGGCGTGGGAGGAAAATCAGAGGAGAATTTGGAAAAATTTGGAAAATTTTTTGGCATCTTTGGCGAAGTGACCCGATGCGGCTCGACGCGTTGCGAGTGGCGGAAAAGGCAGCGGAACGGGAAAGGAGCAGCGCGGGGGTTTCGTCTCGCTCGGAATAGGGGCGCGAGACCGTTGGAAAAGAAATTCCAAAGGGAATCAAAAACTGCGCCTTTGGGTCTATATTCGGGTATATATGGGTGCGGATGCGGGAAAGGAATGTATATTTGTTGGCTGGACAAATGCCGGTGCGTCATTATGCACATAAAGCATAACTTCCCGTACCCAAAATAAACGTCGCGTCATCCGATGAGCGTCGGATAAGGGAAAACACATCGCGGTATGTTCGACAATTAATTCCATATAATTTCGTAATGCCGTGTCAAAAGGAAACGGTTTTCTTTTTTGCCACACCTAACGTCGCGCCGTGTTTTATGACTCGAGTTTTATCGGTCCTCGGATCTTCCGGCTTTCCACGGATACCGAGAGACGACGACCGGGTGACGGAAAGTTGTAGACAACACGCTGACAAATACTTGCGGAGTGTCGTTTGCATTCCGACGAGATCGATGCACCGACGAGCAAGGTTGCGAGACCGTTTCGGTCGAATCGTCAATTCGGATGTGGCTCCTCGATTCCGCCGCGCGGACTCCGCTTTTGAGAAGGAGAAAACCTCGAGGAGGAGAGAATCAAAGAATGAAGAAAATCGATCTTCTTTCCAATTTCTTGCCCCGACGTGCGCGAACCTGCGTTGAGAATGGCTGTTTCAACGCAATAAAACCGTGAGCGCAGTTTGATTCCGATGTTGAACAGTGCAGCATTGTTACATTTTATCCGCACGACGAACGTTGAAATATCTGGATAAATTCTGCTTCATTTTGGCGCAAAACAATCTCTCGCGTTAGTCGTTGACCTGCTATCAAAACCCGCGATGTAAAGACATCGCGAGATGTTTCACTGACTAGTGAAATACCGATTCAACGGCCCAAATCGTCGTTGTACATTTTAGAGAGGGGAAACAACATGCCTCAGTTTTGCATGGTTCGTCAGAACTTTTTTTCTCTACCTGGCGATAACTGCTTGAAAAGATCGAGTGGAACACCCGGTGGTTTGGAAGTACTTGATACTTCGAAAACCGTCAACTCGGTCTGTGACAAGCTCAACGTAACGTTGAGGTTCCGATGGGGATAGTTTGTACAATATTTCCACGTAACTTGTATTGGGAACAAGAAACGAATCAGGGATTAACGTTGCTCGAGTGGCCAGGAGGCTACTACTACAGGGTGGGCCATCTGTTGGTACGTTTTTGCATTTCGTCGTATGACAACGGCAAACGAGCTACAGACCCGAAATTTGTACAGTTCATTAGCCATACCGTCCGCGGCACGAAACAACATGTTTTCTCTTGAAGAGCGTTTTGAAATTTTAAAAACTTATTTTCAAAGTCAGTGCTGTGTCGCCGAAACTGTGCGAATTTTGAAAAGAAATATGGGTCGTGATAATGCACCCACCGAAGGCGCTATACGCAAATTGGTGAAGAAAGTTCGTGAGAAAGGGATGTTAGCGGATGACAGAAGTGGTCCCAGAGCTCGGACAGTGCGCACACCCGAGAATATTGAGGCTGTGGCCCAAAGTGTGAGACAGAATCCGACGACCTCAACTCGACGCCGATCGCAGCAACTGAGCATTAGTCGCACCAGCCTGAGGAGAATACTGCACAAAGACCTCGGATTATTCGCCTACAAGATTCAGGTGACTCAGGAGTTGAAAGCAAATGACCATCCGCTTCGATATCAGTTCGCTGTGTGGGCCATAGACCAGCTCAATAATGACGTCGATTTTGGTCGAAAAATCATCTTTTCGGACGAAGCGCATTTCCATCTCGGCGGATATGTGAACAAGCAAAACTGCCGGATTTGGGGTTCGGAACAGCCACACGCAATCGTAGAGAGACCAATGCATCCTCCAAGAGTCACAATTTGGTGTGGATTTTCGAGTGGTGGCATAATTGGCCCATTTTTCTTCGAAAATGATGCTGGCAACGCCGTTACCGTCAATGGCGAACGCTACAGAGCCATGTTGACCAACTTTTTATGGCCTAAAATCGACGCTATGAATGTGGACGACCTTTGGTTTCAACAAGATGGTCTTACGATCGACCTTCTGCGCACCAAGTTTAACAACCGCATAAGCAGCCGTTCAGGAGATGTCAATTGGCCTGCGCGTAGCTGCGATTTGACACCGCTGGACTTCTTCCTGTGGGGTGCCGTTAAAGACCGATGTTATGCGGACAATCCAGAGATAATTCCAGCTTTGAAAACCAACATTACGACTGTTTTGAGTGAAATTGGCGCCGAGGTAGTTCAAAATGTCATCACTAATTGGGGTGACCAAATGGCGTACTGTAAGGCCAGTAGAGGGAGCCACGTGAACGAAATCGTTTTTCATTCTTGACGGGGATACTTTTAGCTTTACAACAACAACAAAATTAATAAAAAATATCAATGCATACTCTTTTGATCGCATTTTTAAAAACGTACCAAGATGGCCCACCCTGTAGAATGGCCAAAGATTAGGTCCAGAATCTGACTAGGAGTAGATACCTGCTACCGCGATACGTTGGGCGAATAGTCTCGAGTACAGCTTCGCATTATTCCAACTGTCCGCAATTTGCACGATTATTTTTTGTCCAGTTAGTTTACGACGAATCGATGCACAGCCAGGTCGCAGTAGGATAGCGAGCCATTAGGAGAATATAATAGCTGCCATAAAGGTAGAAAAATTCTTTTCCCTTGTGATTGGGGATGGCTGAAATAGTCTCGGCTGTTGTTCTACGAATAGAGGCGAGTGTTTCCTCTAGTTGCCAGATAACTCGGGATTCCGTTTGTTTTCGCCCGAATAAGAAATGGAGCGAGAGTCATGGATGTCCGACGATCAATCAGTGCAAAAATCGCGTCGTTGTCTTCGCGCGGATACGGATCAGCGGTAGGATCGTGTCAACTGCGCTGCACAATTTCCGCGGTTGGGAGAAGAAAAAGGAAATTTTCCAAGATTAAAACGAAAGTTCTTATCGCCCGATGATTAATGGAGCGATGAGTTACGCCCGCATTTTCGCGTGGTAAGTAGTAGTGACAGTTTCCCAGGCGAATAATGAAAAGTTGAGAAGAAAAATTAAAAAGTGTAATTCCTCTCCGCCGCGATCCTGCGCCGGTACGAGGATGGCGAGACCTCTCGGCGGAATACGAACTTTTAATGCCTGTCAAGAGTGGCCAATCGGGCGAGGAAACGGAACACAGCACACGCCACTTACAAATTATTATTCGTTTTTTCCATCCCGAGCGCGTTTCCGCTCTCCCTTTTTCTTCACTTTCCTCCCTTCGCCTCCCTTCGGAGGTATCTTCGACGTTCGCGGTACCGCAGCGCGCCTCATCGATCTCATCGCGCACGCAGGTTCACGTCCGACAAATCTGCTCATAGTTGACTGGATGAGTCGGATCGTAAACTGTCTGTACGTATATATAATCAGGCTATAAAACCTCGTAAATAAACGCAATTCCACTCCTCTCAGTTTACGGCAACCATTATCCGTTAATAAGATACTACCACCAGTCTCCGCGCGCAGCTGGATTGTTTCCGACAGTCGGACGCTTACGCATACGCGCGAAAGGCGAGACCACGTTTTTTGTCTCCCCGTACCTAGCCGTGAAAATAAGCTGATCATTGCTACGTTTTCCCGAGTTTATTTGCAGGTATGAAATAACGCCAGGATATGAAACGGCGTACACAGATTGCCGTGTACGTCTCAATAGTTAGCAGAGATCGCGTGCAAGACGGCGAAGAGGTCGACGGACAGCGGGACCCCCAAGGAGGAACGCTCGGCGCGAAGGAACGAGAAGATCTCCCTCTCCCCCCAGCCGACAAACACCGAGGATCGTTCGATCTTTCCGGGCAATTTGATAAAACGACCGTCTAACTCACGGCCAACCGTTTCGTTGTGATAAAAGTCGCCCCGAATCAAGCGCGCGTTAAACAAAGCCCCGCGTCATCGTGCAGTTGTCCCACAGTCCTCTGGACAAACACCCCGATCAAATCGATTCAGCTTTTTCGACGGAATGGCCGGTTTTCTCGATTTGGTGGGCTAGGAAAAACTTCCGCGAGGTGGGGATCGACCTGTGTATGCATAATTGTTCACTGAATACAGGGTGAATCCTTTAACTCTGTCAACACGTCACGGGTATGTTGGGGCTGCTCAGACAAGCATTGTCAGGTAACACACTTATGGTCGGAAACTCCTCCTAACGGCTGTGGAGGGCTTTGAAGATTTTTTTTTCTGGTACCCAGGGGTTGCTCGTAGGGAAATGAATCAGAGGTGATTACTCGCGACCCAACGTTTCATTCAGGCGTGATCGATTTACAAATTTGTTACGCGATATCAACAAAATGATAAACTTTGAAGAACTTTTATAACAACGAAAAAACTAACAAAAACAATTTTTGTGGTCCGGAAATTTCACATTATTAAACTGATCTTTCACAGTCGATGTTCAAAGTGTCCGCCACCATGAAGAAGATACTCCGTGGAACGTCTGGTCATTTCCTCGGGTATTCTAGCAAGCTCGTCTCGAACGACATCACTTGCAGCTATAATCCTTGCCACCAAATTCATCTCCGTGGCTACAGGTCTACCGTTTTCGGGGTACACCAGATCATTCATTCTGCCCCAAAAATAAAAATCCAAGGGATTCAGATCCGGGGATCTAGCAGGCCATGCAACGGGCCCACCTATTCCTATCCATCTACCTGGGTACTTCTCGTCGAGGTACTCCCGCACAATGAGACTGTAGTGGCATGGTGCCCCATCATGTTGTAACCACATTCCGTGGGGAAGCCCAAGAGGAACATCCTCAAGTAATTGTGCTAGACTTTGACTCAAAAATGCTCGGTACACAAAAATGCTCCTCCACAGCCGTTAGGAGGAGTTTCCGACCATAAGTGTGTTACCTGAAAATGCTTGTCTGAGCAGCCCCAACATACCCGTGACGTGTTGACAGAGTTGAATGATTCACCCTGTATATTCATGGAAGGCCGAAGGTCCAACTCTACACCTCAACATCTATGCAAAATATATCATACCAAGAGCCAGTCTCACGATTGTTTGAATAGAACGCGTTTATTGGTTTGCCTACTCGCGACTTATCGACTAGAGAATATGTTCGATCCAAATATTACAGTACAGCGGTAGATGTGCTGGGTTGGAGACGAGTGCACCGAACACGGTAAGCGACGCTGTGGAAGTCTGATCTCCGAGTACAATTGAGATCGAGTGGTACAAGCTCAAAAATATGTAATATTCGGATGAGAAAAAGCCACGATTGGAGATACAACAAAGACTGATGATGGCAGTGCGGAGTTGGCGAGACGGTTGCCTCGTGTCACGGCATTTGGCTTCTGGCGCATTAAGGGTCTGCGGGAACGTTGCTACAGCGAGTATATATGTAGAGAGAGAGAGTCGACAGAATGACTGACATTAGTCGGTACTAAAAGTAACGATCCACGAAATGGGCGAAGATAGATCGAGATTTAGATATTTTTTAGCCGCAATGACGAAATAACGTCGATAGGTAATCTTCAACTTCGTGGCATTGGCTGTTCGTGATACGAGACTGCGCGACAGAGTAGCTGTATCCTTGCCTGAAGAAATCGCAAATACGTGACACGGGCGTGGAACTGGAGTACTCAAAGGACGCTTTTACGTCGCGGAATCACCGGAAGGCGACGAGGAGTGTAGAAAGGATGACTCTTACTCCTACTTCGGAGCAACCCCTGTGGAACGGAGGGAAGCTACCGGGTCCTTTTATCTTTAAAGAGATGCATACGAGACCCGACTGACCACCAGCAGTCACCGGAGAACGGAGCCGAGACTAGAGCCCAGGTATGTTTATGTTCGGCGTTCCCAGACACGCGGAGGGGCTTAATTAACTCGAGGTACGCGGGGGCTTGGTAAAGTACTGGCAAAGCATCGAAGCAGTTTAACGTGTATATACTTCTTGGCTCTCCGGCAGCAACGCGCACACGGGGTACGAGACAAGGGACACAGGAGACACCGCGGCGTCCGGACAGTCGCGTTTAGCAACATATTTATCGAGCACGTTCGCCAAGGTTTTGCGGGTGAAAGAGATTAGATGTGTTTTATAGATAAGGCGATGCCGATCTGTGAGATACTGCCCAAGACCCAGCGGGAGCACTCGCCAGGTTTACGTTCGCTCGATAAAAGACTACGAGGTCGTGTCGAGGTACAGGAAACATCGAACTGGTTTATCCACCATCAGAAGGTGGAAAGTGTTTTTTATAGGAGCGGAATTTTCGCCTTTCGATTCACTTTTCTATGTCATTTTCCAGTACCGGCAAGAATTCGTTTTTTTTAAAATGTTTTCTACTTTTTTACGTGGAAGAAAATTGAAGCCGATTGGCTCTCTTCGAGGTACCACGATCCGTGAGCAGTAATCTCGCTTAGCTGTGATTCCAAGCTAATTGCGACTCTGGGAAGACGCTGACTGCTGTTTTAATCCAGTACAAATCGATACAAAGTTACGGACTCCGTGATAATTGAACGAGGAGCGTAGAGAATTTCGTGCGACTGCCGGGTATTCGAGATAGAAAAAGCGTTGAACTTTCGAGAGGAACGAGGGTGCGGAGAAAATGATAGACGTGACAAAAGAGGCTGCTACCAATCATCTTCTACAGGTAACAATGGCGCGATGCCACGCGCGGCCGCTCCATACTTCTGTTCGCGCCTAACTAACGGTTCCATCATTCTAATTTTATTGTTACCACGATACCCGCTGTTTTTCTTGGAACGATCAAGCTTTTCTTGCCACTAAATTGTTTGTCCCGACGTTTTTATCCGTTCGATAAATTAAATTGTGGGTAAGGGGAAACGCCGCGGACTTGTCTGGGTCCCCACCCCGTGTCTAGTTCGAAAGTCGAGCTATCAAGTCTCAATTAAGTTGGCAATCTAACGGTAGAGAAAGGGAGAAGGAAAACGAGTCAGATCAGTCTAGCCGCGTGCGTAGTACGAGTTGACGCGTACGAGAGAGGTTCGTGAGAAACGGCAAAAGACTCGGAGCGCGAATGGGGGACAGAAGGCAACGATGATGATGGCACTCTACACGGACCGTTTCTCAGTCGGATTCTAACTGACAGCCGTATTGTTGTGGCCATACGAATCCACGATAATGCCTGTAACGCGACAATAATGGATTGCCGTACAATAGATTCAACATCAGATATAATCCAATAAATGTTAGTCAACACACGAGTCAGTGTTGCATGGTAAATTACCGATCGCCTAACGCAACATTTATTACTTGCTGTTGCAACACGTAATTCGGATTCATCTTCGATCGATTCACCGAATTGAAACCGCACGAAGGGACCTCGTCACGCACAAGGTGGAATCCACAAAAATTCTTCGTGTCCTCAAGTTATTTCTGACGAATAACAGAAATGTTGAAATCGCCTACTAACAATTGAAACGGCAAAACAAAAATATGCCCGTAGGATCAAAACTACTCGCGTGATGTACTCCCTAGTAGAATCAAGTTTGGTTCAGGAAATAAGAGAAAATATCTAAGCGTACGAATCTCATTGTGAAAATAAGCGCACAGCGAGGATCGTTTTTGAAACTGAATTTTAACACCAGTCTAATGGAACGCGTGCTAGACTAGATATCATTTTTACTCTATTTTTTCCAGCTCGGATAAATAATCTAGTTTCAGGATAGTTCAATATGTCTAACAAGAAAAAAAAGAAAACTTCGGCTTTTGGTGAATTTGTATCTTCGTGTCTTTGTTTTGTCTTACACAGTATCTCCATTTGCATTCACATTTGCAAAAACTGTAACTACTCGAACGTGTTTTTTTTTTTTTTGGATTTCAAACAGAATTCCAAACAGAGTTGACACTTTTACTAGACCAATATTTTCGTCAAGTTTTGACACCAGCTGTATTGATAATTGTTCGTAGAACTAATTATAATGCGTTTTATCGTCAGGAATTTCGAAGAAGTGGACTGCTGGCGTGTCAATGGGTTAAAAAATCCACTTTAAGATGAAATTTTTAAGGTGAAATTTGAATTGCAATCGAGTGCTGTTGTTGGCAAATTTTGTGGTTTATCTATGATTGGTCAAACTTAGGTGGATCGTTGGTAGCGAGGGATGATGACTCGAATGTTATAAAACGATACGATCTGAGAGGAAAGGTTCTTGAAGCTTAGTCAGTGAGGCGAGAATCCTCCAGCGCAACATGGTTCGCGCACAAAATCGTGTAGTACTCTTATAAAATGCCATCGAATCGATACTTTTCGAAATAAGTACAACGAGCCACAGTTACCTCGCGAGGTCATACTTTGCGGCGCAACGGCTACATTTCTTTACGCGGCGGTAACTCGTTTCAGCTGATAGAAGTGATTCTGTCTGGAATAGTTCGCGGGATTCATTATCGAGATTGCAATTATTCGGCCAACATTGCGCGACAATTCCGAGCACCGTTCCCGTTCCTCGTAACGATGGGAATGCTCGAGCCTAGGTATTTTTCTCCCCAATGCTCCGAGAGACTGTTATTGACGTCTTTGAAATCGAGTTATGCTCGACGAGCAGAATATTGATGATAAATTCTCGCGTGGAAATGCAGGAGGTAGTCGATGTTGTAAAATCCTCGCATTCCTCGCAAGAAATTGTCTATTTACGATTTATAAAAGCTGTGACGTCGATTTTACGAGGTCATATATGTGCACGGCAGTAGGACCATTACTGCCTGTTTAACAGGCGTGAAATATACGAGGAATGTCACGTGCCATACCCATTTTTCTCAAGTATTCAGTCGACTCTATTCTGCACTATATCAACTGATGGACAAAAAACCTGTATCTTTAAAAAAACTGCATCCAAAACTTCTAAAAACTCGTCGAATCATCAAAACGATAATGACAAAAATCAGAAAAAAAGAAGAAAAAAAACAGAACAAAACTAGTAAATAAAAAGATATTGGTGCTTGTCAACGGTATCATGTGATTATTGTACGAACAAGTGATAATTTTGTCAAATAACATTTTTTCACTAAGTAAAATAGATTCGCTTTTTGGATAAAAACGGTTGAGCTCGAAATTTTCATTTTTCAATGAACATTAGATTTTTCGAGTAGTTTCACTCAGGTCAGTTTCATTACACGTGTAATTGATTTGCTGACAATTCTGCCAAAGCATTTTTCGGAAACCCGATTTTATCTCAAGTTTCCACGTTTTTCTTGTTTTTCTCAAAACCACGTTTTTCGAGTTATAGGGTGATTCGAGTTGAAGCGTCCAATGGAAACCCTTCGGCGCAACTACTCACCTATCTACAACGGAACTTGGACTGAAATCACAGTGAAACGCGGTGGTATGGGTCGAAATTCCTCTTTGCCTTCAGACTCGGACAAAGCAATTCACGTCTCGTCAAATGTTCGATCGCTTGTGAATTCTAATCGCCTAGAGATATCGACGATGGCTTCGTCGATTCGAAAATTTACCGACCTACGTGACATTTACAGGCAACGGATGACTTTTGCATACGCTACTAGATCGACGCACTTTCTGCACTTTTGTCATCATCTCATCTCAGCTCATCTTATCTCATCTCACTCTGATAGGAAGAGGCAATCTGAAAAATCAGCGAACCGATCAGTCGCAAAATTTGAACTGCAACCGTATTAGGTATTTCGTGGTGTAATGAGTTATATAAATTTGAAAAATTATTTATTGAAATGCGGAAACGTATAAATAACAATATGCTTCGTCGTAGTCCTCATTTTCTTCTTCTTCTTCTTTCTATTCCTACCGCCACCGGTTTCTCTTGCTATTACAATTAATCAGCTTTCAGGTGAGACAGTTCGAAATGTCGAAACATATTTACGTCACGATAGTCCTTCGCGCAGCATTTGGGTATTGCGCATTCAAAAACGCGTAGAGCGAAAAATCATATTATACTCTTGCTACGTGGCACAGAGGTCCAGCAACAAATTTATATAATGTATAATATATATGCGTGCGCGTTATAATATTATGTATAATAATAGTGCGAATGGAGCTGCGACGGAGACTGCTAGTGTTCATATACGTATGATTGATGATAACGTAGTTGATATTATTGGCGTGAAATTGACTACTTTGAACTCTGATCACTGTACGGTATCTTGAAATGAATAATTTCAGAGCTGCTTTGAAACAGACGCGATTTAATAGGCTTTTACAATATTCCATCGGCATTTTGATCGAACGATTTATTCAACCGTTATTTAAAATACCAAGTGTGAATTTTCGATTACAGTTTTCGACAACTGTTTCATCGATCATTTGCAGGAAATCGCGTTGCCGTGGCGTTGAATTACGGAGCGTCGTTAATGAAAACGACAGATTTTTCTGCTCCGTCGATTTTCCGACCTGAATCCATTTTGCCGAATAATATATTAATAATATATATCCGAATAATAAAATCACATTTAGCGTATAATTTCACGTTTCTCTGCCCTTTCCGAAAATTATTTTCTCCTTTCCACGCGACTCCTCCTTTCGGTGACTGCATTCTATCGGTATTGTTCGGTAATTCCCCCAAATTTCTCCCAACAAAAGCTCATTGTTGTATCAATCGAATGAAACCGTGACTGCTGCTGTGAAACGAAAAAGCGGAAATAACGCCGCCGTTCCACGACCACCCCACGCAATTAGTTGGTACGAACGTTTTTCAGCGAAACGGGAGCGTTTTGTCGTCGCGTGTTCCATCAGTCGAACGAATGCATTTGGATGCAGGTGTTGACAAAAGTACGGTCGCCGACAGCCGGATGAACGGAATGAAAGGGCTGTCGCGATAAAATACGAATAAAAGCGACGATCTAGCCCTTTATGTCGCCGATCGACCGCAACAAAGGCAATTGCATCGCGGATCGCGACTTGTAATTAAATGAAACGATTCGTACCGAACGCGTCGCGTGATCGAGGATTCATAAAATCCTGAAGCACAATCGTTGTCCCCGGGTGTGAAATTTGGAAATTTTTACGTAAAACAACATTTCGAGGGAGCATCGAATTGCGCGTAACGACGAGACGCGTTCGAGCAGACGTGAAATGGATAATGCAACGTAAATTTGTAGCGATTTGGGTCGATCTACGACCCGATGAACGAGTCGTGAAAAAACTTCACGTACGATCAAATGCAGCGAGAAATTTCGGCTGACGTCTGTTTACCTCAAATTTCAATTAATTGGCATTGTATGAAATTTTTCACTCGTGATGCGAAATCTGTTTCCAGTTGCGCCGCAGAAAAGATAGAGGCGAATCGTTCGCATAGATCGACAGTAGAGCAGTATTTTTATTCTAAATAATATACTTCCAGTTATTTTCCGCTGTTGGAGGAGACTCGATTTCATTTTTCATTTCGTTACGAGCTTAATGTACATCGAGTTACGAAATAGGAGTTCAAATCTCGATGTTCAAATTTATTCTGAATGTAAATGAGAGAAAAATTTCATTCCGGAGTACGATTATCCCGGAATCTGCTTTCAAACGTTAAGAAGATTAAGCGAGAGTAATTCTGCCGAACATAAATTTAACCTGGTATACCAGATTATAGAAATATTCTTTGAAGCGATCGATAGAGAAAACTTTCGAAACATCGTCAACGGTAGAAGACCTCGAAATTACGGAGTATTTCACGACCCCTTTACATTTCTATGACGTTCTCGTGATCTCTAGACAAAAATGTTTCGTGCACCCGGCACACAAAATCGATCCAATTGCATCTGCGATCGTGATACATGAATTTCCAGGACACAACGAAAAATCAACGAAAAAGTAGTCAACGCATGTAAAAATCATCGAAACCATTTCTCAAATGAGTAAGTCTGAATTTTGAGAACAAGAGAAACGACGTGATCCGATCTACTTATGATGAGCGATGCAGGCTGTACGCATTATTAGCGATCGTTAACCTACGCAAGTCGAACGAATTTATGAAGATTATAGAGCCACGCGCAGTGGGACTGTAGAAAAACGATTCTATCCACGTGCCAATCTTAATCGTATGGTAGTAACTTTTTTTCAATACTCTCCTAAGAGCTCGTATTTTGTGCTTCCTGCCTGTTATTTCAGATGTATATCAAGAATTTATTTGGAATTTTTTTTAATTAATTTTTTTTTCTCAATTTGTTTCAAACGATCAGCGCATCTATAAGGTGTATACTAAACTAATTTCCATGTTGTCTACTTAAGATATTGTTTTTTTTAAACGTTTTTTAATTCTTAAATACCGAATTTTTAAGAACACTAGTATTTCGCGTGTGGGTCGACTGATGCTCAAGGCATTTTAAAACAATTATTCATATATAGGGTGGTCCATTTTAATCGCCCCGGACGAATATGTCGGAAATTAAAAGAGATACCAGAAAAAATTGAATACAAAACTTGAAGGGTTTCGAGGGGGAAAAATGATGACGGTTTGTACTGACTTCCGGCGTTTGCCATTTCCGAAATTTCGCTAGAAACTCTGGATTTTAGATAGGGAACGAATGTTTCGGCTTTGAGTAGCTAATTGCTAGATGAAAGACTAATTCAAAGACGAATCGCAAACAAAATTAAAAATTTATTTTTAAAGTAAAATAAAAAAATTGAATTGTTTTTTTTCTTATAAATTTTTTAATTGTTTGATTATGATTTTCTTGTTGTTCGTCTCTGAATTAGTCTTTGATTTCGCCATCAGTTGCAGAAAGCCAAGATATTTGTTTCCTATGTAAAATCCGAAGTTCCTAGCGAAATCCTGGAAATGGCGAGATCCGGAAGTCAAGACATACCGTCATCAATTTTTCCCCTCAAAACCCTTCAAGTTTTGTATTCAACTTTTTCTCGTATCTTCTTCAGTTTCCGAGATATGCGTCTGGGGCGATTAAAACGGACCACCCTGTATATCTCAAATTACACACTGGAAGCACAAAATATGTACAAGCTCTTAGGAGTATGTTAAAAAAAGGTACCACCGTAAGATTGAAATTGGCACGTGGATGGAGCTGTCTGCTATTTTGCCCACTGTGCGAGATAGTGAAATATCGTAGTACGAAACCATAACATGTAAGGCGTGCAATGACAAGTAAGGAGAACATGGTTAGTGATTTGACTCATTTGCATAACATATTGGTCGAGTAACGTTTTGCATCGTACAAATAATTGGTAGGAATAATACAAAAAATGAACAAGTTTTCATCATTCTCATCGTATTACCGGTGACTGGTTAAGACGTGAGTCATCGATGTGCATGACATAAAATTGCTGGGAACTGATGAATGTGACGTTGATCATTTGTTTATGGAGGAAGAATTCGGTAAAATAACGAAATAACTTCTGTATAAGTGACGAGACACTGCAGTTATATCGCGTAACGGCGACGAAGATGCGACGTAACATATGCGGACGAGACTTGGTACCGAGGCACGTGAAACACGTTTCACGTAATATCATTAAATCCAGAGAGCGTGGTACTCGTTACGTAATACTTGAAGATCTCGCCGGATTAAATTTGCAACCAGGCTAATGAAAACGATCTCGCGAATGGATGGCGCGAAGGGAGGCCGATTAAAAATTGTAGAAGTTTAAAGCAGCTTTGGAGCCGCGACTGCGCGAGGAGCATAGTCTTCGAACGAGTTTTTAACGAAGTTGGATCCTGAAAACCGGGCTGTCCAACTCGCCTGTACCTGCATATGGCAAAAACTAGACGGAAAATAATGAAAGGCGGCAAAGAGATAGCGAGAGAGAAAGAAACGAGGGGATTCGAGGGAGAGCGGGACGCGAGGTGAGGAAGAAAGGGAGTAAAAATGGAAAACAGAGAGAGAGAGAGAGAGAGAGAGAGAACGTCCTTTCGGTTATTTTTGAGAAGTTGATTTTCGCAGTTGCAAGTCGGATCACCGCTGTCGCGGGGCTCGCGATTTCATCGGTGGGAAAAAGAAAGACGTCATTTTATTAACAGCATGACGTTTGCTGACTGGATGAGAATTATTATTTACCAAGAAATAATATCGGGAGTCGAGGAGCGGCAATGGTTTTTGCCGCGAATTCGCTAATGCATAAGGGAGCAGATGCCGTGGGTAATAAGACTGCTTGTTAGCCGGCGGGCGGGCGAATCGACGGACGTTCGCCGCAAAGGAACGACGAGGCTCGGGATGGACGATGGACCACGGAATCCATCGCCGTCTAATTTTATACAAGATTTCGCCACACGTGATTACGAATGTACGTCTTACCGAATGGAATTCATATTTTTGTCGTGGACGAGAACGCGGAGTCGCGAGCGAGCCGGAGGTTTTTTCGCTCGTTGCTCCTGGTCCCGGCGGTCAGCGCGGAGCCGAGGGGCGAGGAGAACCTGCGAGTCCTTTTCTTCGGCGAAGACTTAACTTGCGAACACCGGAGAACGGAATAAGTACTCGGATTCGAGACACCGAGAGAGTCTTGGAATATTGGATTTGTGGAAACGACGGGCGGAGCTGCATCAGCTATCGCGAGATAAGACGTACTTTTGCTAACAATTTCATCCGCATGGGCAAACCTAAATTCCATTAAAGAACGTCCGACCCGGATTTCAAGTTTAGCTGGAAACTCCGAGGCTCCGAGTACGGATGAACTGGGAGAGATTCGCTACCAACGGAGAATCTCGTATCAACACGTTCGAAGCCTGTTTTCCGGATCTCATATTATAAACGTGACGTCGCAGCTTCGCGTTACTTGGACTAGTTTCAGTTGAGCTGACGTGACTTTATCTCGAGACAGGTCACTTCAGTTCGGAAGGGCTTAGCGCAATCTAGTGCTACTCTCTCGCCAAAATCCCTTGGCTTCTCTCACCCAACAGATATAACGGATGTACCTACAAATGGATACGTATTAGCGTTCTACTTCCAATTTGCAATTTGCGCGCGGCGGACACGACTGTTACGACACAGATTGCCCCGATGCTCCGACGAGTCAGAGAAAAGGATCGCACTGCTTGATCGTGTCATTCGAGACGTGTAAAGGTAACACGGGCACGCACTCAAAAAAGTGCTCTATTACTCGGAAGTCATCTATGTCCTCCTAGGTATTTCTCACCGCTGAGTACGAATCTCAGGTCAGGATTCACCCCTCACGCTAGGATTTTGCACAAAACCCGGAAGATGGGCCCAAGTTTGCCGAAATTTCAATTCACCGTGTCTACGTTAATTTCAAGAGTAGAAATTTCCATCTATTTTTTAGTTTTACGCCCAATCCTGGGATGATGGACCAATTCTGACTTCATGTTCCTACTCAGCGGGCGAAACTACACCGAAAACATGTACCTACCGCACTCTTGAAATTAACGTAAACATGGTGAAATGGAAAATTCAGCAATCTCCTAGGTACCACGATGCTTTCCAAAGAGTCGCAATTGCATGAGAATTTCTCTTCGACACAGTGGTTTGTCATTCCAAATAATGAAATAACGAATGAAAACCGTGATGCGAGAGCAGTTTGCACACGTATCTTCTAGGCTCGATTATTGCCTGTAAGATATCCATTCGGTATTAGTTAGAGGATGTAGACGCATGAGCATTGACAATCCGAAGCCCAAATTTGTTGCGATATCGAAAAGATTGTCAACAACAAATCTGGCCAAATTCGAGGATAATTATAGACTGGTAACAATTTGACCTTCGTGAAACTACACAAAAATGGCGTAACGGCGCAGAACTGTCATGAAAAAAAAAGTATAGAATGAAAAATGTCCAAGATATAAAGACGAATATTTATCAAACGATTCTAGACCATTTCCATTACAGTTCACTGGCAGGTTAATCGAAAATTATACAAAGTCTTCATCGAAATTAATAGAATTATGGAATTCGCCGCAATTTTTTGTGATGTAAATGCTAACAATTATTCGTAGACTAAAACTGCATTATCTTTTTTACCTTATATTGGGTTGGAAATAAGTTTCTACGGGGCATAAATATAGAGAAAATCGAGATAATAATCAGTTCAAAATTGGGTAAATTTTCGACACGTGTGACAATTAAAATGCCGAAGGCATACATTTTATAGATCAAGTATGCAAGGTATATTCTATTATTATCCTAACGTGTTATATTCTATAAACTACATGCAATCAAATTCGTAGAGATACGAATTCTCCTAGGAATTATATTCAGCTAAAGATAAAGTATTTATTCGTAAATATGACAGGCAAAACGACAGAAATATAGGGAATACAGGAAAATACACAGCGATGGGCGAAAAACCAGCGAACGTGAGAAAAAATCAATTATTGCGGAATGTTCGGACACTGCTAGAAATTTCAAGCGAAAACGTGACCAGCGGCAAGTTTTGATACCCAAATTTGCATTCTTTAATTATACAGCATGAGAATCATCCAAATGGTCTCCATTTGAGACGTTAACGAGCTATTTATTATTAAGGAGAATTTACTCAAAATACAAGATTATAAGTTCTTTGGTGTTTGACAAACAATTTTGCGAATAATTAATTACGCAAAAAGATGTGTTCTTCGTGAAAATGTGAACATTGTGAAATGGTCCATACATCGTTAATCGTGAAGATTGTTTTTACATCCAAAAGTATTGACAAATCAGAAGCCACGAAAAATATTCGTGCGAAATCGTTTGCTATATACTCGTGAATCGTTATTTTCATATTAACAATACTCGGTACGAAGTTCCTTGTAATTCGTATTTCCATGACGAAACGCTTTCTAAATTCAACACCATGTATGAAATGGAGCGGTGAGTATAATCTGATTTGTGGTAGACCGCGTTAAGACAGATTATTCACGCAATGTCAGATGGATTGAATTACGAACTATAATAACAGGTGTGAGAAACGTTCGAAGATTCGATTCGATTCGATTCGCTCGCAGTGGATGCCTTGGCAGCGAATGATACCAGCAAATGGAGCTTATGACGAAATTGCGACCCAAAATTCAATCGACAAGAACTAATCGAAAATTAATGCTAAACGATTCTTGTATTCGATCGTAAGGGTACAAATATAAAAGTCGAAGCTAATGACTTACCTGTTAGATGGCTTCCTGTAAACTCGAAGTCGTCATCTTGATCCCAGTGTTTCAAACTCAAATTTGAGAGCGAAGTCGCGTTGGCGAATTCCAAGTTTGCAAAGTGCCAGTCCAGTATTTGGCGATCCTTTGAAGACAGATAGACGTCACTGAAACAATACGTATCATTCAATCGATTTTCAACGAAATTTCACAGCCAATCGGCTTTTTTTCAATCGAATAATGGTCGTGATCCTTAGGTGAATCGCTATTACCTCGGCGGAGATGCCTCGAGTTCCTGCAATTTTGCTTCGATTTCTTTCTGCTGCTCGGAAAGCTGATCCCATTCCTAAATGTCATGAAATACACGTATTATTACGAGGCCAGTTTAAAGAATCGCATTTAGATATTTAACGACACATCTAGCTTTCAAAATTACTCTTTGATCTCCAATGTACGAAACGTACATGGAAATCAAAAATACATACACAAGATATACGGTATAATTTGTCAAGCCATTGAAAACGAAGATGGGGATCATGAATCATTATGTTAAGCATTCTGTTATCCGCTAAAAATACGGAATAATTGGACTGAGCATTGAGTAGCAGTTACTTTGAATATTATTGCTCTAAATCAGCGAAACTACAAATGTCATGTCGTACTAAGTGATTAGATAATTTATCCTCGATCAGGCGAATAATCTCTAGCATGTCTTAGATTGTTTCAGATGCGATACTTTGAAAGAATACAAGTGATAGAATGGCAAACCATATACCTTGCAGGCGTTGTTGAGATCTCGCATCTTAGAACGGATAACAAACTCTTGGGTAATATCTCGCGATGGTGTTTTACTCTCTGACATTTCTTTGTACTGCTTGTTCAACTCAACCAAGCGTTCCTTGATCGATATCATCTAAAATGGATAAAATTAACGTCATTTCTATCGAGGCAAAGACGGAAATGTGCGCGAAAGTAATGTCACGCACCCTGTGCTGATTCGATAACAATCTTCCTTGCAGAGATAGAACCGAACGGAGGTGAGCAACCTGACGTTGTTTCACTCCTTGTTCCTGCAAACGTATCACCCACTCTAGTGCTTGTCCGAGAGAAACCGGCCTCGTGGTGGTTCCTTGCCCTTGTTGATTTTCTGTGGCAGACCCATCTCCGACGTAGTTGAAATCTAATTGATGGGACAAATAGGACGTCGCCTCTAAAAGCCTATTGAATTCTCGCTCCACCATCTCGTCTTTATCTTTTGGTACCTGTCAACAATAAAATTGAATGATTCGTCAACAGGCAAAATAATTTCGTTGCTCTGTGAAAGGTGAATCACTTGGATGCACCTTGCCGAAAGGATTTGATCGAGTCGAACGATAAATTATTCGGATTCGTTGTAACGCAAGTGTGATCGAACAACTCTCATTCATTCTCAAGGAGATAGCAAGACAGGGAAATTGGTCATTCAATATACTGTCGATTTATAATATTATCACCGAATAACAATTGTTCGCTCACCGTCTGACCATCACTCTCGTACAAAGGACACTTCTGGCGAATCTTGTGGAGTTCCATGTTAATTTGTTTACTGAGCGTCGTGAATGGATTTCCTCCGAGACCAGTCACAACCATTGCACCGAGATCCGCAATGTACGAAGCTTTCCGAAAAGTTGCTATTCGCCCTCCGACACGGTCCTAAGTCAGAAAATATTACATAGCGTCACAAGTGCAATTCAAGAACTGTATTTCATGATTGCAGAACCTATTTAAAATGTAAAATCGCTTGAGAAAATGAAAACGAGTTCATCTTACCCTGGATTCCAGAACTACAACTTCCAAACCAAACTGTTGCATTTGTTGAGCTGCAGCTAATCCGGCAATTCCAGCACCAATAACGATCACTTTTCCCAATTTTTTTACCGGCAAAGGCTGTTGATATTAATAGCGAATGTTTTAGCGTGAAACTGAATCTTTTGAATAGAATAAAATTCTTATGCGAAATCGAACGTTTCATAGCAGGTCTCACCTTGAGGCGTTTGAACACACCAAAATTGATGAACCCATGTCGTTCGAGAAAAGCATGCACTCTGCGAACGAGAACAGGATCACTGTTGTAAGGCGGTTCAACGGCCGGCAAAGCATTTTCGATAATCAACTGCTGTTTTGGATTCTCGAGCCATAATTGTAGCTGGAACAACGATGAAGTTGATCGTGTGAAGGACGCCTCGTTCATTGTTCGGATATAAGAACGAGAGCACGACGCATAAAGTACAGCCAAAGATAAGTCTTTGCATATTTGCTCACCAGTCGGTTTCTGATGTGTAGAAAAACTTTCTGTGTCTGCGGTGGACCACCAGATACATCAGGAAAACACGCTGCCTCTGTTGATGTTAACTTTTCAAAGGGTAGTCTACTCTGGAACGCAGCTCCTTCTAGTCCCGTTAAAAGCTCCTTGACTGTAGTCGTGATCAAGACAGATTTATACGTCTAACGTTTCAAATGGTACGACACACAGTATTGCAAGGAAATGTGAACACAAACAATTTACAACCTCTGCGGTAGTAAACTTAGTTGAAAATAACTAGCAACAATTTTTGATAAACTGAATTTTATTGCACATAGATACATCGAATTTTCATCAATTCCAGATTTCATATAACGATGGTACAGAACTGAAAATTCAAACTTATCGCTGTCATTCAATTCAGAAATATAATTCATATTCATGACCATCATAGACATGAAGGCCAGATACCTCAAATACTTCGCAGTTTCCAATTCAAAATTCCGATGGATCTATCGACGAACTGTAATTATCAGGCTTGATGATATTAACAGACAAAGGAGTATAACCATTAAAATATACATGTGAATATTGCACAAAAAAACTACCCGGAGAATTGTCCAGATATTTATTTACAGCTTCTGTAAGAGAATTTGCAATTTTCCAAAAGAAACATTCGAATTTAGAAAAAAAAAATAGTTACGGTACTTGTTTAACGCAAAAATGAAAATCGATTCCTTTTATAAGAGCACAATACAAATAGACTAGATAGATTATTCTCATATCGTATTTACCATGGGGATCTTCATGGTCGCTATCCTGTTCATCTTCCTCTTTCATTTCCACTTTCGTAGTAGCTGATGGTTCGGTTGTTTCTTTTTTAGGTTCCGACAACACTTTCTTTTCGGGAGTACCTATACCTCCAGTCTTTGATTTCTCTGATGTATCTGAAGCAATTTCATCCTCTATCTGATTGTATTTTTCCTCCATTTCCCGGTACTCAACCTGTATTTTCAGACAAGTATTCGCATAAATGAAAATCAATCGATTTGTAAATTTCAAGGACTGGCATCTTTGTGAAATAATTGATCAACAACGGTGATCCCGGAGGATCAAGAATACTGCACGCCGCATTCATCTTAGGAAAGACGTAGAAACATCAGCAATTGACAGTATGAAAACATAACCTAGATACTCTTTTATATACAATAAAACACATGACCTAGAATTTTCTCTTTTATAGAAAATGAAAAGTATAATGTTCTCTCCAATTTATATTCTTACTGAACGTGGACGCGCATTATTAGGATCATTCTACCGAAATGATGTTTCGTACAGGTACAAAAATTATCGTCATTAAAATAACCTATACATCAACAATTATCGTCGTAATTCCACACGAATAATAATAAAAACAAACCTTTGCCTTCTTCCTGCGACTCATCTTAGCTGTGTCTTTCGTGCGATTACTTTTTAAATCCAAACGCTAGTTTGGCAAAAAGACTGAACGATTGCAGGATGTTTATCTTAAGCACGCGTGACACCGGCGGCCACTTGTATTGTGTTCGCTACACCACGCTACAGCTTACCGTAGGTACCCAATCAACAAACGACAGTCAGCGACCCCGCGGCAGAAGCTGGAACTCACCGATCAGTTCTGGTACTATACCACGGAACTTTGGTTTTGTGAACACCATACAAAGTTACTTTGCGCGGGAAATCGGTGGCGCCATTCACCTCCACCCAAATCAAGAAGGAAGGTTAGTGGCGTAGCATAGGTCACTGTTACCCGATGCGGATCCCTAATTTGGTGCCCTTTTATTTTTAATTATAAGCTCGTGCTCGGTTTTTCCTTTTCACTCAAAGTTATCGTTACTTTATAAAACATAGGAAACGCAAACACGATGGAATAAGATAAAAAAAAAGAAAGACGCACGGTCATTACGGTGAAGTACAAAGAATTGGGAGGAACAGAAGTTTATTTAAATGAAAACTGAAATTAATTAAGTTTCCTGACTAACAGTGATTGAAAGAGCTTACATCAGTTTACCCATGCATAAGATATTGTTTCTGAATATATGGGAGCAATAACAAAAAATTGACGAACTTCACTTTTTTCCGCCATCTGGGAGATGCCGCCCCCACCAAAGTGCCCCATCATGCTACACCACTGTTTGAAATCTGTTCTTTTGATTCAACTCCGAATGGACGATTCATTCCGTTTCTGGCCCCCGCCATTTTTACCTAGCCAATAGAAGAATGGAACGTGTTTACTATCTACGATGCAGACCCGTAGCCGATTACACCTGATTACACGTGTCGACAGGAGATGAATTTACTCATCGAATCAAGCATTCTTTCGTGTTACTCAGTGTTACCCATCAGTCTTTGGTGAACTTGTTTAGCGGTGGTTCGTTAAACCGATTAAGTAGCTAAAAGAAATAATTACTGAAAATAAGTTTATTATTCTAAATTTCTAGAAACGTTAAAAGGTTATCCCTCTTTTCGCATCGAGCATTTTGCATGTTGAATGCACACTGTGTGAATATAATTTCATTTGATTAGAATTTTTGGAACTACAGTAGACTCTCTGTAGTCCGGCACTTCGCTCGTCCAATTCTACAGTTGTCCGGTGGTGTTTCCTAATTGTAGACTGGTGTGGAGGTGAAGTTGAGACCTTGTAATTGTAAGCAAAAGAGTTTTGTGATCGATAGTTGCGTCGTATTCATCGCTGTGAATCTTTACTGTAACGTTTCCATATGGACTTATAGTTTGTACGTACATACATTACGAATTTTCATTGTTGATATAGTAATCCAACGTTTCCACTACTGGGCCACTTCCCTGGTCTGATACGTGCCGGATTAATGAGAGTCTACTGTACTTGGAGGAGCAAACAATGTTTCGATTATTGATCGTTGCTTTGAGCTTGATACCTGGACTTTTTGCACAAACAGAAGAAATTGACAGTCTGCAACTGAAATGCCTAGGTCAGAAACCAGCCAAGTATTAGAACATAGTTTTATCTCAGTCATGTATAGTTGTGTCACGCCAAACATTATCAAGAATAATGATGATTTGGCATCCGCGTTAACAAAGCATTCTAATTTATATCTCTTTCCTTGGAAGTTTGCAAGTCAACTATAGATGAGCTGGAAATCGAATTGAATAAGATAGATCCATCTAGGACAATTGAAGTTGGAAATTATCGATTGGATGCCAGTGGGAATGTGAAACAAAAAGTTGTAAGAAACTTACTCTTTTAACTATCATAAGAAATCAGAAATAAAGTTCTGAAATGTTGTTAGCCATTTACAAATTTCTACTTCGAAATCACGCACAAGGTTGATTTTCATCTTGTAACTTCTGCAAAATCTACAAATAAAAATCCTAGTCTTTTGCATTTTTTGCAGTATATACAGAAAATTTCAAAAAATCGGTGAAGCAGCCATTGTGAAACTCGTTACCACACAGATTTGTTGTTCCATTAATTTCTAGTCGACAAATAATAGTTTTCAAAATATTCAAAGGTCAGGATGGAAAATCAAATCGCGATATCATATCCAACCTGACCCAAATTATCTATATCGTAAATTAGAAGTGAAGCACTTATAAATTTACCGATTTTCAACTTGGAAATCCAGTTTGACAACATCATTATGAGTTTTCTTGCCTTTCGCAAAATAACGTATCAAATTTTCTCAAGATAAACTATTCAATTTTCATAACAAAGAAAGTCTTAATAGTAATAATCGGTCATAGAATAGGATCCATGCTATGAATACCTGTCATGCAGACAAACTTGACACTCCGTGAACGTCACTACCACTCCGCTCTAAAATTGTTACTTATACAGGAAAAAAGCACCGGATCAAAAATAGAACAAAATGAGATTCACAACATTTGTCGAAAACTATTAATTTTATCTATAAGACTCTTCTTTCATCAGCACGCAACAGAACATATCGCACACCTAGATCTAAAAAGAGCTAAATCAAAAATCTTCATTTCTGAGTTATGGATACCATTGAATACAGTGGGACGGACATGGTAATCAGTTTTTCACGTTTTCTCAAGATATATTGTTTCCTTCAGTTAATTGCTATTCAGTTCTAGGTCTGTGACATGTAGGTAAGGTTTCAGAAAAATCACAAGTCATGAAAATCAAAGATATCTTCCTATACTTAGTTCGAGTTTTTTGAATCATGCCATTTAGTTGTTCGTTTAATTGTTGTCGAACAATTATTCGGTTTACAGGTTCCCCTTCGATATTCAGAAGTACATATTTCTGAACTCTTGGATAATGTTTGCACTAAAATGGATGATTACATAAGAGCAAGGTATAAATCGACAGGAGAGCTGACGATTTTAAAAATAATGGGCCCCGATGGCGGAATGAATCCATTGATAGGCATCGTGGACATAATCCAAGACAGCGACCTGAACAAGAGCCTAAAATTCTATGTAAATGGTTTTAATTGATTACTTATTCTTGACCAATCAAAAAAACTGAGATATAACTAAGAATGAGTTCAATTTCAGTGTGAGAATATTGTCAGCGAACACGAAGATAGTATCGTTGCCGAATTCAGCAAGGAGACCAAAGATTCAGCTTCCAAAATATGCACAGACATCGCGCAGTACTGCGAGGCTGATAGTCCACAAACCGATGATGTTCCAGAAAGAAACGAATTGTGATACTGTGAAAATATATATGGGTCCATATGTATGACATTCCCAAATTTTCTTTATTATTTTGTTCATCAAAAAAAGTAACCCAAATGGGTATATACATAATTCGTACACAATTGGCCTGGTACAAGGACACGCGTTTCTTTAAATATAATTTATTCCCAATTCCAGAACAAAAGTGAAACAGTCCATATGAAATGAAAAATTCAAGTTTCCTAATAACGTTCTAAGCTTCTAACTGACAAGACTCAACAAAACTGACGAAGCTCTTCGATTGTAACTATTAGTAAAATATTTCATGAGCAGTTGAGGTTTTGCAGCTTTGGAAGAACATGTAAAAGTACATGTAGTTGACATTATGTAGCTATATTCGTTTATACATCACGTGTATTTTTCAAATAGGCAATTTTATTCATTTATTCTGACCAGATGAATTGCATTAACTGGTACTCGCAACTTCATTCACTTTCACGATACTATTTTCTATCCAGTGCCCTGTAGCAGTAGGGTTTGCTGTCTAATTCAATTAGGCTTTGTTAAAGTGTTTTGTATAAAGTATTATGGAAAAATTGAAGTTTCATTGAATTATAATATAAGAAGTTATTAGCAAAGTTGAACGTTTTTGGTCACGAATCCATCCAAAGAAATTTAGGGGGGAGGGCAAGATCTCACTTCCATCTTACTTATATGAAAGAAGAGTGATAGCATCGAACTCCAGATACTTACGGGCAAGTGATGCTGCGAATTTCTTCACGTTGGATGGCACTACGGCCAGTGGCGTAGCATAGGTCACTAGTACCCGCTGCGGACCTCAAATTTGATGCCCTCTTATTTTTGATTATACTCGGAATCGAAACGGAAAATTGAAGACGGATATTCCGTTTTTCCAGCTTACACCAATAGCTCTTAGCGCAAAATACCGTTTACCAACCAACTTATTTGTAAGTATTGCTCATGCATTCACGCAAGGATTTACTTTGCAAACAAGATACGCAGAATTTCAATATTTACGTAGTTTAACGCGAGGCCGCGAAATCTCTCAACAATCCTCAAGCTCGTGTTCGTTTTTCCATCTTTACTCAAAGTCATCGATACCTTACAAAACACATGAAACTGAAACACGCTTAAATTAAACAACGACAGAGCGGCGCTCCGTTATTACGGTGAAGTACAAAGAATTGGGTAGAGGATATGTTTATTTAAATTAAAATCGAAACAACATACCTAAGTCTCCTAAGTAATAGTGATTGAAAAACCTCGCAACAGTTCACCCATGCATAAAATATTGTTCCCGAATATATGGGAACAACTACAAAAAATTAACGAAAAAAACGTTGAAGGAAATCAACTTTTTTCCGTCACCTGTGAAATGCCGCTCACGTCAAAGTTTGGACCCCCCCCCCCCCCCCCCCCCCAGCTACGCCACGTAGAGAGGCGAAGAATTGCTTTTTGAGTTTTAACTTTTTTACAGTTTTGAAGGATCAATAAAATAACCGAACGAATCCGACTGAATCGACGAAGTTTTTAGTTTTCCTTTGTCCTAACTCGAAATTAGCAGGGGGAAAACAGATAAATCTCGGCCAGGGACTGGTAGCGTTAAAACCGAATCTGGACGAGAGCACAACGTCGAGGAAACGGATTTTGATGAATTTTCGTGTACCGGTAGGATTTTACGTGCGTCTACTATCTGTGAAATGCTTTCACCAAATACTACCGCTACGCTAAAATTCTTGAAAATCCGTTTCCCCAAGGTCGCGCTCTCCCCTCGTTAAATCAGAATTCATTAACAAGTAGATTTTCCCGCTACAGTTTTTGGATTATTCTTCGTTCCCTATGCTCGAAATGAGAAGCATTGTCTCGCGAACCTATAAATAAACGTTTTCTCACAATGAGAATATGACATTGATAATGTTTTATAGTTAGGTACAATGTTCACACGTGTTCATAAATAATTTGAAAAATACTCGTTAGACAGCAATCGCAGATATCCGCAAATCATTGGCATTATTCATCTTGCAGTATTCATGATACATTGAGTTGCGTAGCGTTTGCAGCACTTTTTTTATTTATCGTACATCCGTTGACTGGCTTCAATGACCAACCGGCCTATTCGCGGATCCGTTCGCGGGACACACCTCCCTCACGACATATTACCGATCTACATACCTATACGACAGGTGTCTCTACGTTTATGCGCGCACTGGAGTAGGGAAACTGCGGAAAACCCATTCTAACTACAGGTGAGCCCCAGGCACGGATTTCCCAGCCTTAAAGTTGCGAACAACGGATAGTTTACTAGCGCCAAGTTCCCCGGCATTGGAACCTCACCCGTGGCAACTTATTCTCAAGGTCAAGAACTTTCTCCTCTCATGAGACGATCACACCACAACGTTCATGAACTACTTATTTTTTTTTGTCTTTTTCGAAAACTGCAATCTAAATAAAAAAGTTCCAAGTACCAGCGAGTTTTTTTGCGATTAATCATCTCGCTCGCTAAAGATCGAGATGCAAATGTCGCGGGACATTTTTCGGTTGAATGAGATTTTTTTTTAGAAAACATTAATTGAGAAATAGGTTACCTCATTGAACAGGTTTAAACTATTGCTTATTCTCCGTATCACTTCGAATCAAATACCTTCATATCGAAGGCTTTCGCGCGAATATCCTCGTTTAATCTGTTGATCATGCGGAATGCGTGAAGATGGATGCGACAGCCGTTGAGAATAAAATTTTGGAATGATGTTTATGGACCGTTAAGTAGATATAATAAACAGCCGAATCCAAAAACTGAAGTGCATGGTTGGCTGATTCAGTATGGATCACTTCGTACTCGGTGTTGACTTTCGAAAGGTGCTGACATTCCGGATAGTGAATACCATCTCTCTCTCTCTCTCTCTCTCTCTCTCTCATCCGAGTTGTCATTTATCGCGAGACAGTATTTTGCTCATATTCAAGCTAAGAATGGTACGAAGTTAAATCTTACTTCACGATTTTATACAGAATTAAGATACTTTATTTACAGCGTTAATTATAACGAATATACAACATCATCACGACATTGGAGCTGCCATTAAATTGAACGTGCCTCATGTCAGAAATGACGTATGGTCAAGTAAGTTTATATAATGAAAATTAATTGGCTATTATCTATTTTTACACTTAACAATTTCAATGTCAACGGGTCTTTGGTAACTATCTAGACTTCTAACTTTGTCGGCGACTCTGTGATTAGAGCCAATCGGTAGACTTCACTTCCGGGTGTCCGATACCGTTGAAAAGGACTCGCGTATCGCTTCTCATGGTAACAATTTCGGAGATTGCACGATCGTTCCGTTCGCCAGAATGTCCTTGTACGTTATACCGTGTCGAGCATCTTGCCGCCTCTGCAGATCCTTCGTGAGGAGAGTCGTAACGAGTCCCATGAGAAGGATCAGACTCATTCCTAAGTGCGCCCACTTGTCGCCGTAGATCTCTATCACCTTTCCGAATATCAGCACTATCGCGATGCCGTAAACCTGGTTCGTGATGTTCAAGATAGCTGTGGAAATTCCCTCCGGCTCTGGATACGTATATTCGGCGCAAACTTCATACCCCAAGGCGAAATATCCGGAGATGAAGAAGCTGCAACGAAAAAGACCCAATTTTCCAACTTGTTTAAGTCACGATTCCGTTTATTCCCACAACGAAAGTCGGATCTCGAGGAGCAAAATTTTACACCGGAAATTCACGGGCTCCGATTGCGAGCCATTCCTTGATCAAGGATAAAATGAAACGATCGGGAAATCGTGAGATCTAAACGCTGGCACGTGGCTTGCTCGCTCTCTCATAGCCAGTCTCATTTCAATTCTCATTGTCACTCATTATCTCGCGACCAGGATGTAGACTCGCAGGTCCCGTCACCGCTCCGGATCTCGCAACGGAATTCGTTTCATCGGTTTCGCGAAGAGTTTTACACGGAATCGCGCCTCCCGTTTCGTTCTTGTACGAAGCGGAAATCGACGCGTGCCGCGCGAAGGGTATTATTATTACCTATTTACGAGTGTGAACTTACCCGAGAAATATTGCTGACGCATAAATCATCCATTTCAATTCCATCGTCAAGGCGATGGCGAAGAGAACGTATCCCACGAGCGATAATGCGTACACGACGCTTATCGTCAATCTTTAATAATAATAAAGCCAATGATTATAAAGTTTCAAATAGAGAATGCGCCTCGGTAATTAAACCGTATCGCGTATACATTTACATACTTAAACTTTTGCGTTTTGTCCAGTATCATGCCAAACGCTACTGAACCGAACATTCCCGTGATGATTATCGCCAGACCGATTTGCCCAGCTTCCTCTTCGCCGTTCTGAAACACGAAATCCCACGCGTCGTATACGAGTACCAAACTCCGCGATTCCAGTTCCGGATTTCGAACATCGAAGTCGGAATAAAAAACTGACAGGCGAGTGATTCCGTATAAATACCTTGTAGTGTATCAGGTACATTTGATTCAGGAGCGTAGCTATGGAATTCAATACACCGATGTTGATGCCGAACGAGTGACACAACGCCAAATAACTTCTGTTTGTCAGAAGTCGCTTTATCAGGGGCAGAAACTCTTCCTTACTTTCAGATCGCTGCATTTTCTGCATTCTCCGCGTCTCGGTCGGTGGGAGCGGAGGATCATCTTTGAAAACTGTCGGACACGAGGAGTAAAATAATAATACCAACGACGACGATACGAATAGAACGCGCAACTAAAAATGAAACAACAAGCAGAAGCGATAAATTTGACCCTCGCTAAATATTCATTGAAAAAAAGGCGAATTTAAAATGAGCCGAAAGTGGAATTTTTATAATTCCGCTGCAGTATCCACTCTTACTTGTTGCGCTACCACACAGATCCGCGCAATGACATTAGGAACGGTCAACGAAATTACCACCAAACAACTGCGCGATACCGTTCCCAGATTCCGGTGTGACTTTTCGCCAGGTGCACACCTATGATGATGTTTATAACAACCGGTAGAAGGTAGAATAAAAAACCAGACATTAGTGGGCGTTGTGACGAAAAAATCAACTACGGTAAAAGTTTTTTGCCGGATTATTCTCATTAATGCAGCGAGCTCCCAAATCAACTTTTTCTGTACTCCAAAGATACTTCGCGAGTATTTCAGCATTTCTTTTACGTCCGATCTATTTTCAGATGTTCTCTAACTATACAAAAAATAACAACATTTTTCTTCTCTTCGTTAACGTTCCCACCGTGATATTATAATTCTGAAGCGAATTAAATCGTGTCTCCGCGTGAAATTTTTTCAACGGCGTCCACACTATTCTTATAAAGCATCCGAATGAAGTATTTACGGTATAAAATTTCTGGTGAACGCCCACGGAATCACATTCCGAGGAAGGGAAAGGAAAAAGAAGAAATACCAAATCCACATTTTGAACCCGAGGACAAAACAGCGAAGACTCATTCTTCGGAGGAAAACAACGGAACGAAGAGTAATGTTCACGGTAGAAAATTACGAGCACGTTTGGTAGAATTATAAAAAAAACTTTCACTCGTTTCATGGCGACGAATCATGGATGTTCTATTCTGAAAACTAGATCGAACATTTTCACAGAATGGTGCGCGAAATGCTCGAAATTGTCCCATCTGCTATCAACGTCACGATGCGATGATGTACTTCGCCGTATGATACGAGCGCCGATTCGAAAGTATCTGGACGAATGCTCGTGAATGTGTGGGAAGAATATTCTACGTGCATGTTCAAAGCGTCATTCGCACGCCAAACATGATCTGTTGCACTTACAAATTACGACTGCAACGCAGGCGACTGTTGAAAAAACGGCGTAGGCCCAGTAGAGCGATGAGAGATCTTTCTCGATGTCCGCCAAATTATCATGATTTCCAACGATCATAGGACTCAGCAAGAAACTAGTGGCGATACCCAGCTGGCATCCGAATAATCCGATGGAAGTGGCCGTTGACACTTGATTTGAACCAAACCAGTTAGCTGCGAGACGACCAGGTATACTGAACACGAACACCTGATGATGGCAAAGGTACGTATGATAGCGAATTTGAGACAGTCAGCTTCCGTTGAAAAATAAATAAGCACGGCTGCTTCGCTCCTCGCGTACCTAACTACTGGAAGATCGAATCGTGGCCTTGAAACCGCGGAGAAATAATTGATCGGAGATGAAACGATCCATGCCCTAGAGTCCCAATACCGGTATTCAAATGATTGAATTGCGAACTATTCATCGCATTCTAACACAAAAATTTCAACTAATTTGCATACCCAGAGCGATCGGATTTTAACGGCCGGTGGAAACGCAATAATTTTGCAAAGTAGATTAAATCTGCACACATTTGAAAAGAATGACACGTCTTTCTCGACCTCCCATAAACCGGATATCTGTTTTTCTCAACTTTCACGCGAGTTTAAACGTATTTCAACGATTTTCACACGAATATAACGTTTCTGTCGAGAGATCTACAAAAATTGTCAAAACTTTGTACCTCGAATATCATCAATTCCAAGCAGTCAAAAACCCGCGAGTTGTGCAAAGTTATCACGAGTAAAATAAAAAGACGTTCAACCCAAAATCGAGCGGCTAGAAAAATCCTGTCACACTGGCCGTCTAACTATGGCATAATAATTACAAGTAGATTAGAATCTGATACTAATTAATTCATTTCTATCCATAGAAATAATTGCTCTATCGAAAGATACTTACTATTCTCAATGATTATTTAATCGTCGACGACGATGACAAATATCGGGGAGAAAAAATACACGAGTTTACGATAATTTATGATGTATCGTTCCTCAAAGGTAGGATCGCGATTCGACACTATTCGAATACACGGTACAGCGCTCGTATTTCTAGATCATAAAATCGTATATGTGGTTTATGATACGTTGTAAATTTGTGGAATTACAATATATACCCGTGTTGACCGTGGCCGATTTTATTTTTGAATGAAACATGTGTACTTCGAGTATTTTTGCAAATCGATATTTTTGGAATTTCGGTTTTAGAAAATCGGCAAACTACGGCGTACGTATGAATTCTTGCGATCTTCTTACCTGAGCGCTGGCGACCATTGTCTGGCCGATGAAGGCAACGTAGAACCTGTCAGGAGATACGGAGAGTACTTTGATCCACGATCCTGCAGCCGTGACCAGCGCCCCAAGGATACCGGTCCACCGTAAACCTATTCGTCCCATCAGGTAAGACGCTGGGAATACTAGCGGCACGTAAGCCAGCATACACATGAGGGAAGTCCAGTCGACGGCCACGAGAGAAACTCCGTAGTATCTGCGTCCAAATTAGTTTCACAGTCAATTATCTGTAACGATAGTTCTCCGCATCGGGAATCGATTGTTGGGCGACGTTCTACCACGTTATCGGGCCTTCAAATTTCAATGTCGTTAGGGAATTATAAATTGTGCCGGTTTTTGCCCCCGCAGGTTTCAAATATCACGAACAACTGCGACATTTTCTGGAGGTTGTACCGATCAGACACGTCACTTACGTCCCGAATTGGAATTACTGGATTCAACGAAGCTAAACGGAAACACATACGAAACATCGCGTAGGATTTTTTATCTAATTTTCGCTAGATCGAATGCTCCGCTGGTAATTCGTGTTTTTCCCCCAGATTTTATCTCCAATAAAAACCAGCAGCGGAGAGTTATTGGGTCTTTATACAAATTGTTGTTCTCGAAAATTAGTTCAAGGATCATTCAACGATCGTGAAACTTTCATGGAAATTAAATGCCGATGCTGGTTTATTCAATGTTCGCAATTCTACTCGACGCATCGATCGATATGTCTTCTTACGAATAAGAGACACTGAGATGATGATCCAGAAAACCTCCGGCAGTTTCTCGATAAAACAATCGAACTCGGCTGTCAATAAATAACGCAATCTTAAGAGGGCAGTGAGCTGCACCGGTAACAAATTATAAAACATAAGATATCCAGAGACACAGTGATGTGATGCAATGTTAGGTCGTTGGTACATTGACTTATCGCTACTGCTGATAGACAATGATTTTGCTATTGTTCTGCATAAGAATTTCCAATCAATAGAAATTATATAAACCGAACCTTCCGACGGAATATCTCTGCATTGTCACGAGAACAATAACCTCTATCGCGATGAACGTGCAATTCGGAATTGCGCAGAAATGCTTAGAGAGGTGAGATCATATTTTGTGGGTATAATTTTGGCGGCATTCTTCGATGGCGAATTTATTTCGCAAGTATTCAATAGCATCAAAGGATAATGCTGTCATAAAATGATAGCGTCGATGAAGAGAATATTACAATTTCACGTTTTTGTTTCAAGGAAGATGTTCTCAGATTGCGTAATCACGAACGATGCGAGAAAATGTGTGAAATCGAAATTAGGGATATTCACAACGTTTTGAACACAGATTGCAGATTTTCTAGTCTACGAACTGTTGAAAATTTTTGGACTTGGATATTGATTACAGCAAACAAAACGGTTTATTTTCAAGTCATTTTTGTTCTCCAATTCGCGAAGATTCGATGTATTAATTAACGATCAATCACTGTTATTGCAGACGAATAATCTTTGTATTTATTTATAGTTGACGATCGTTATTACATGCATTGTGATAATGAACCGGCGTTACCATCGTTGAGGAACGGTCGGCTCACTTCGCGATGATTTCTGCGAAGCGGAAATTCTACATCCATTGAACATTTCAACCGGTCGAAATATGTATTTCCAACGGGGATCGCGATCCTATCTCTCATTAGATCGATAACGCTGCGCGCGTTGCGGATCACTATTCTCTGCCGTTATACGTCTTTCGTTCCATGCGATTGGCGAAAGACTCGAGATATCCAGTTCATCGGACAAATCGAATTAGCATTTCAAAGTAATGACAGCCTTGTACGATTCGTAAAAAAAAATTATACTATCTGATTATCAAGCAAAATGAGGATTGCCACATAAGCATTCACCGTCCAGTAATTGCCAATGAAAACACAACGATCGGGCTCATTTCCATAGAGATTTTGCAAATCTTCCGACGGTGAAATAGTTTCGCATGCTATCAACTATCACAGTTTTCGCGGGAAACTATTATATAGATGGAAATTAAATATATGGAAGCAAATACATGGAAATCGCTGCCACATGAATTGTATAATACTTTCCCGTATGCGTATACGTAAGTATATTTTTGAACCCAGCGCGAGAAATTTCCCGTGTTCCGGTAAATAGTGGTCCTTCGGAAGTGTATTTTTTGAATTCGAGACTTTTGTATACTCGCTTCGAAATGACGGTAGGAAAGGAATCGTTTGGGAAAAGAAACCGAAATAGAAATCGAAATAGAAACCGCTCCATTCGTGGATGGCGCGGTCTCGCGAATTTGGTAGGAATCCGATTGAAATCTCCGTGCGAGGAGGCATAACTCGCGAGCGGATCGATCCCTGACATAGTTTACGACATCGAGGCGTACAGATACCGCGATGCGAGCCGATGGACGTACACGAAGTAACAACACTGCAACGATACCTTGACACTATGTTGCTGATAATGCTGTATTGAATCCAATGGCTCATGTTGGCCGAAGCGTAGACGACAAACACAGCGAGGAGCAGCCATCTCCTCGCGTAGATCTTCGTCTGCTGGTTAATATCGTTGAGACCGCATTTTTTCTGCGCGATCAGAATTTTCACGGAATTCTTGCCAGTCAGAGGTTCACTGACGCGCAGAATTTTGTTATCGTAGGTCATTGTTCCCGACGAGCGAATCGCGACCGATCGAAATTGATACAACGTGACGTATATATTATTATATTACTTGTGTATAAATAGATCTGTATAAATATATAAATATATGTATATATCTGTGTGTATGCGAGTCTATGCGAACGCAACAAGATACGCAGTTCGCAAACTAACAGCGTGCACGGACCAAGTCAATGAGAGTACGTCTTCGTTTGTATCCTTCGACGCTTCGCGATCACCGGCATGACGGTACAAGACGCGAAATCGGCGATTAGAAACGGAGTCGATATTTGCCGATGTCCAACTGACAGCATCGCGGCACCGGGTTTTGCTTTTAAGGGGATGCGGGCGACGGACCATTCGGGGTCGGGCCTCCGCCGCCGGAGGAACGGTCACCGTGCTGCTCTGCCCCCTCCCAGCCCTCCGTGACGTCAGTGGAAACCGATCGCCGCCCGAGAGATCGAATGCAGGGCCGCTCTTCTGCGATCGTTGCGAACGAACAGTCGTTTCCTTCGATCGTCGACGGTTCTCTTCCAGCGATCTCTCTCTCTCTCTCTCTCTCTCTCTCTCTCTCTCTCTCTCTCTCTCTCTCTCTCTCTCTCTCTCTCTCTCTCTCTCTCTCTCTCTCTCTCTCTCTCTCTCTCTCTCTCTCTCTCTCTCTCTCTCTCTCTCTCTCTCTCTCTCTCTCTCTCTCTCTCTCTCTCTCTCTCTCGCTCTATCTCTCTCTCTCTCTCGCTCTCGACCGTTTGCTCGCGTTTCCTGATTTATATATCCACGCGTAGCTCGGATGGGAAGCCAGTCCCGTCACAGCATTGAAATCTCGCGACAAAACGGATGGCGGTTATATTTTTATGCCAGACAACGATTTTCGGCCACGATCGCGTTTAAACATCGTTCGATTTCGCGTACGACTCTCTTTTAATCGTACTATTCGACTCGCAATTCGGAAACATATCAGGTATAATTCTTTGCCGTTGGGTATTCCTAAATCTACGGCCAGGATCGCCGTAGTTAGTGACAGTAGGTGAACTAGATCGGGCAAGACGCAGACGTTTCATTTTCATAAATATCCCGCGCGATGTAGGTACGTTTGATGGAAGCTTGATGCATGGCAGTGTCAGAGCTACGAGAAGGAATGGTAATCAGCTGCGAAACTTCATTTAGTAGCCATTTTATGCATGTTCGAGCATTTGCATCACAAAATTCACGAATGAAATCACGATGTGATATTCATTGCAGGGAGCACGGAGAAGTAGATTTAGATCGGGTCAATCAATTTTGCGAATAATTTTCTGCGACTCACAAAATACGTGGGCTGTCATTTCGCAATAATAAGTCGTCATGGGAGACGATGACATTCAAATCTTTCCACAGCCGACTCGTAGTTAGCAGACGCAACGCAACCCGCTTACTACAAACCAATTCCTCGCGATATCCCTCGAGCATTACGAATAATAGACACATGAGTTACGTTAATTCGTTGCTTTAAATAGATTAAATATAACGCGATGGTGAGACCGATGCGCGGGGAATATCGAGTATAATATTCCGTATCGTTAAATTGACCGATTATTCATTCAATGATCTCGATACACGCGGCAATGTAATTAGAGATATAACTGCTTTCGGAATGAAAAATGATTCGATTTCAAAACGACGTACGTATGAATGAACGAGTCTTGGCGAGGTGAAGAATAAAACGAATTTGCAGGTGGAAAAATTAGTTCGACGAAAAATTAGCTTGACGAGTACGTGAAATATTCCATGATGCATTAATTTATTTCGCAGTTACGCAAGTAGAAAGTGAGACACGCTAAATTTTCAAAACCAAACGTCGATCGCAGAGACGTGACCCGCGAGTTTTTTCGGTTCCAAATGGTCAAAGGATTTCATGACCCCCGTCAAATGTCGCGTTTATTTTTAAAAATTGATCGTTGAAGCGACAACGACCGAGATACACGTTCGTTATACACGCATGTATATTACTCGCACGAATAGAATAATCATCCTGCAACCAATCAGCTTTCACCGAGGATACGCCGTTTTTTTCTTCTTCAGCGATTTTTTTTGTTGTTCTTTTTATCCTGCGAAGGATGGCGAACCGCGTGACGTATTGACGCGGGGAAAATGCAATCGGCCCTGTGACCATTTCATGCACGGTGTTACGTTACGCGATAATCGCGATAA
Source organism: Arge pagana (assembly GCA_963969455.1). Taxonomy (NCBI): domain Eukaryota; kingdom Metazoa; phylum Arthropoda; class Insecta; order Hymenoptera; family Argidae; genus Arge; species Arge pagana. The sequence goes on along the minus strand of OZ018308.1, from coordinate 15,654,996 downwards.
TGTCCATAAATACGTCATCGCGTGACGCACGGAGTCGTCGACTTTTCATGGCGTTTCCTTGTTAAGGCTGCGGTAACTGTGCCATTCTCCTTTACGCCTCCACATTTTTCGAATGATATTACAATTATTCGCAAAGTTGTGGCTCGATATAGACGGGTGACACAGATCGGAGAACAAACACGTTCGCGATGACCACGTGAAGGCGTCAATGTTATTTGTGAATGTTGTTGCGCGCCTGGAATAGCACCTAGGTTTCCCAGGTAACGTGGAAAGGAGAGGAGCCGGTGCGTCACGACGCGAAACGAGAGGGGCACGAGCCAAGGGAAAAACCCTTGGCCGGTTTGACGTGGTTTTCACTTTTTTCTTTTTTTTCCCAATCCTTTCAACTCCGATGCCGTTAATTCGAAACTCTCGGGGTATTCCACAGGTGGGTACGCGAGCCTTCGCGATATCATACGAGTATACTAGGTAACGCGCATCAAAATGCCTCGCGTGTCGCAGAAACCCGTGCGAGGCGCCTTCTCTTGCCTTCTCAGAACCAAGACGCGATACGAAGATCGGGGAATTTTCGAATTCGCTTCCAACGCCTAGGCCGAATGTGACATATTTTTAGGAAAATTTCACCGTTCGAAGAATTGTGTTCAGGCAATCGGTGGGCGTAGTCCGATGGAAGTCACCGCTGTTAGTAACAAGTAGTTGCTACCGGCGAGAGAAATGGAGAGAAATTGTAGACGACGGAAACGTATCAGGATCGGTCATCCCGAGAATTTTCCCACGACCATTCGCGTCTCGTTACCAGTTTTGGCGAAACCCCCAACGGAATGTAACTACAATCAGCCAATATCCCTTCATCAATTACCAGTTTTCCAACCGATCTGCGTCCTTCTTCGTTAATCGGACATTTGCTCGATTTGACTGAAATGTTTTTTTATTTTTTCTTGACTCTACGAAAAGCGATACTTGATAAGTTGGGAACTCGTATTCTTGTCGTCGTCATTTTTGTTCCTCGTTAACAACGCGGTTGACGGTGTATATATAAAGTTATCGTATATATAAAAATGGAATGCGGAAGTCGAAGGTGTTCGTATCTAGTCCTGCAACGTATCTCGTTCTCTGATGTTTTACCTCTACCCAGACAACGGAATAATCCGAATGATACCTGAAGAAGGAAGTTTCGTGCGTAGAGGTGCGAAAACAAGTGATTTCAGCATTTTTCTTTTTCTTTCGACGAGCTGAACCTGAATAATACATCACAATCGGCTTTCCAAGATACAAAAAGTATTCCAAGGAGAACATTTTTTTTTCTTCTTCTTCTTTTACTTCGCTCCGATTATTTCTCGCGTGGTGCGTCGGTTGTCGACGTACGAGGTGCAAACTGGCAGATAAGTAGGGAAAGTCAAATTTATTTGTAAATAACGATACGAGGAAAGAAACTGAGACTACTACGGCGCAAATTTTTTTCCATCGACGAATGGATGTTTAGCTGTCTAGAAAAATATAAAAAATAGGCCGTTGATTTAGGACAGCGAGTACAATCATCACAATGAGTTATGAGAAATCGCCGCTTTTTCGGCAGAAATCAATTTCGTTGATTGCTCTTCCAATTAACCCGTACGTCAAGTTGAAAAATATAGTTTCGAAAAAAACTAAGCACAATTATAGTACCGTCGCTGTGCTAACAAAACAAGTTGTGTACGTAAAGCCAGAAACGGGCGTAAACACAAACGCAAATTCGTACCAGGCAGAATAAACCATAACAATGTACTTGTAAGACCCAGAATAATCCAAGTCGGTTGATGCCACAACGACATGCAATTGTACACATCAAAATTGATCTCCTGTGTCGAGTTTTCATGGATCTAGTAAAAAAACGCTCCCACGGGTTTGAAATTACTCCCACGATTGAAATTACGAAATGTATTACGTGGACCAGATAATTTTCGACGATGAAAAAAAAACACCAATCGTGGATTCCTTCGTTGAGGAAAAATGTGCTTTTTGGATTTCTTGCGAAGACGAGTTATAATACATATCTTTCTGCAGCGGAAACACCTGTCCCGAGTTCACATTCCGCTACAAGAGATGAATGAATGTGGGATATTCCAGGAAAAAGTGACTGAAAAATAATGTCGTTAAGGCAGCTTGACTCAATTTTCTCACACGAAATGTATCTACGCGTCCACAATTCTCGGGCAACTCTGAATCCTCTGGAAACTGTAAGATCGTTGGTAGAAAATTTATTTGGAAAAATGTCTGACAATTGGGTGCAGTCGATTTACGTGATTTAATTGAATCTGAGTTAACAAAGTCGTTCAAATTTGAAGCATGCCGATAAAAAATACAAGAGAGTGGTCGATTCGTCACGCGAATCGTGGAGAAAACATTGATTCTCCGAAGAACGCCGGGTCCTTTCGAAGAATTTGACTGTCGAGACAACAAGGAGGTGTAATGGCTACTGCAAAGAGATCCGACGACAAAGAGTGTATTTATTCAACGGAATTTGCTCGACACAAACAAATGAATGGACCAAATATTTTCGATGATTGATATTATCGAGCAGTGAATCGTCGAGTACCTCTGCGGAATGTAACCCCGGTTATCAACAATACAAGTCTGATTATGCGCGGGCTGTTAGTTCTGGGATTTCTTAGACACGGAGCAAACGATAATTATCATTCTCCATCTATAATTGGACGGGGAATCGGATAGATTAGTGGTTTTACCGTTACCCTTTGAGGCGTGTTGGCAAAAACAAAGAAAAACCGATCACCCGTCGTTGAAGCGAACGCACCTCCCGGTGCTACCCGCTAATTTGGAAATCCCTCGAGTGTCTTATGCCAACGGCACGAGGCTCATATACCATACGTATATACCTCGTGCTGCGAAAGGCAAATCGTCGAGCTTGTTTATGAATTTATGAATTGCGAAACTGTGGGACGGTACGAGTAAAACAGCCAATAAACATGTTCCGATCATTTTTCCACATGATATTAGCATAAGTGGCCAACAACTCTGACTCACCTGGTCAGATATACTCCGAACACCACGAACGTCAGCTCGGTACAGCGTCTCGTCTTTTTTTCACGAGTACTCATCGCCGGTCATTGAATTTCTCTGGGATTCCTCGGGATTTTAGCACTCGCAACGCGCTCGTTCGGTGAATCGAAGTTCCGTTGGTTTCCGACCCGTGAGATTTTTAGCTTTCGTGTCACCAGAAATGACAAAATCTTGGCTTTACCTCGATGGGTGCAGCGAATGCATTCGAGATCATCGGTAAAGAGTGTTACGAGCATCGTGAATACGATGCATATCTAATCGCAGAGCCGATCGTACGACGACTTCGGGAAAACACTATTTCCGTTAGCGACGCCTCTCGTTATCGTATCGCCAGTGACAATAATTTCGATCGTATCCTCGGTAAAATCTTCGCACGGCTGAACAATTTGATCTGGACACCCACGTTTATGCGCATTAGTCTGCTATTTTTTATACTAACTGTCGGAAGAATCGTCGATGAGCCATCCGAATTACGTAACTTCATCCAACGACCGACTCTACATGTTAAGCTACGGATTATTTATGACACTCGACGTTCCGTCTCCGAAGGTAATACTCACTTATGATTTGATAAATAGCTGTCGAAGTATGGTACAACTTTTTTTCGCGATTTCAACGATCACAGGAATGCTGCAACGCGGATTTTCAGTAAACTCGCTCGACAAGTTTTTTGCAAATTGATTCGACATTTTGTTTGCAACTTTTTGCAGAGTATTGAATATAATATATTAAATATAATCTGGAGAAATCGATGGTTCCGTTGAAATAAGCCAATTTCAATTTTTCCCCGCCGGCGACGACGTTTAGTTCATAAATGCATGTAATACGGAGCGTGAACATGTATTAGCGTGGCGTTTTAAACTCTTACAGAGAAAACGGCTTCTTTGCTCGCGCTTCGAATAATCGTTCGCGAATTTATCATTTTCCAATGAGAGAAACTAGGAAAACTAATTTTAGCAATGTGTAAACAATGAAAAGATTATACGAGTGATAAATAATTTGCAAAAAGAGCAGAGCGACATCGTTAAAGATCAGCGGCTGAGCCGTAATGTTTATTGTGTCACCGATCCAAATTGAGAAATCTAATTTTCCCATAAATTATTCGGGTCGGGTGAATCACCTGTGCGCGAACTAAGACGTGTCATAATAAAGTAATAGACAGGAAATATTGTATATACATACGAATGTCGGTTTTTGTGGCAACTTTTTTCTGCATTTACTTGAAGATGTTGCTCGTAGCTGACCGTGGAGTTTACTTCGCAATAGAACTGTGCAAGTAATTTTATCGATGAAACGAGAAATGATTCTCGCCCTTCTTTTCTTTCATTCCACCTTTTTCTATTTTGTCAATTACTCGTATAATAAATCTGACTCGAATGACATTAATCAAAAAACCCAACATTTATTGAAAAATGAAAATTTCGAGTTATACCGTTTTTTTCGAGGATCGAGTGTGTTGTACGTGGACAAAATTATTACTTCCTCGTACAATAGTGCTGTGATACTTTTTTGCAAATACTTATATCTTTTTGTTTACTAGATTTTTTTCTACTTTTTTCATCTTTTTTACGTTTTGTCAACATTTCTTGCCTTTCTTAAGTTTTTCCCATCTTTTTCTCATTTTTAGAAGTTTTTTGTCTTTTTTGAGCCTGTTTTCCGTTTTTTCTGACCTGGTGGATCTTATTATTATATTTCGAGCCAATTGTGCAGTTTTTGTAACATTCCCAAAGATATTGGTATACCATGATTGCGCATCAGTTGTACCAAATTCTCTCAGCAGTGATCGTACATCTTTTATGCTATTTGCATTAAAATAGAATAAATCTGTTTTCTTTAAAAATTATACCGTTTTTCTGCGGATCGCCTCAATTTCACAGCTTCAACGTAGGTTTCTCGCTGTGCCGTCAACATGCGTCGCAAGTTACTGATTCGTAGTCGGACATCGATTCACAAGCGTTACAAATCGAATTATACCGTTATTCGACATTTTCCCTCAATTCTAAAGCTCTTCGTTATCTGGCCGCTGAAACTGAGTCGCGTAAGCGTGATTGATCGACAAAACAAAATACAACGTGAATTCATGATACACAGATATCTCGCGTTGATATTTCGAACGACGAAAGTTTTCCTGTACCAAATAATGTTCGGCCCACCTTTGAAATCACCTTTGAATTTGTCCGCGTGTATTTTCGTCAGTAGCATTGCCCTGGTAGCAGGGATTCCCAGAAAAATAAATGCGAACGCTTCGATAAAGAATGCTTTCTTGTTTGTTGTCGCGGAACAGTGAAAACATTTGCGGTCAGAAGACCTGAATCTCGCCCAATTGTCTTCGATTCGACTCGAGCGATGGGAAGCGCGCAATAATTCGCGACCAAACGTAACGTAATATACAACAACGTGCTGACCATAATTCCGACCTCATCACTGACAGGCTCTCAATACCATTGAAAAACTAAATACCCCAAACAACGCAACATCGATGCACCGTTTTGCAGAGAAATTCGAACGATTACTAATTGCGCGGAACGGTGTCGGTGCAGCATTAGAGATAGGCTCGACGACGAGGGGCGGAGATCGGAGGATTGACGATGAGTAAATATTTCTTCCATACTGCAAAACCATTGGGCAATGAAAATGGAATTATTGCCAATCTTGCACGATTCTGCCATCGTTCCGTGATGTTGACGATGAAGTAGTGTCAATACATTTTTGAACATGTCTAAAAGAGTTTTCCAGGTTTACACTTGATTTATGCATAGAAATACTAATTAAAAAATTACTTACATCGAATCACCAATTCCTGGCCCGTTCACTAATTGTGGGATGTTTTGGAAACTATTCATCCGATTGACTCGAAATTTTCGGAGATTATTTTCGAAACATCATACTTCAAGAAAATGTGAAAAAAAGGCAAATCGATTTTTTGAAAACCATGACTGCACCCCTTAAAGGTATTTACAGGCTTGATAAAATGGCGTTTTCAAATACTTTGTCTTGGCCGCAGTTTAATTTAGTTTGTACAAAAAATAATATAAAGTTATTACGTTACGTTTCAACTTTATTTGACCAAAATTTCAATAAAAAAAGCTCATTGTAAATCAAATTATCACCATATTTGTTGGACCCCCTCATGCTTTGCGTTGATCATCATCACATTTTAGTGGATCATCTAAAATCAATGAAACGAAAACCAATTATTAGTTCTAGCAGAACGTGCTGATATTTACCTGGATTATAATTCTTGACGCGTGGATTGAGTCTTCATAATTTGACGGGGTCAGAAAAATTCGGGATTTCGAGTAAATGGTAAGTTTTCTTCTCAAACCACTGTACGAGAACAAACCTAGTGTCGTGTTGAATTTTACTCATGGAGACAGGTTTAAATCGAATGCGGTGAACCCGATGGACTAAAGACCTGCCGAGGAGGATCGAAAACCTATATAACACGTTCTTGTCAAATTTCAATTTTTTACTGTAAAATGATTATAAACAATTGAATGTCTGAAACATGTACATTATTGACAATTACGTTTTCGTCATATTTTTCGATGGTACAATCAGTTGTTCGAAATAACAACTTTTATCATAATTTGTTCATATAATTTCGTATAAACAATTGCAAATGACAGAAGAAAAAATACGAGTATATTTTTTCCCTTTGCCTATGAATGGCATAGCTAGTTGGCTTAACGAGTTGAGCTGCTTTGCAGTTTTTTGGTTAGAAAATTGCTCTACACTGCGATTTTCACAACTAAAAATTCGATAACAAAATTCCTGCATCACCAATTTTGCCTAGGAATCTGCACGTCTTGTGTGTCGGTCGATCGAGTCTATCGTATTCGACCTAGACCTCGCTCAGTTGGAAAGCTCGGCATAAACTGAATGTCGTATAAGAGAGAAATTTACGCAAAAAAATAGTACAACGTACTATTAATCCGTTAATACCGAGAGCCACTGCACATGAAGATGCTGCGGAGTCCCTTGAAGACAACCTGAGACCATCTAATTGTCTCGAGATTTACGGCTCGCCTACCGCGCTCTTCACGTGGCCATTCGTTATTGATGTATCGTTGTCATAGATAATTATCATCGATGATTCTCTCCCATCTCATTTAGTTCAGCGGATTTATCTGTCACAAATCTGCAAGTATTGGCGAAAAAAATCAAGTTTTTCCGAACACGTGAATATTTAGTGCGTTGTAAACATCTTTTATTACCTGTACGTTCGATAGCAAACGAATTGTCAGGAATTATTGAGAAACTTGAGGTGTGCAACGACTAGCCTTGGCTTGTTTTATACCGATCGACTGACCGGCTACCACGAAGGCATTTTAAGTGGTTTTTATTTCGTCACATGATTATTTATTTACATTTGGTCGAATTTCTATGTCCGAGACCTTGCTCGCCAAGAGTACCTATCCAAGCAAAAATCCTTCGGAAGACAAGACAACGGTCATTTACGGTACGAACTGTGTCCTGATTCGAGACACGATTTCCGTCATGAACAACAACTCGATTTGTATGATCCAACGAACGATTTATTTGCATACATCGACACGGATGTATCTCGAATATAATATTCCCTGGTTTTTCTTTCCTTTTTCTTTTCACTCTCTTCGAGTTCGCTGTGTATCTATAATAAACTACTTGAAATACGCATGTTTCGTCCATGAATAAACATCTTGAAAATCTGCAAAGATCATTCGTTGTAGAGATATACCATTGAAAAAGTGATAACGTAACAATTGCGACGAGCATGATGGAGCCAGACGTGTTGAGAGTGCTGGAAAATAACGTAGCGAGACGGAGATGAACTTGCTGAATTTATACAAAAGAAACTGAGAAACAGATCTTCGCTAAGTGGTCGACGATTCCGAGTTTTTTCCTCCAGAATATCCTGTTGACGTTTAGTTTATCGTGAAATTCTTGAGAGCGATTCGGCAGCAGAGATTCAGGATTTATCGGTACCGTTTGCTTTACATGTGTAACGTGTTCAAAAAGTACCGGCTCGAATCGCAGTTCTCTGAACTTCTGGGAATTCTTAAGGAGACGTTTGTACGCCGTGACAATTAGATTTCACGCGATGAATCATTTCAAATCCGCGAACGCAACACTAGTCGCGCTGGTAGAACATCAACAGGAGAAGTCTCGGTAAATTGGTCGTTAAAAAATAATTTGCAGAGAATTAATTTTAAGACAAACGATTAATTATAACAATAATAATCATATATTGGTACGATACCAAAGGCTGTTATTTTGAGACGCGTGGAAATTCCACTACGCGACAAAATTATCGCAATAAAATTTCCCATCGAAATATTATTATTTTTCAAATGCTTGCAACTCCATCAATTTTTATCGTATCAAGACAATTTTTCTTTCATTTTATAAGTATTTATCGGGAGGTTTCGAAAAAATTCGTGCTAAATAAATGCGAGTCGATACCACGTTTCTTTTTCCTAACAAGGCTCAACGATTATTCCTTCTTAAAAACTCCGATTGCACAACGCTTACCTGGATCATTTCTAATTATTTCGCAAATAGTACGTGTATCATAGCAAGGGGAACTTTTTCACAGAGTAATTTAAAAAAAATCGGACCTCTACGTTTTTATTGGTTGAAATTAAATTCTAAAAATGTTAACGCTCCGAATATTTGGTACATATAGGAATTATTTATAGCGCCCGACATGATAAATACACGAAAATTTTGTCGTTTACAACTTTGTACATGCTGCATACGATTCTAAATGCCAAAAAAATGTTTTTACAAGAACAATTTTTAAATTTTCGTTTGACACCTCGCTAGAATAGCTATTTTGACCAAATAATACGTGAATAACGCTGATTGAGAAGAAACTTTGGTTATTTTATTTATTTATTTATTTATTTATTTATTTATTTATTTAGCAAATTGGCGGGTCTACCAGTGCTGCCACCCATTAAAATCATTAATACCAGCATCAATACCGCACGAATAAATTTGATGACCAATTCATGAGCTCCAATGATTCATTTAAAGTGGACAATACCAAAATCTGTGTACTGTCTGTAATAATTTGACAGCCTACGTGAGTCTTCTCGCGTAGGAGTCAGTTTTTCCCCGGATCGTTTGGTATCGTGCTATCCGAAAGTACATCACTACAGGTTCATGGACAAACGCAGAGTACCCTGGATTTTACTGACAGCGAAATATTTTCCGTCGTTCCGATTTCTTTCCATGTTATGTAATATGGATTCGAATCGCATGTATTTATGCTCGTGATTTACGATATTTTTTGTGACATTGAACCGATTAGATAAGATTATGATAGTCATTATGCGAATGCATTGCCAATATGCACGTGAGCTACATGGTATATCCAGGTTGTTATTGTCGATAACGTATTAAACGCCTCGGCACTTGTTTTCCGATTTGAAATTAATCGACTATCAATACACGCCACCGATATAAGGTAGGACTGCACCTTCCGCCTCGCTGCACGGCCTTCGCGTATGAATTTCGGAATGAAGAAACTTGCTCGCTTTACGGAAGTACGGAAGTTTTGTTGTCTTAAGCTATCGCAACGTAGCTTACTCGAGAACAGACCGAGTTACGGAAAACGAACAATGCAAGGTCGCACTCCCAGCAGAACCTGCCACAAGTAACGTGCAGACCTTTGGTGTTTTCCGAATCACGTTTTTAGGCAATAGTTAATCGAATTCGAGTGAATCGGCAAAATCAAAATCTAGCCAAAAAATACGACAGTTGTGTGGGCATATCAACATCATTGGATTTCCATTTGCCCCATTTTTATGACTGTAGATCACCCCAAACTATTTATTGCTGCTAGCCGATTATAGTTAAAATATGTTAAAAAAATTCAAAAAAAAAAATTCAGGCATATGAAACGACGAGTTCTCATCAGTTTACGAAATCATAGATACCCAAGAAACCAGACGGGTCGGTTTTATTTCCATTTTTACGGATTATTAATCACGGAAAGAAGCAAACAGATAAATCATTAAAATCATTGTAGCATAGCGTTACGGTAGAACCAATTCACAGTTTTAAAGAACATATCTGAATAATGAGTAAATCAGCCATGACCCAGTTGCCAACCAGCCGTGACAGAAAATATGGGAAAAATTGTCGGGGTAGAGACAGGAACGAGCGTCGATAAGTTCGCGAGAACCGATTGATCGGCTCGCGCGAGAACCGATCGACGCTTTTCCGGGAACAACGGAAAATAAATGATTCGAAACGCGTTGCACAAAGGTAGCTGATCGTTTTTTGTACAATGTATCGGCGATAGATACAACGAAGTATCGATAGGTATCGAGCGAAGACGAATGCGACGGCCAGTGGGTCTCCGGCGTGTACTTGACATTAGCGCGCAACATTGAGCAATGCATTAGACAATCGCGTCGGAATCAGAAATTCAAGTAGCCTTGTTGATAACTCGAGATGATGCAACGGCGCGTGACATTGTTTCCCGTTTACTCGAGTAGCAGGTAGGAAATATTTTCCTACGATGCTGACGAACGCTTCGGAAACAGCATTGGCAATAACGAGTGAATTGAAAGTACGTAGCAAAAAATAAGGCGAGTGTCATCGAATTCGAACGAATCTGCAGAGATATATCGCGATTCCCGGGAACGACAGGGGAATCGTGGACGAATCAAATCCCTCGGACCATTGCATGCGTCACGATTCCGAAAAATGTTCAATTCTGACATTTTATTTTTATTCCGTACGTCGCGTTTATTCTTGGACACCTCGAAACTGGTTTCGATTGCTAATTACCGATTTCCTAGAGCTCGAAAATATAGGAAATTGTAATGTGTGAACGATTGGAAAAAAAAAATCCGAATAACAGCTGCCGTTCGCCAAGCTTTGAGAGAATTATCACGAACTTCCAATCAAGTGATTCAGCGGCACGGAATTCGATGGAGAGTCAAAAACATGCTGGACGAACGAAAACTCTAATATAATTTAAGTTACCATACGATTTGACGATTTTTTCCAGATTTTCTCTTTCATTAGATAGTCAATTATGCATATTGGCAAGACGTTATTTTGCGTGAAAATCCCATAGTTTTATAGTTGTTCCCGTATAATCGGTGGAATCTTGCAGAAAAATAACGTCGAGCTCGATGTGTTCTCGGTTCGTACTCTTATAAATGTAATTTGTACAACTTCATAATTTCAACATTCAATTTACAAGATTTGATTGAATTTTGTGTTGTTGAATTCTCGCAAGGGTGCCTATGGGCGATCGGCTATTACGGCGATTCATTCGTATGCATCTAGTGAGTCAGTTTATAAATAATCACGAGGTAATTATTCACTTCTGCGACACGTATCAAGTGGACAAAGAGAAACGGTTTGTCGATACAGTTGTACAACGCTGTGAACTATGTCATAAATTATCATCGAATCTTTATCCCGTTTAATAATCAAACGGGTTGAGATTCGATGTTAATTTATAGCAATTATCGATTCCGCACCGTATGCATTGTTGGTTCAGATACAAGAGTGTTCCACCTCGTCAGCGTCTATCGCATCTTTTTTCTTTGAATTCTCTCGCCTTGGTCCAGCGATATTCACTTATTTCGTCCGATATAGCTACAACCATAATTTTTATTATATTAATTCGTGTTTTCAAGTATCAGGCGGAAAATGCAAGAACAGATATTATAGCTGGTAGGGCTCGACTCGCAAAAACTTGAAAATCTACGAATTTTCTGGTAATATTCGCAAGACATGGGTATTGACGTTAGTAGTACGGAGTTTGATAAAATGCGGAAAAATGCATGTTTCAGGCTTTGACCGTTTAAAGTAGAGCGTTAATGTAATTTTAATACGATAGACTCGAGTATAATTTGTTGCTTGACTGCACGTTAAAAAATGCGCATTAGTTTGAATATGTCCGGCATATTTTCTTACAGAGATCTTCATCCATCGCGTCATCATTTACAAATCCACGAATATTATCATAAGTATTTCTTGATTGTGGAAAAAGGCATTATAATATAATTACAGGCAGCTATAAGTATTGATTCACTTGAAACAAAATTCTGCATCTTACTCGCAGGTTCCAACGGTATTCGATGAGAGAATCGATAGGATGCATAAACATGAAAGAAAAGAAAATTAAAAACGTGGAATGCAATTCTGATAGAATAAAGTAGTCAATTCTTTCTATCGACACGTTTGTACAAAATTTCAGTCAATAAAGAACTAGCATTCTAATTACTCGTGGAATTTAATAAATTAACACGTACATCGACAGTAGGTAGGGGAAATAAATGAATAAATGAATGAAAAATATCACAGTATGAAGGGTTTTGCAGTGATTATGAGTCCAACGTTTTCTATCCAATATGAAGATCGTGACAATGAATCACTTGCAAAATGACGATTTTCAAGGAAAGTAAAAAATATACGACAAAAATCGTGCATTTTCCCCAAACATTGGCGCGTAACAGTTTGGAGAAATTGAGCATACATCAACTTGTAGATCTCAATAAACGTTCTGATTCGTGATGGAGAAAAAACATCATTCTCAACCTGTAATTTCGACCGAGTTAATAGTTTTTAAATTGATATCATACGTGTATATTAATGTTTCATGTTAACAAGTTAGTTAGCACTATGACAGATTTATCGATGATACGATACTGGGAAACGACCGACTGGTCTATTGGATATATCGTTTGGGTTTCTGGTAGTTCTGAAAACTCATCTTTAGTTGAAGTGGTTTTAATTCCACGAGATTTTCTACAGAATTACTTAAACGTCGTTTCTATTCATTATTCCAATGCGACTCACGATTTCTGAGAAGAATGGGAATAAAATTGAAAATACGAGAATAAACAATGGCTAATGTGTCATCGGGAGAAAATCGAAGAGATGAATGCGGGAGTCACCAAAAGAAGAATATACGTATGGTAGCAAAATACAAGTGACTCAAAGGTCGTGAAATATCGATTTTTCCATCGCTTCTGATCCCACGTTTTGTCATCAAACCACAATTTAATTATATCTGGACATCTGTACCTGATGTCCGTTAGCTTGGGCGTGATATCACGCATCCAGTAAAACTGAAGATCCAAATTTAATGATAAGTCTCGTTTTGTTGGGAATTTTCTTGGAAATGAGCAACGTAAAGATAACTTTCAAGCAAAGAGTGATCGACGATCGCCATTGGCCAGAATTAATTGTATTGTTTCTTTCAAAACTATGAAATGATGAGAGTTTTTAGTTCAATTATATTTGGTCGATGATTTTCAATGTTTGGCTGTTATTACCGGCTGATAGCGGGGCTATTGTCATTTGACAGGAATTATTTGATTAAGAACACCAACTACAGTTTGTTGTAATTTTCCTTTATATTAATTATATAGATCGTTTGTATAAAAAAATCTATTTTGATTCTCCCGAATCGTAAACTACGATACAAAAAAGAAATAATGCTCGAAATAGTGCAAATTTTGATTGCGTCATGCTTTCATGACATGACTTTGTGAGTTCATAGGTGATACATGACAATAAAAATGTTCGGTATGTAAGTTTGTAGAAGAATCGAGGGAAATGTAAATATAATTGTCTCACGAGAAGCAAATAAAAGATTGTATTTCGTTTGGAAAAATATTCTACCTCAAATAAACAATGTCTCGCTCAAGTCTCCAATTTCATACTTTCGCACGGAACCGTCCCTGGCTGCGGTATAAACGTGACCCCGTGCATCGTAGCTAAGATCATTGATTGGTTCGAAATCCGGTCCCGTTAATTGTAAACGTACCAAAGATATGGGTTCGTCGTCGGATATCGGTACGTGATAGCCGATGCACACACCATCATTCATGCCAACGAAGAGAAGCTGATCTTGCACAGCCAGCAATGCTTTCACTGGACTGTTACTTTCATGAATAGTTCTTACGGTCTCAAGCTGTCGGATCAGACTTACTAGGTGGATCTGTAAAAATAAAAAATCGTTGTTGATCGAGCTAGTTACTGCTCGTTGTTTGCTCTTCTCCAACGACCTTACCTGTCCATTTTCTAGGCCAACTGCTAACAGAACATTGGAAATGATCGTTAACGCGGTCACTGCTGCTGGCATCGATTTTCTGACTAATTCAGCTCGTGCTGCGATAGCTATCAATACGAGCATCCCGTTCTCACAACCCACGGCAAGAACTTTGTCCGTTGTTCCGATCTCGCGCTCGGACAATTCCTCGATAATTGGAGGTAGCTCTAACTGGTTTGGAGATGCAATGACACAGGCCAAGATACTGCTCGGCAGCTCGCACAGTTTTCCTAATGACTGGGACTCTCCGACATCCCATAATCGCGATGTACCATCTCTGTGAATGTTTGCTTTACAAAAACTCATTCCTGATATCATATGCCTGTTTGTCTAACACGTAGACTCGGTGGAGAAATTACTTGGAAGTGGTGATGATATTTCTACCCTTGTCCACTATAGCCAAATCCGTCACGGGAGCTGTATGACCGGTCAACGTAACGGGACATCCACCCGTTTGTGCACACCAAATTCTCGTACGCCAATCAGCACCACCTGCCAAGACTACTACACCGGACGGAAACCAGCAGCACTGATACACATCTCCGACATGTCCTTCCAGTGTACGCTGAAGAATGAATTGGACAAAGTTATTATTTCAAAGTTGTGTAAAGAGTATGATGCATGGTTCATATAGGTTTTGAAAAGTAAATGCAACGAAATTGATCCGGTCCATAATTGATTGATCATTGCATTCCACCCGGTGATCAATTGACGACATAAGCGAATAGTTCACCTGCATTTGTTTACACCTTAAGTATTTTTATTTTCTTGACAGGTTGATCAGACAGACAAAAATAACTAAATCGGGAGATTTAATTTTCCCTGATGAAACAAACACAAAAGACAATTTCCTAACGGGACTTAAAAATTGTCCACCCATTTCTGCAAATGACGTACTGAACTATAGATATGCGATCAATCTCATCATCAATCAATCACCCTGGAAACATCGAACAAATTACACGAATCAAGCATGATCTTATGGAAGAGATATGACTGATGGTTACCCTGACAACACCGCGTTCTGTTTCCCATATTTCAAGTTCACCAGACGATCCTGCAGACAACCCCAGGCCTCTAGAAGTTACGGCAACTCTAGTACATGACCTGTTGTGCAATGGGAAAGTGCTTCGCGGCGCAACAAACAAAATCGTCGTATTAGACTTTTTGTGTTTTATAGTTATAGATTTTCCAGAATAAGAGAGCACCTCGAAGTCATCGGAGCAGGTTACTTTCCCATCACGCAATTCCAGTTTCGCAGTGGTACTACATTGTTCTACATTCGTACCAAGAACAGATTACAAATTAAAAATTCGTGAGGGAAATTTTCGAAAATGTGTCTAAAAATTGAGATTACCTCTGTACTTGCACGAGATCCAAGCTTCTTTTTCCCGTCCTCTGAAGTAAACACGAAACGGTAAGTATGAACTGACAAGTCATGCGTTCCATATTAATTGTTTACACTATAATAAAGTCTTTACGTCACCTAAGCGATTCATCCCAGTCGCAACGTATTGTTATTAGCGGTATGCTTGTGACGACACTCATGTTGGATAGTTTCCGCAACAAGTTTTTCAACTCAAAGCGTGTATACAATCAAAACCTGCGATAATCTCTGACTTTACGACTTGATCGAACTCTTAAGCGCAAATACTGTGCGTCTGTCGTACAATCTCGAGTGTACCTAACGAAGTGGCGTCCTCAGTTCTACATTACGCCAACGAACTACCAGTAACTCTTCGAGCTCGCTCGGTAGTGTAGATTTACAGAGTGATACGTGAACGCGGCATCTTTGCATGCAGATCATGGGCGCACTGCACATCACACAATCGTAAAAGCGACACATCGGTGCATACAGGGAGCAATTATTTAACGTACAGAAGATCCTTCCGATCCTTTTTGTTTAGGCAAAAACAGAATTCAAAATATTCCCTTAAATTTCATTTTTTTCGGTTTTCGTTTTTTTCGTTTTACTCCGGATCTATGCGGGAACAAATTATAAAAAGTACGGAGCAAATAGCAGCAAAGCGGGAGCAATTTTTTGGTTTATAAATTATTTAAAATATCGAAAGTTGCAGGCCAGCTTTACGTAGGTGATGCCCATCGGTATTCGATAACAACTGTCCATCACACGAAATAGCGACGAATGAGATTAAAGGTCCCTACTTTACCATCATACGGTATTCAATTGTTATGCTCTTCCAGCCTGCTGATCGTGGCTGCAGTTACCGATTGCAGTCATAACTCGTAAAACGAGATTATCGCACGTTCGTACAGAAACCTTGACTAATTGTAATAGAATTGTGCGATCAGCGAAAGTACCATCGACAAATGATGTATTATCACTGATGGATTTTCCGATAATTAAAGATTATTTTTCTGCACAACAAATTGTCTGTTTCCAGCACAAATATCATTCATATTAATAACCATAATAATAGAAAATAATATGTTTCGTAAAACAGTTTGCCAAAATGTACGAGAGATTCTCAGGTGATTGCGGTACGAGCATTGCATTCGGTTATTCTCGAAGAAGGGCGTCAACGCAAATTTCGTCGCGAACCAAACGAGGACAGACAACGTCACGCACGAGCGTAACATATTTCATGCAACGTTTCCGTCAATAATGTTGCATTTCCTGGACACGTGATGCGCCTAGGAACGAGATCACCAAATAATTAAATGAAAATGGATTCATCCAGGCAAACACATAGGAATGTGACAGAGCATTTTTCCATCTAGATGCATATGACCGCGCTAGTTATCGTCGGATATATGTATCACCTCGAAATCGACGATCAACACACATCGCAGTGTTGACAAATGTGTCTCGAGCAGAAATGACAGATTGTCGTAATATTATCAAGGTATATAAGTATTTTCCATGTCCACGCTACTCTCAAATAACGATTCTCGCTTCGTTGTGTTGTATATACACCAATGCGTTGCGTACACTTGACCTTGATGCTCTTTTGTTTTTCGCATGTATACGACGATGTAATGGGCAATTCGGTTCGAACGAAACGAATTTTCGAAAAGTTTATAGATTTATTAGAACTAGTAGGGTGTAGCGTGTGACTGGGCAAGCAGACGAGGTGGGAGAACGGATCGGATCAGCTGTTCTGTGACAGTTTGCCAGCCGCGGTGGGAGACTGTGTGGAATACGAAAGTCAACATGGCCGCCTGTTAAGCACAAATCGTACGTCGCAGAGACAAAGAAACAACGCAGTTGACGGAGAAATTTAGTGGCGACGATTGTGGTTTTCGTGAATTTCTCTGTGATCAAAAACTAAACGTGATAATAGAAGGTAGAAGAATGCTGGAACTCGAGGTAGTGCCCGAAAGGTCCCTCGGATGCGAGCAGTGGGAATTTATTTTAGGCAAGTGACGAAACGTTGTTTTAGTACGTTACGTTGAAAATTTTCCCAATTTTCTAAACTCCTCGTTCATGCTCGTTTTATCATCGATTTTTTAACGATTGTCATTTGTTCGCATGGCGTTCTTTTGTTTTTTCTTTTTCTGTTTTTTTTTTGTTTTTTTACCAACGCTACTATTTTATTACGTACATCGTGCATGTAAACAATTGTGACAATTCCACGTAAACAAGGTATAATCGTTACGTGCGTAAACAATCGATTATGTAATTCTTAAATTTTGTACCAAGATCTTTCCACTGTGCCATACCTATGATATATGAAAAATAAATATTAAACGTTAGACATTTTCAAGCATCGTGTTTCTTTTGTTTCTTGGATTTCTCGAAGGTCGCGTTACGCTTAGTTTCGTCATTCGTTTCCATGTTTTCCATGGTTTTTCTTTGTTACCTTGACGCATATAATTTTTCTGTCATTTTGTTACGACATGCTGGACACGTGTTTCCCAGATTAATTGACGTAACAAAAATAACCTGACGACGGCGAATATTTATGCCTGTACTGCCCGTACGCATTATATCATGTACGATTCCCTATATCATCTCTATAACTAGCTCTTTCTTTTTTTCTTTCAGGAATGCATTTTTCTCAATCCGTAGCAATAATACAATCACAAGTGGGCATTATAAGAGGAGTACAAGTTCTTTACAGTGATACCGTGAGTATCTTACTATCACTTGAAGTGGTGGATGACGCTAGATACAAGGATAAATAGTGGGATGGGCCTTTTGATGTTGGCTAGTGACATCTATTAATGAGATCGAAAACTTTTATCTTGACTACAATATTTTCAACTATATCGAAGTTATCCACAGAGATAGACATTATATACATGCTGTACGATGTACATATTTAGAAGAGACAAGAAAATTTGAGTATACGACATGCAACGTTACGTTTTGTTTTAGTTTTTATAACTGTATCACGAGGCTTCGTGAAAACTGTAATATATTGGAAAATTGTGAAATTCAAAATCTCTGGAATATGTTCTAGTCACGGCTAGTACACATTCGATCATTTATGAGAATTTTCGAAAAAAAAGCACTCGCACTAATTATGGAATATATTATCAATACATCGTCCAGCTAAGAATGATTGTTAGGAATTGAAGTTGTTGGTAACGTAGAAAATGTTATTTTTCAGAATCCATTAGAAGTAGACCTAGTAATAAATTTACCACACGACGGAGTTCGACTCATATTTGACCCGGTTGCCCAGAGGCTGAAGATAATCGAAATTTACAATATGAAGCTAGTCAAGCTCAAGTATTGCGGTCTGCCGTTCAATTCACCCGAGGTGCTTCCGTCTATCGAACAGATCGAACATTCATTTGGAGCCACTCATCCTGGTGTCTATGACAGCGACAAACAGGTCTAGTTGGTGCTTTAGCTGTTTGCTTTTATGATTTCTCTTGCCAACGTGTCATTCTGCAACTAATTGGCAATTTTTTTTCAGGTCTTCGTTTTGAATTTTCGAGGTTTGTCATTCTACTTCCCGATAGATTCGAAATTCCAGCCAGGCTACGCACATGGCTTAGGCTCGTTACAATTTTCCAACGGTGCCTCTCCACTCGTGGCTAAGACTGCCATTTATGTTGGGAATAATATGTCTAGCGGAACCACCGCTGAGGGAGATCACAGTCTTAAGGCTCCACCTCCACCTTTACCTCTCGTTAGTACATTTTTTTCTAGTCCACGATCGGTATCTCCGGCAGCGTGGGAATAAAATTTGGAAGTAACAATGTTCAAATTCAGTTACTTCTTCAAGGTGTGCTACCACAACAACTTATACTTGGAAAAGGCAGAAGTCATTAGAGATAAAGTGCGGACGCGAGGCTTGCGATTGCACCTCTTCACCGAAGGCAATTCTGCCACTAGGGTTTTGTTAGAACCTAAAAAACATCGTTTCACGAAAGAGGTAGGAACGATGAGAGGTTGACGGCAAAAAAAGTTATCGATCGGTTATTCCCTGTTCTGGTTCGTGAAGGAAAAATTGTAGACCGTTCGCTAAAGAATAGTTAAGGGTTCACCTACGATCTGTATTCAAGGTGTGGTTCGGGGATTCGTGCGAAGACGTACTCAGCGCTCTGGGAGCACCATCTCGAGTATTTTTCAAAGCTGAAGACAAGATGCGAATCCACAGTCCGCATGCTCATAAACGAGACAAAAGTAGACGGTCTGATTTCTTCTACAATTATTTCACCCTCGGATTGGTGAGTATCTCTACAACTGATGTATGTATACGATAGGATGGTTCAAGAAAAATATTTTATTTTTTTCCCTACTCTTACCCTTTTATTGTAATCGGTTGTTCCAAGTACCTCGATACCGATTACGGTGAGACTTGTAATAAATCATATGAATAAAAAAAATTTCCAACCATTTTTCTACAATGAGCAAGTTAGTATATTTCAAATGGCTTTAACTAGTCTTCTAATTGTGACATCTAGGTTTTTCATGATACAGTTTTGGAAAGCTCAAAAAATCAGCTTTAAGAATATACAATGTTTAATTGCAATGTGTGATTTCAATTTAAATGGAAAAACAAAAAGTTCCATGTCAAATAAATGGGAAACTAAAATCAAAGTAACGTCCTCTTAGAGTTGACCTGCCGCGCCCTTCTTCGATAGGATTTTTTTCTCATCAAACACAAAAAATATGGGAGGGTAAGAGTAGATGAAAAAAAATTGTTATTTTTTTTTTTTTTTTTTTGAACCACCCTAATGTACAACCTTTCGTGAAAATGACGATGACAATCCTTGTTTTGATGTTTGAAAATCAGGACCTCTTGTTCGATGCCAAAACCCAGTGGGTGAAGAAATTCGTACTTCACACTAATTATCCAGGCCATTATAACTTTAATATGTATCATCGATGCGAGTTCATCCTTAACCTACCTCCCGAGACTGGCACCACGACTGGCTCGGGGAAGCTCATCGACGTTTCTCCAACTCCAGTCACAGTTAGTACAGATCGAATACTGTTCCCGCTCTCTCGTTACTCAGAAACGAAAAATAATTAATCTCGATTTCAGATCACTGCCTACACGAAATGGGATAGAGTAAGTGAACAGCTGAAAGCGAGTGCGCGTCCAGTCGTATTGAATCGAGCTTCGTCAACCAATACAACCAACCCGTTTGGCTGTACGTTTTGTTACGGTGTGAGCGATGCCATCGTTGAGGTGATGGCCAATCAACATATTGCCAGTGTCGCTTTGTACGAGGCAGCGTGACCCTGGTAAAGATATCCGAGCGCGATAAAACATGATCATTAAAATCCTGTCCGATGGGCAAAAAATATAAATCGAAGAAACAAAAAAAAACAATAAATGAAATAAGAAACAGAAAAAAAACTCATTTTAAATCTATGCCGCAAGAAATCGTGTTTAATGTGAAAAAAAAATTAATCGACAACGACAAATAAACTGAGTAAACCCTTCGAAGCGTACAGTTAAAGTCACTAATTTGATTTCTAATTGTATATCGTTAAACTCGGATCGTCATGACTTAGCTTTACGTAAACGAGTCTGAGGCCTGTATGGTTATGCGACTGCAATACATAGCACAAACTGCTAGGAATGTTACAGCACACTGTTGCTCGAAAGTATAATACTCTGGATTTTTTCGGTGTTCCGTGCCCCATTCGCGTCACCCTGGACTGTTTTTGTCAAATACGTCGTGAAACGAAGAATTATTAGCAAATGTTATGAAATCTGGAGATAATCATTTCTAGAATTTACAATCCAATGCTATTCGACATTCGTGACGAATCACGAAAGCTCGACTCGAAGTGTCAAGTTCGTGTAAGCTATTACGAAATGAATTTATGGCTCTTCGTTTTATACGAAGCAAGAGTTCAGTAGACTATGAGAAATCTAAAAATAAATTTCCGGGCATTTTATGGAAGTTGAAAGCTAGATTTTTGACTATGACCAGATTCGATCTTCGATATGTTCGATTGGCTATTCAAACCATCGCGTTGCGATCGAAGTCGTACGAGGTAACATATCGAGACGCAACATGTTAGGCAGAGATTTAGTCGTTGAGTCACCAGTTGATCGGTTAATTTTTATATTACGTAATATCTTTGGTGCAGCTTCCTCAACGTACACTTTTGTATTCTGCTAAACGATGATTAGCCGATACAAATAAAGTTTGGTAACAAGTTACGCGAGACAAATCACCCATCTTGTCGCTTAGATAAAACAGAAAAAAATAGATAGTGAATAGTAAACAATTACGAACATAACAATAAATATTAATTGTATTGTGTATTATTGATATACATGAATGATTTTCATAAATTACTTTTTTAACAAATGGCTAGACATATTGAAAAAGATGTGAAAAAAATGCGGCGTTTAGAAAACGTAGAAAATCACCGCTATCCCAACACAGTTGATATCTGGGATCTCAACTGAAGTGAAAATTGAGTTCGAGAAAAAGAATCGACGATGATGTGAAATGAAAGAAAATAACTACTCGGCGTTATATTATAAGTAACAATTGCGAATATCTTTCAAGAAAAACATTAGCTCTCTTAGCGGTGAGAATCCTAAAAATAATCATGTTTCTAGTTGTAGGCAACTTTAAAAATCATGATTTCGTCGTAGAAATATACTCATGTATTTAACGTAAGCGATCATAGAATTCATAATGTATAACCCGCGCAATGAATCCTAACGTTTATTATGTGATTTCAATTACTTCGGTTCGCAGTTGCAAAGTGTTACGCGAACCATCTCGAATGAATTCGACCGAAACAAAAATTGACCCAGAAAAAATAGGAATATTTTAAGTGTACCTAGAACTAGAGACGAAAGAAAAACCATAGTAAATTTACGACTCAATTCTCGTACGTGAAGTTACAAGAGTATCCAGGCTTTTAGTTCATCAAATAGAATGCCTGATTGCCTTTGAATACACAGAACTTTTGTAAAAATAAAATAAAAAAAAAATTAACGAAAATAAGTAAGGATAGAAACTGTAAATGGAAAAAAGACGATTGTATCGTCAGGTGTAACAAAAATACACAAAATTTCAGCGAAATCCGACAACTTTTTCAGGAATATGTAAATGTGCATAGTGATTCTATCAAATCATGCAAATAATAGCTCCATAATGACTAAATAATTCTAATTACGTCTTCTATTTTATCGTATCACAAAAAAACTCGTTCTAAATTTTTTGGAAATATCTTTCAATACATCAGAACCTAACAGTTGATAATGTTAGTGAAAAATCAATAAATTTTAACAGTAACGACATATCAAACATAACAAATACAGATTCCTCATATTTATCAGTATATTTTGTGCAGCTAACTTGTCGGTTTTTGAAAAAATTTACCTGTCGCTCTAACTGTCGACCAGTTCAAGTAGAGTTCGAAATTTATTATAAACAAGAGACCAATATTTCAGTTCGCTTCTAAGTGTTTCGAATAGTGAGCCAAAATTCAATCTGTCTCTGAAATGCAGCAGAAAACGAAACATTTTTTGGTAACGATAAAGTAAACGACGTTCTCGAATGTTCCATAGATTGTTATAGCTTATAGCCCTTTCAAAATGTACAGTACGAATTATTATTATTTCCCGTAGCTTTCCAAAGAAATCAATCAACTTATTCGTCGCCTCAAGCAAAGGTACGAATTACATCAGACATGTATGGCACGTGTCTTCGGAATGCGTACAAAATAATGAACTTCTGTTCGGAGCAGCTCAAACTGCCACAAAAAAATTTACAAGCTGTATACTGAATTTTCGAATATTGAAAAATTACTGCAAATTCAATAATTGAATGGAAATAATTGAAAAAAATAACGTGTATTCGTGACTATGAATAATGTGACTTTATGATAAATACGAATGTTTCTGAATATTTTTTAATCTGCCCACAAATGCAGTTCGTTCGTTGATATGTGACATTATTCACATTTAAATTCCATGTATTGGTACCTATTTCAAATTTGGACCTCGATTATATCGCAAGCTCGTTGCTCGATATGTGTAATTTATCTGCGGCTAATTTGTAACTATGCGTGCCATACATGCTTCAAGTTAGTTTCGAATGAACCGATAATTCAAAAAATGTCGCTCAACATTTTGTCCGATGCAATAATTTCAGCTCGTCATCGTAAGTCGACGTTATACCTTGTCGTTAGCACGAACAATGAAAACGTTGAACAAATCAAGACATATCTAAAATCTTAGTATTCTGAAGGGACAGAACAGGAATTTGATGAGAACAAAAAACAAACGGTGTACGATGTGGGTTGTTATTGAAAGTTGATTTAATTTTATTCTGTTCGACGGATCATGCGTGAACAACGAATTAGACATTTATCGGGCAAACCTGATATCAGATCCAGATTCTTGTCTACTCGATAGAATCCTAGCAGATGAAATTGATAGTCGAGATACGAGGCAGACCCGAATTACGAGTATCAATATAACAGCGAACCGACAAAAAGACTTCGATCTTCATTTAAAATTTCATTCATTTGTAATAATTGGCTGTATAGATCAGGCAACGATAGGACATTCACGACAGACATGTCTCATCCGCAGATTGATAATTAATTTATAATCGCTGCGATCGGTTCATAAATATTTTTTATCTCGTCTGAATGAATGATATTGCGATTCTGGACAAATGATATACCTATGAAAGTATCGACGATGAATAAGAATAAAGAATAACAAGTTCGCTCGTACACGTCCTAATCTACTTCAATTCTTGTTGCAATAGAAATTAGTGTACGTCAACATGTCAACCAACGATTGTTGATGAAAAATGACAAAATATGTTGTAAATTATAGATATCGTTCTCGAAAATACATGCCCATTGCATACGTCTTTTGTATCAATTCACCGGAACAATAAAAGATCTCAAAAACCGATCAGTTCTCCGTACTTATGTCGAATATGCAGTCAATAAGACTGCAAAGACTAAAAAGACTAAAAATCCACGTAAACTAATTACCATTGAAAAAAGATGATGCATAATTATATTTAAAAAATTGGCCCGATATAATTTATATATTATTATAAATGTTTATATAGAATTCTGTATAAAATTGAAAAAAATGTGTATATAATTATCAGATCTATTTATTATATCGAGCCAATTTTTTACATATAATTCTGTATACTTGTTTATCTCGAAATGGGACCAAGAAAATCGAACTTGGAACGGAATTCATGTTAACATTCCTTGCGATAAAGTCGATTGTTCAGGTACCATACAGGCATCGTGAACGAGGTGTTTGCAAAATAAATGCTTGCGACGACGTTCCTCATCGGACAAAAACAAATTACGCAAAATAAGAATCAGTCCCGACCTCTTCACATCCGTTGCTTATTGTTCACAACCGATATGAGCATAGTGATACGTGTAGATCGGTAAAAGTATATTTTTATTCTTCCACCTCCCGTCAATGTTGTATTCCCGGGAAAAAAATATTATATATAATTTATATGTAATTATATCAGACCAATTTTATCTACGTGATAATATATATAATTATATATAATATTTTTTTTACCGGATTTGACGAGAATATTGAGTCACCCCATCCGATCATGTTCCATCGATTCAGTTTCGTCGTCGTAGCTCATCAATAACGTTACAGGTAAAGTAAAATGCGAAAAAAAAAAATTTATATAACTAGGCGCGAGACTCTACCGAGTCTCTTGATTAAGCAAAATGAATATCAATATATTTTTTCAAGCAGCAATCAGCCATTGAAAAATGTTGGATGTGATCGAAAAAGTGATTAAAATTTGAATACGACTTTGCCCAATCACAGTGAGAAGTGCGTCCACGAAAGTAAATATTGACCCACCTTATTTATTTATTGCAACCGACAGAAAAAAATGTCAGTCTTACTGAAGCTTTTCAGAAAAATACCATCGGTTTTTGAAAACAATATTTTTGCAACCTGCAAAAAAGAAATCTGATTTCAATTTGAAATTTCAACCGAAAGATTGAGCATTCATGAAGAAATATGCTCTTGCCTCGCGCCGCACTGATATTTCTATCCAGAGAGCAGCGATAGTAGATGAAAGAGCTTTTTTAGCGCCTGGCAATGAATGAAGCGCTAGAAGGTTTTTGAAGTCAGAGGCGAATGCTGACCAGATACGGTACCTAATTCTGACTACAAATGGATTTTCGAGGCCTGAGATACGTTTAATTCGTCGGCGCCTGTTTCTCTACATCGCTGTACTTAAAAGTACCATGAATTAGCGCGATAAAGTCAAAGTGGTACAAAGAATGGACTGAATGTCCATTGAATTTGATTCAGAAAATGTTAGGATTCAGAATCATTCGTAAATTCTCAGCTCATCGTATCAAATGTTGCGACCGGAGTTCATCAACCGACTAGAAAAGCAATGACGAAATAACCGGTTGTGTGCAGTAAGGTGTAAGCACATACCTATGCATATGTGCGGACAATACATAACAACACTAAGCCGTCGATTTGAAAAAAAAACGAATACATTTCATAAATTATTTCCGCCCTACAATTCGAACGTAGTCGACAAGAAATTTCCGATACTAATGTATAAACGCTATAAACAATTTACATTTTTTTTGCCTTTTTGTTGTTGATATTTACAATCTCGATTTTTATCTCTTTCAGCAATAACACAGATGCGAGAAAAAATGCCAGGTCCGCTAATAAAAACAAGCAACTTTGTTACATTCTCCGAAAAAAGAATTGAAATGTACATAGATGCCACGTTCTAGTAGCATTTTCACTCAAATTTGGAAAAATATGTGTATATATCACGAGAAAAAAGGATTACATATATACATCTAGAATTCTATATAAAATTGCAAAAAAATGGTATATAAACATACTTAATTATACATAATTGTAATTGTATTTAATTAGATGTAATTTATATATAATTATAACGGTTCAATTTTTTCTTACATATAATTATGTATAATCTTTTTTTCTTGGGCAGTCACTATATTCAGAGGATGACAAAAGTTATAGGTAATTGAAAAACAAACGTGCCAGTTTAGTATGACGAAAATAACCACATATGACGGTGCCAAATAACAACCCCGAGAAAAAATATTACATAAAATTATAAATAATTTATATACATTATATATAATTGTACAGAACAATGTATAATAATTATATATAATCATTGTATATAAATTATTTAGAATTATTCTGCAATCTGATATATAATTCTATATAATTGTACATAAATTAGAAATATATGGGGCATTCCACGTCAACTCGACCAGTGTTAAAATCCGACCATGTCAAAACCATTTTATGTCTTTTTCTAACATTCTATTCGGTAAAAAACGCAATCCGAACTTTTGCAAATTTGTTTATTTATGTTGAATAAAAAATGGTTGCAACCATTCATTTTTTATGAACATTTGAAGTCGATTGCGAATGCCCATTTTTAAAAATCTGAACATATTTTAAAAAATCCACTGAATTACACGAAACACCTCCGGTCAAGGAAAAAGTGGGCGAATTTTTCTTTCAATTTTTGTATTACTTTTTTATTCGGAATTTTGGAATTTTCAAACTCAAAATTAACACAGGATCAAATCATGAGAGTCAATTTACTTATAAATATTCAGTTTCAACAATTCGCTGATGCCCTTACGATATGATCCAGTGTTAATTTTGCGTTGAAAAAGGTCCAAATTCCGAATTAAGTGATAAAAAAATAGAAAAAAAAATTCGGCCCACGTTTACCTTAACGGGGGGTGTTTCGTGTCAACCACTGGTATTTTGAGGATTTTTTCAGATTTGTCAAAATGGGCATCCACAATCGATTTCAAATATTTATAAAAAATGAATCGTTAAATAAAAAAATTTGAACAAAATTCAGGTTGCGTTTTTTACCGAGTAGAATCTTGGGAAAAACATGAAATGATTTTGAGATGGTCGGAGTTCAGCACTGGTCGAGTTGGCGTGGAATGACCCATGGAATCTTTTTTTGTTTGGGTTATTGTTTTACGTTCAATTTTTAATACGAGACTTCGGAAAATTTGTAGTGTTACGTGAAATATACACAGTAACGTGTAAAATTCCAAAACACGTTTATCTCGGATTTCGCCGAAAAGTCGTATACCTACGTAGGTTGATGCGTAGGTACTTTAATTATGCAAATGTCGTAATAAAAATGACTTGACCTCCGCGCGCCCTTTGCTACTACGGTCCTGAACGCCGGGCTATGGCTACGCTTCAACTCCTACAGTTCAACTCTTGCAGTCAGTCAGTGCCGCTGGAACCGCGACGAACAATGGTAGTGTCCGAGGATACGTATTACGACGGTTCGCGCGCCTTCACGTGGCTGGCGGAGTTGATCGATCTTCCTATTGATCAGGTAGGATTTCGACGATTTCGTTCGTCCTTTATCCTCGTTACGAATGCCGTATCGTACACGAAGATGTTCAATTGTTTTCCGCCTTCTGCGTTCCACAATTGTATCTCGTAGTGCACGTAACTTACGTCAAAGTGACAGTTTGTTCCTGCAATAGCGTATCGTTCCCATGACTTGTATGAACTGATGTTTGCGATCGTCAACTTTTTTCTTGCACCCCTGTTTCATTCGTCGTGCGCCCATCTACGTATATACATACTCGCGTCTAGCGTGGCGCGTCGGTTTTGTTGTACCTAACGCGTTCTTCCGTTGCCGTTACGCGACCCTCTTGTATCCCATACTCCACGCGAGAGTCCCGCTACCGTTGTCTCTGCGCTTCAAGATTACCGCGCAAATAAAACTACGTACTTATTGTATTCTGAGATGTACGAGAAGTCGCGATGTATCGATGTTCGAGCAGCATTCAATTGTCGTCAATGATATTGATATGCTAATCGCTGTATCGACAAAACGGTATGAGACAAAGGACAATGTTTCAATTAACCATTGTGCTTCGATCAGTGGAAACAAATAAGATTTATATATCGATGGTTCACATCAGTTCACATGGTGTATCAACATAACAAAGACGGGAAGTTTGACATTTCGTGTCAACGCTTAGCGGAGCACGCGTCGTGTCATCGCTGTTCTCTCTGTTTCAATCACAGTGATACGCGAGCATCTTTATTCGCAATCCGTAATCCTGTCTATGCCTGCGCGCCTATATACAAATGTATAAATGAAATCTTCTGTAATTTTTGCCAAAATTATATACCTCTGTTCACCCGGATGTCACAGCTCACGTTAAAAAAAATGCAGTCGAATGAAAAATTCGATTGTTTGTTGGTTCAACGCGCTCGAGGTCACCGGTGCGAAGGAGTTGGGCACGATTAAGGATCAGGCGGTAAAACCCGAGACTGATCCGCGCGCTTTTCCCATCTAAAATAAAGCGCTCAGCACAATTAGTATTTTGATAATGAAAATAAATAACTCGAGTCTTTGTGACCGATTATGGAATCATATATTTCGTTGTCTAGTCTCTTGCAAATCATTGGATAAAATATACGTATGACGCGTACAGAGATAGCAGTGATAAAATCTTGAATACCAGTGATACCAAACTAATGTAGGAAAATGCAAACGAATTTTATGTATTATCGATAGTTTTTTCAAGTTTGTGAGCACTGTTTATATTTTGAGACCGAGAAAAAAAGATTATGTCTGCTTATATATAATTTATTTATAATTATATAGAATTCTATATGAAATTACAAAAAACTATATGATTACAGAGAACTATATATAAATTTGCATAAATATATATATATATATATATATATATATAATTGATAATCAGATTATATTAAATTAATTATAATTATATAAAATATATATAATTTATATATAATATATATAAAATATATATAAACTATATATAATTTTGCATATATATATATATATATATATATATATATATATATATATATATATATATATATATAATTGATAATCAGATTATATTAAATTAATTATAATTATATAAAATTTATGCAAAATTATATATAGATCTACATAATTAAAGATAAATCTTTTTTCTCGGGAACCTGATTATAAAAAATGGTAATGTAAGTGACTACTTATTTAAGCACATGAAAAATCGAATTAATGGGTCGTCCATCGTACCGTCTTGATTCAGCACCCAATGACTTGTTATTGTTCCCGACAACGTTTTTGATGGGCAGAAAGAGTCGTTGATGACTTCAAAAATCATGTTTTCGAGGTCTCTCAAGAGGAGTGGGAAAATGCTATAACAAATGGTTCGAGCATCCGCAAAAGTGTAAAGTGTACAATAAATATTATAAAGGGAAAAAAGGTCTTAGGTATATTTATTTGAGTTTAATTTGAGTAAAAAATAGATAGCAAGGTCAGCCCACTCTGAGCTGACGTTGGTGGAATTAGCTGCCGAATAAATCGTAGTTTTTTTCAAGGAAAAAGAAATAAAAGTAAAAATGGTGGACTTTGAAAAATCAAGGATTTATTCTAAAACGAAAAATTAAAAAAAAACTTCGTTTAGTCAAGTTTTATTTGAGTTTTTGACACGAATAGTGTAAAAACCGCATCGTAACCAACTTTATTGAGATGGATGGAAAAACGATTTATTCTCGTACTAGTACTAGTAAGAGATGAATGGTGCTGAAAAACGAACCAATAGGCGTCCGCTTGCTTCTAACATGAATAGATTCATTGAGTAAAATGCAAAACCTTCAGTCACTCTTGACTCAATGAATATCACAAATATGTACAAGGTGAAGGAATAATTTGCGCTCGAATTAATCTGAGAAGAATTGTTGATTAAAAAATTCATCTGCGTTAGAATACTTTGAAATGTATGCAGAACTATGATCAGCCTGTAGAATGCCGGTCGATTAACCTGCTTCGGTCGGGCCGGAATTCGAGGGGATCCCACAGTCGGGGTCCCACGACTGCGAAGACCGCCATTCCCTAACACGTGAATCGTGTGAGCACGGATGAATCCCTATTAGAACACTTTTACGAACAAAATCGGAACATAATTTTCTAATTTACTCAGTATTTATTTACAAAAATGGCAACTCTTCACTAATTTCTGTGCATAGTCAACAAATCGGCAAACCTTTTTCAAAAAAAAGAAAAAAAGTGTTTTCGCAATGAAAAATGTAGTAAAAATTAACATTTTTATGCCACATTTAACTTAATCAGAGTGTATTTATTTAGCTCAATAACTTTTATATTAATATCTATCATAGCAACGTGAACATAGCAACTTTTTTTGGAGCGTCTAAAGTAAACTAATCTCGTGATCTTTCCAACTCTCGTCGAAAAGCTTTTCAACGTTGCTTTTGAGTGAAGAAACAATATTTATGGTCGTTTGCATCACGCCATTCGACGCAACCGAATTCGTCGCGATAGCCATCATCATCCTTCACTGATGGGAAAATGTAAGCTAGGGCTCTGATCATTATTTCGATCTGGTCATGCCAGTTTTGACATTCAACAATGCAACAGGGGTAGCTAGGGAGTTTGTTGCTCGAACGATTTTTTGTACGACTAGTGGAGAATACTCTGACCAATCCTGTAGGGTTTGTATACTGGTAAGAATACCAGCAGATCTGGCTCCACATGTTTAATTCATGACTCTACTCACACCGAGGATCCCAAGGAGGATCCTGAGCTGAAATATCGGGAAAAAATATCTTTGGTCGCAGATCATCGCAGTGAAACATATTCCAAGCCTAGAGTGCACATTGTAACAATATGTAGTACAAATTTGTGCAGGCAACTTTTGATATCGTCGTTGTGCTTTTGGTCACGATGTTAGAATTTGGCTATATTTTTCAATTGCGGTATGATTAACTTTAGTTAGCATAATTTTTTCAGCATGCTGGAAAATTTCGACCAGTCGTTTTGATTCGATTGGTCGCTTAATCTCGCAACTACAGTTATTGTAACCGCTGGCATACTTACTTACTCTTGTTAGTTCTTTTGACCTGAGGTTTCGCTTCTCAACCGTTATATAGCGTGGTGTCAGCAATCGCTCCAGTAACTGAACTCTATAACTTCACCGAAACTCGCGCGCTGTTACGTCGTCAATCTTACAATTAATCGAAATATATCGCCGAAGTGGTGAGACGTACGCAATAATTTATAGCCACTAGCTGGAATCCCAAAAACCAAGATAATTTATATAGAATTCATTTAAAATTATCAAGGTGATTGAAAAAAAGCTTTCTCTTGCAAACAGGATTAAAAGCTTCGTTTATACTAATATATTAATTAGTATTCAGT
The DNA here is from genome assembly GCA_963969455.1 of Arge pagana. NCBI lineage: Eukaryota > Metazoa > Arthropoda > Insecta > Hymenoptera > Argidae > Arge > Arge pagana. Next base: position 15,623,204 of record OZ018308.1, on the reverse strand, counting down.
ACAATAACTAAAACAAAGCGGTCTTTCTCGAAGAGACAATCTCCAGTGGACCACGAGAGTCATTTGCAAAATCCTTTCTGAAAAATGTCGAGAAACATTGGGAGAATTTTTCCGGGGAAAAACGAATTACCGGACAAAAATGGACGCAAATGGCAGATCCAACGATGAGATATCGTAATTAGTACTCGAGTGATAGTCTTATTTACGATAACCTGGCTACGTTTGACCCATGCGGCCACAGCGTAATAAAATATCTCGTTCAAGGTCAAATGTTGTGTTTGGTTCGCAGCCTCCTCCGGAAAAAAGCACAAATATAGATGCATCTGTAAACATTTGGTTCACGATTAAAATCGTATCGACGACGAAAAGCGAAACTGAGAGACTCGTTCGTGTGACTTCACGCGGTATTTTTAGTTACTTGCATCATTTTTTTGTCTGCGAACTATCGATTCACTTAGGCAGCACGTTCAATGTACAATGATGTTAAATAGATTTGCTACTTCGGCTGCATTTAACAGAAAAGAATGTCAATTGAGACGGCGACGTGACTATCTTGAATGGCCTCTTTTGTCGTGCACGAGAGTTTCATGCGCGTGATTCGCGATTCATCGATGCCTCGCTAATGGAACTCGATGAACTCCGGATAATCGTTGATTTGTGGTCGTCAAAGAGCGCGTCGCGGCAATCATTCCATAACTGCAGCAACTAATTGCAATTGTAAGAGTTGCGGCTAATCGTACACTGTAAAAATGGATAGCTGCGGTAACCATTTTCTGGTTAGTCTCCGCATGCCAAGATGGTTGTGCTCCGTGTCCTAGTAGTATCCTGAGTCGAACTATCTTGGATAGGCGCGGCACCTATCTATTAGTTAGCCGGCGTTAGATGGGCACGGTGGCTATCCGGAATACTAATGCTACATATGCAATAGATAGGGAGGGCAACTATCCCGGGACTTTTAGGGCAAGTCGCCCTGTCCAGGCCAACGAGTGGTAGAATTGTTCCGACTCACCTTCGAGTATCCTTACGTACTTTTCAAGGTCTCACTGGCTTAATTTTGCTTTCACCCACTCGTCCATGTTATCAACGCGAATTTAAATTGATAAATAAAGCCAATGGGGAAAACAATGCGCGCGTACGATCGCGACATACGCAGTCGACGCGCCATTCACATATGTACCGCGCACTGACAATAATTATTTAGTGCAGTAGATGCTGGTGTGACAGATATCTGAGGGATCTCTCGAGCGCCGATCTTGATGCTTACCACGACTATCCCGTGCAGCCTTGCTCGGAAGCAGTATAATTTGGCTTTCGCGGCCATACGGATAGGGACAGCGACGATCTGCCGATGGCTATTCAGAGGATGCTTGCTGCGGCTATCCTTTTTTTCAGGGTAGCTACCACGTGCAAATTCTATTTATATATATTTTTTTTCAGTAGGATAGAAGTTTGTAACGTGGTGACTTTTTCGAGAAAAAACGTCTCTTCGAGACGAACTTATCCATTTTTTGAACGAAAAAAAATTAGTTTTGCGAGATAAATATGAGCGGATGATTCTTTATTTTACTGATAGATTGACATGGGATATTAAGGGGTAAAATTACTGTAACAGCGTACAAAAAGCGTTTTTATACATTTTTTTAGGATGGAAAAAAGGCCTTGGAACTATAAAACTCAAGGATGTTATTGAGCATATATTTAAGTATTGGACAAAAAATTATCATGAATGAATATTAGTGGTGTGCAAATGACGCTCGAAACGAATTGAATACAATAGTAGGTACTATTCAATTCGAAACTCGAAAATCCGAATAATTCGAAACCGAATTATAATGATTTGGAAATTTTTCGAATAATTGGTAAAGAGTGACCGTGAAAATAGTTCTTTTAGCCTGTTTTTCGGACCTGGCTAGAGAATCGTAGAAAAATGCTAAGAATATTTGGCAGGTACCAAATTACTCGTCATGAAAAATCATGTCAATTCAAACCAATTTGAATATCGAAGCGTGAAAATGTTCGTTTGCAGGTCTGTCGCGTTTCTCGGCCTTTTGTCACGGTGATTTGCGATAGAAATTCCCGTAATTCGACGCGTAGCGATCAAACATCTTTCGCTGGAAGGTTTTTGTCATCGAAGAACAGATTGTCAAAGCGTGTCTGACTTATTTTATCCACAGTTGTACGTAGACTTCTTCGAAGCATCGTTTTAGCTACCGCGAAATGGTCGAATGCGCGGGTAAGAATTGTTCTTACTGCGTACCAATCAATTTTTGTTCTCCATTTTTTGGTCGGCCGTTCAAGCATAACGTAATCGAGTCTCGTTGGAAGACTCGCGAGACTAATCGTAAATTATCGAAACTTCTCGGTCATCGAACAGTTATGGATAAAAACCGGTCAAAAGTCAAAAGTTTCACGGTGACTCTTCTTTGGGAGATTTTCACATTGCATCTCTTTTTGGCCGTTGAAATCGAAAATGGACTTCGAATTACGAAATTACAAACGGCGGAACCAAAATGGCGGACATGCATATATATATATATTTAATCGTACGATTTTGGTAAAGTTGATCATCTGTATGCCCTTTGGGATGCTGAATTCGAAATGGACTTCAAATTACGAGATTCGGAACGGCGGACCCAAAATGGCGGTCATATTTTTTTAAAAAATCTTACGTGAAGGCGATCTGCGGCGCGTCTTTTGGGTCGCCAAATTCGAAAATGGACTTCGAACCACGAATTTGAAACGGCGGACCCAAAATGGCGGACATGCCAATATATTTTTTTTTAATCGTACGATTTTGGTAAAGTTGATCTTCTGCGTGTCTTCTCGGTCGTTGAATTTGAATATGGACTTCGAATTACGAAATTCGAAACGTTGGACCCAAAATGGCGGACATATTCGCAAATATTTTTTCGGAATCCCGACCACTCAACTTATCGGTGATCGAGAAACGTATCGTATCTTCTGTTCGGGGTTCTCGACAGGCTGAATTCGACCCTGCGAAGTCGAGGAAGTGATGCTAAGATAACTCTTAAATTTGCCAGTCTATGTTTAGATCGTCGAATCGACAGCGACGTCTCATCAGAAGAAGATAGCTAGTAGCATAAGCGGCGTGCTGGAGATGTTTGTAACACTAAGCACGCCGCGTCGGGGTCCATAATGCGATACTCGCGTGTCTCATCGTCAGCACCAGATTCGAACGTCACATCGACGCCTCTAAGGAATAATAGCACCGATTTCCGACTACATGCGAATAAAAGTTGTAAATGCAACATTTTTTCGTGTTAGTATCGACTTTAATGCTTCTATTCGAGGAAAAAATTTGTTGTTGCCTTCATTCGTGAATAGCGCGTTTTTAGTTATATTTTTTCCATGCTCTTACTCGTTAAAAGCGTCGATATCATAGAAACTCGTAAATTCTGCTTTTATCGCGGTCATAGTATCAACACTATCCGAAGCAAGCTACCATTTCAAATATTATGTCTGTAATTTGCCTAACTCAAGTACTCGTCTGGCACTCGCAATCTATATTACGCAATCGCGTCAATAATTATTGCATTATTGTTATAATAAAGGTAGCGAAGTTTTGCCTGTATGCAATAATAATATAGCGGACCAACATCCTCGTATAGAATTGCATTGGAGAAGTCATCACAATCGTATTGCAAGCGAGCGCACCGGCTGAAATTAGAATACTTTTCGCGAGTACATTCAGCCATCGACTGATCGCATGCCTTGCGCTTTAAAAGTCCGTTCCTCTAAATTAAGCCATTTTTTTCTCCTTTTTTTGGCACATTATTACTTGATATCTGGACTGTCCGTCGTGAGCCGCGATGTCAATTACAAGTATTAAGTCATTGACAGATGTAGAATTACTGGCAATGATATCATGCTGAGTCACTTGGCATTGAATAATTCACTTCTGTATTAGATGACGATACTCTGTCCTCTGATGGGACAAGTTATTCAGCCTCTATCCGTAAATCTGTCGAATAATTTGCATAAACCCGTGGGAAAAAATTATACCTATGTAAGATATTGGGTCAATATAGTCATGAACAATTTTTCGGTAATTTAATACAGAATTTTATGTAATTATAAATAAATTATCTATAATTTTTTTTGCATAATTATATACAGTTATATACCGGGTGTCCCGTTTTAATGTACTGCCGCCGATATCTTATTAAAGTGACATTTTCGCGAAAAATGTTCCAAACAAAAGTGGCAAGGTTTTGGAGGGGCCATCGGGTGCCGACCTTGACCCCGACCTTGAACTTCTCTTTCAAGGTTAAATCAAGGTCAAACTTACAATTTTTAATGGGAAGTCCTATTTTTTATTGCACATTCGTATTTTCCAGGTAAAAATACGTATGTTTTGTTGGACACATTTTTCTTGATAACGCTTCGTTCTCATATAAATCATATAAAAAATGGGTCGATATAATTATGTATAATGTATACATATTTTGTTTACAATGTATGGATACATAGGTACATAGAATTCTATATAAAATTGCAAAAAAATTGTATATAATTGTCTAGAACTATGAGTAATTCTATATAATTATTTATAAATTATATATAAATTATAAATAATTATATCAGGCCATTTTTTTTTCTACATAATTATTTCTCTCTATCTTTTTCTTCGCAGAGTGAAGTAGCTAATATCAAATTCAATCTAATTGTCTCCTTGTTACGTCGCGTTTATTGGAGCAATCACAAACGTAGGAGACGAGTGCCTACTTATCGACCAATTGAGCTGGGAAACGAGTTTCCAATGATACTCATTTGATTCGACGTTGCTGCTCGGACGTTCGTGATGTGGCCAATAAAAAATAGCGTGACGGTCGCGAACAAATATTTTAATTTTCATCAAAGGACATACGACTGATAAACTATAATTTATACTATGGCATAAATGCTATACTATTTCGATATCCTTGAAATTTATTGCTAGAAATACGACTATTTGCGATGTGGAAGCAAGACGTCGAGGCACTTAAGGAAATCAGTGTAATATTTGATGATTCACGACCGACATTCTACCGTTTCATTTTTTTTCAAAACAGCCTTACGTCATAAGTAAATAGATCTAACAATTAACTCACACATTGAGTAATGCGGGAGTACAGATTTTTTGAAAGATATCCAGTTTGAAACATATTTTCTATTGCTGTCAACACGAAAATACGCGATAAATAACACGGCACACAAAAACAGAGGCAAACATTCGCAAACCAATGAATATATGTACAGTGCTCCAGCGTCGTTTCCATGTTCTTACCTTTTGAATTATAGTTATTTGACAAAAAGGTTTTTACACCGAATTTCAAACACCTTCTCTCAAGAATAAGGGAAATATGGGGGTCGCAAACTTTAATACGACATTTTTTACACCTGATCACTGCTTGATGTCACGTTATCCACCCAAAAAACAAATTCTGTACCCAATTGCATTCGATTCCGTTGGTTTGGCAAGCTTGTTCTCAATCAGTGCGAGTTTTGCTCATTTTCGCCTGTTTATTTTATTCATTGATTTGAAAAAAAGTGAGAGGTGGTGAAGCAAAACTGACTTCGGATTCGGATTCTGCAGACCAAAATACGTGGGAACTAGTTTCTCTGGTCCGTAGGAAATGACCTTTTTTGTGCGGCTGCATCATTAATAATTAATGACACAGGACGTATCGGTGTTCATTTCGTGAAAGGCATCCGATGACCTTCGTGATTTGCCGGTTTAACAAAATCGCGACGTGTTCGGGTTTTATTACTGAAAAATGTTCTGTTTCATAACTTTCCTTCCCATAACATTTTTTCGTCATTTTTCTTCTCACGAATTTTCTCTTGATCACCCCAACTTTTTTTTTGTCTTTTTAACCACCGATCGTGCATTTTTTCACGTTGAAGCTGATGAGCGGAAATTGTATTTTGCATTTTCATTCTTATTTGGCATAGGTCAACTTTCTGGTGTCACAATTCTCGGCGCTGGGATTGGCATCGCTTCTCAGAACGTCGCTGAGTCCACGAAGCGTTGGTCCCGCTGTCAGACATGCATTCGGCCTCGTCTTGGGTCTCTTCTTCGGCTACTTCAGTTTCGGCAAGTAAGCCAAATAAACTACTTATATCGCTGCTAAAATGGCAACATCACCTGCAAGCATGCGTCATTCTGGACAAATGGTTAATTAAACGGAAAGGAGAAATAATTACATACAGATCGGAAAAACAATGTAATGATATATTGGCAATAACAGCCTTACGTAAGTTTCCACAGTTTCAAGTCGTTACGACACTTCGAAGTGGGTAAAGAGCAATTTTCAAGATCATCGGACATACCTAGTCGTACACGTACTGGATTTATGGATCGAGTCGATATCTTAATTTTCATAAATTTTGGGCAATCTGTCGAGCTCGACAAGAAAAAAACATGTGTAGTAGTAGTAATCCATGCTGGCGAGCCTCCCAGCATCCGCCCATCCTCCGTCCATCCTCCTTCTCTCTCCGTCCTTACTCTCCTCTTCTTCTTCATCTTCTCACCGCCCTTCATCTGTTCTTTCTTCTTCCTCCCTCTTCCCTTTCCACCTTTCTCCTCCATTCCACCCCTCTTCCATCTTCGTTCAGAAAGTCCACTACCTCCCCCTCCCGTCCTTCCGTTTCCCTGCACCTCCGTGTGAGATGCTCCAGCGCATCTTCCTCTCCCTCACACAACCTACACCCTCGCCTTTCCTGGCTCAGACAATATTTGCCCCTGTTCGTCATGCTCCCACATCTCATCCTCGCCTCTACCCCCACCGTGTCTCCTCTCCTTCCCCACCTTCCCTTCATGTACTCCGGGGTTTCCTCCACCCTTATTTCCTCATACCATTTGTTACTCTTCGAATTCGTTATCCTGTCATACCTCTCCTTCTCTTCTTCCTCAGCATGTCCCCTACTTCTCTTCCATTCTCTCCCTCTTTCTCTCTTCTGTGCCGCATCTTCTAAATTATTCCTTCATCTCCTCTCCCCATCTTGTCTTTCTACCTCTCCTCCGTCCTTCTTCATCTCCTCCCAGCACTCTCTCATTATCCTTTTCTTGCTTTCCACGCTTACCCTCTCTTCATACCTTATTGCCCTGTGCCCCGCTGCCGTCCCAATCGTCTCTCTCTTCATCTCCTCCCTCGTCATATGTCCTGGCCTCGTCCGTTCCACTTCCATTATCCACCTCATACACTTCTCTTGCAGTCTCTCCAGTTCTTCTATCTCTTTCTACGCCCAGATTTCTCCTCCACTCGTCACCACCGCATCGAATAGTTTCATTCTCCATCCTATACCCCCCTCAAACTTCCTCTCTCCTATAATTCCATCGCTATCCTCGCTCTCTCTACTCTCACGCTTACATGTTCCTTCTCCCTGTTATTCCTCATTACTATACACCCCAGATATTCCATGCTCTTCACTTCCTCTAACTTCTTTCTCTTCCACTCCCATTCCATCTGCCTCCCTCTTCCACTCCTCCTGCTACATACCATCACTTTTGTCTTCTCTGTTTTCACTTCCCGTCTTTTCCTTGTAAAATATGGTTCCACCCTCCTCATCGTCGACTTCATTCCTTCTTCCGTCTTTGCTATCATCACTATATCATCTGCGTATCCCAACGTCCACACTTTTTCCCTCCCTAACGCGCTTTAAAATCAATGAGCGTGAAGAATTGGCGAAACTAGAGTGATCGATGAGCGGGGAATTCGAAACGTAGAATGTTTGGTGTCCGACAAAGACGCTTAAAAGCATTCAAGGTACATCGTGGGACTCGCGTTACGTAATATTTGCCAGTCGTGCATACGAATTGTGTATGACAGTCGTCAACTGTAATCGCAATATACCGTGCAAAATGCTGCGATTCCTTGCTACATTTTCGTTCCATTTACCGCATAACGCTCATCCCGTGCGTAACGAATCTATTCGGAAGGTACAAACATTTTTCCTTATTTCGGACAATTAGCAGCGTGAAAAAGATTCTTTTTCTGGCGAGACAACGGCGAATCTGCTATTGTAAGAGCGAAATTATTCGATTCTGTTACAAAACTCTAAGAATATACACGAAAAAAAATGTATTCAAAATAATAGAATATCTTTTGTTGTATGGAATAATTACCTCTGTAATGAGCGTAAAAAATGTATTTAAAAAAGAGAACAAAAAATGGAGAACGATCCTCTGAAGATACAGGTAGAGAAAAATTCTCTGAAATCGAATAGAAGATAATTCTATGGAAAGATTTTCTGAAAAAAACGAATTGAATTTTTTGATATTGAAAATGGATCATTTCCAGTTGAAAAAACCAAGTTGACCTTGAAATAACCTCTGACAATGAATCAAGTACTTTTTGTCCGAGTATTTTTTTTGGATACCGCTAATTTCCGGAGATTCCGGGGTGGATAGATTAAAAGTGCCCATCCTGTATGAAAAATTGGTGCGATATAATTATACATAATTTATATATAATTTATTAAAAATTATATGCAATTATACAGGATGTCCCATTTTAACTTTCGCACTAATATTTCTCAAAAACTATGCGAGCTAGCCAAAAACGTCTTGGTAGTAAAAATAAAAACATGCTTAAGTCTTAAAACTTGCTAAATTCAATCATTTTTTCATGTACAGAGTTTAACAAAGAACTAATAATCGATGATGATAATAATCAACAGTAATAGTCAATTTGATTATAAATAACTTAATAATTACAATATTAATTACCTCGTTATACATTAATGATAAATAATTTGCACAATCACATTACACGTGCAATAGGTCCTCCATTGTTCCCTGACACAAGCATGTTTCCAACGGCGACGTTAATTATTTAGAACTCGGATTCCGACGCGTAGACATGATTTGATCAGCTCACCTCGGAACTTGGAGCTCACTTTCACGACTATTTGTATCATCAAAAAGTAGTACTTTACGTTATTTTACTTTATTTCTACATTTACTTTTTTCGGGGATGCGTCGAATCAAAAAATGTTTGGTACAAAAGTTTCTTGTTTTTGCACGAATAATACGAAGCTGCGAGGAAAAATAGGGAATCCCGTTCGAAAAATCGAAGTTGACCTTGAAATGACCTTGAAAATGGCCTTGAAGGACAAAGTCGAGACCACCATAATAAGTTACCCTCGGAGCCGAGTATGTTCCAGCTGAAACGTTTTTGGCTAGCTATCATAGTTTTTGAGAAATCTTAGTGCGAAAGTTAAAATGGGACACCCTGTATATACAATTTTTTCCAATTTTTTCCCAAAGAATTCTTTATAGTTATATACAAATTATGTATAAATGATGCATAATTTTCTTTCACCCAACTATATGTAACCTTTTTTTCTCGAGTATGGCGATTCGTACGGTCATCGCTGTTCCGTGAAAATAATTCTATACGCATGCATCTGGGTACCTACCATAAAGTTTTGATGAATGGTTTCCGACGTTCCTGATTCAATTACTCGTCCGTTCGACCCCCCTGAATCAATTGCTAGCATTTCCGACGCGCCGTGATTCAATTATTGTTCGCGGTTTTCGACCTCGCCGATTCAATTACACTCGATTTTCGAATGGAATCCACTCCAAAGAAAGTTGCGAGTCTTTAAGATTAGTCCTGTCAATATGCCCAAATATTTGCTCTGAAGTAACAAAAATTACGGTCAGCTTTATTTTTGTTTATTCGTCGGGGCGAGATCACTGGTAGTGCAAATTCAAAAAGGCGACCAAATCGTGCAGCTGCGTATATTTGCTATTTTGAATTTGATGAAAAAAAATAGTGGCAAAAATTTGTAACATTTTATAAAAAATTGTAAAAATCTGTAACAATTTGTGACAGTTTGTAGGAATTTGTACGAATTTTGCTTGAAATGAAGACAAATTTTATTCACATGTTGCTTGGATTACGTCGCGTTGACATATCGGATAATTAGCGCTCAAAGTAATTGATAGCTACAATTATCATGTTGCATAACTAACAAGCTTCTAACAACGATACGATATCGAGACTGAACTTTCTTAATACGATATTCGACGCGCGTCGGTCGATAATCGACTACACCGATTTTTTTTTCACACATGTATGATAACACATGTTGATATGCAATTATATATATACGATCTGTGTAATTATACACCTGTGAAAAAGACATTGCATATAATTATGTATCAAAAAATGCATGAAATTTATATATAATTTATGGAAATGATATACAATTATGTACAGGTATGAATAAATTATGCGTCAATTATATACAATGATATAAAATCTTTTTCAATCGGGAACATGGGTAAATCGGTCCAACATGAAGGGTCAACGTTAATTACGATCCCAGATTCAGTACCAGTGAACAGAACACGCGTATGATGCGTGTGCGTAGACGTGTGTCAGTCAATTTCGCTGCGAGTCAATTTTCCAAACCCCAATCGACAGAGTTGAAGCGGTTCGCATCAATTTCGACCTCAGATTCGGCGAGTCGATGACCTATAAATAATGCAATTTCCTTACAGGCATGCCGTGCACCTGGCATTACTTCCGGGACTGTGCTACGTTGTCATGCGAACTCAAGATCCGCGAATTATGCAGAGGTAAATAGATCTCAACTCGGTTTATACATTTTAATGCCCGAGAAAAAAAAAGATTACGTATAAAACGTATAATTATAATTAAAAAATATGAATTGCCCGATATAATTATATATAATTTAAATACAATTGTAGATAATGTATATACAATTATATCGGGACATTTTTGTACACGAGTATTGATCGTAATGATCATAACATTGATCTGTAATGGTTTTTATTTCAGGATGGTTTTAGTCGTCGCCTTGGTTTACTTATCTTGTATTCACTTTCATCGACAAGTCTATGACTATGGATCGTACACCCTCGACATTACCGGTACGAATTTTTATTTCAACTTCTCCCCAACAAAAATCCAAACGAGTCAGGTAATGTTCGAAAATATTTGTTCTCACCGAAACATGAATTTTAACCGCAGCAGAATACGTCGACTAGATGTGATTATCAATAGTACACTGACATTTTTTTCGGGAATTTTGCTATTAAATTCGATAGAAAAATTAGCGTAGTCCACAGTTTTTAAGTTTGTACTAAAATATTTTACCGTAGGGTACCCTAAAATTTGTGAAGATAAATGGGATCAACGGGACGATATTAGCATTTTTTGCTTTAAGGGCCCATTTAGCTACGCCCTCCGTTATAAAAGAATGAAAACAACTATTCTAGCCTGTAGAGATATCCTTATTATCTTTAGTTGAATGCTGATAAAATTTCCGTTTAAAAAAACGACGTTGACCTTGAAATCTCGGAGTCGGCTCCACCACAATGAAAAACGATATGCAGCCATAGTGCATCTTTCGAAACCGTACAAATTTTATATAGGTACACAATTTTTTTATAGGATGCATCGTTTCAAACTTATAATAGGTGTGCAAGTTTCGTGGGCCACCTTGTATGTATATATCTTTTCAATTACATCTGATCTTCATTTTTGTATGACAACAAACCTTTGGGAATTACTATAAGAGAATAACGTGAAAATATCTTATATCTTCACGAAATATAAATCACACTTTTGAATTTATTACAATTAAACTATAACTTATTATCAATCTGTCGAAATAGTCTTCGTTCAATAAACAGGATAAACAAATTTTGCATTACATTACACTTGAAACTACCAAGTCATATTCATAAAATTCATGTTCAATTGTTGTTTACTCAGTTGCTCTCGTTCTACCAGATTTTTCAATCATCTTGTTTGTGCAATTTTTGTAAGCTGAGTCTATGCATCTTGAACTATCCACAATCGAGTATTATTTCCCAGACGATTTCTTCCAGCTCAACGCGCATAAAAACTGATTAATTTAACAGGGAATATCAACATTTTCCTGTCTCTTCTTTGTTTTTCACTGGTAACACTTCTATGTGTATGATAATTTTATTATGAACCATTAGTTTTCACTAAAACTATCTGCAATCTCGATAAAAATGATAAAACTTCTGAACTTTAAATTGCGTTTTTCCCATAATCGATTCGTTAGGGCATTCCCTGTTCTTTGCCTGTACTCTTTAATTGTCGTTAACATTTCTGTCCACTGTCGCATATAAAAAAGGCATCCTCGTTTAGATTCTTCCAAAGTTCGATCAATATGTATCGAAGAATTATAATTAAGAGTGGAATATTTTAATCCCAATTTGTTTGTAGGTCCACTGATGGTGATTACACAAAAAGTGACCAGTCTTGCTTACAGCGTGCATGATGGCCTCACGAGAAAAGACGAGGATTTGACTCCGTCGCAACGATATCACGCGGTGAAGTGAGTGCTTAAGTAGAATTACAATCAGCGACAATATGATCTCGCGATCTCATTTATCGTCATCGATGATCGTTGACGATCTTCGATCAGTGAATTGCAATTCTCAAATGCAATACATGCCTATAAGGAAAATCATTCTGGTTGCCAACAGGAAGATACCCACAGCCCTCGAGTATTTCAGTTATATGCTACACTTTCAAGCACTAATGGCCGGTCCGATCATCTTCTACAGGGATTACATCGATTTTATCGATGGTCGCAGTATCTACATTTCCAAAACGTTGGCGGTAAGATTTCTTTCGCTTGATCTGGAATCATCGAACAAGTTTTCGATGCGCAGTTCTCGATACACTTGATAAATATAATTTTCAGGGCTATAACGATAATAACTTGAACAGCAACGAAATCGTCTTGGAACCATCACCGAGGCTAGTCGTGATCAAGAAAGTTCTCGCCAGCTGCATTTGTGCGATCATTTTCGTCACGCTGATTCCATTATTTCCGATACAGAAAATAAAAGGTAGTGCTTCTCGGTGTACATCACTTTATATTTAACATCACTCGTACAATTAGATTGGAAATGGGTATGTCGGGTGCAGGAATTATCATTTTAATTACTTCGAATCGGATAGAATCTAATGCTGGTTTGCAGATGACGACTTCATTGAGAATACAACATTGAGCTATAAGATGGGCTTCCTCATGGTATCAACGATGCTGGTTCGTTTCAAGTATTATCATGCGTGGCTGTTTGCCGATGCAATATGTAACAGTTCTGGCCTTGGGTTTAACGGATACAACGCTGACGGTTCCACGCGTTGGAATCTCTTATCCAACGTTGATGTACTTAAGTTTGAGGTAAGTCTTGATGCGACATTCTGTGTATGTTTATGACGAGAGTCTAACGCTGGACAATGTATTTCACGTATCTGGAATCCTGAGTTGAAGCTATTCTTCAATTGCAATGTTTTCAAAATTATGTTTCTTATTATGGTTTTGTTGTACATTGACACGAGTGACACATCTACATCTTCCGACGCACGGTGCATGCAATGTAGGATATTTCGATATGGCACTGAGAAAATTTGCCTAAGACACTGGCGTATCGAAATTACGTCTATGTCAAGCACATGAATAACATTTTTGCAGATAGGTTGTAAATAAATAAACTTTTTTCTTTATACACATGTAGATTAGTTGAATAATTTTTCGCAATAGACGGCACTCAGCTTGAGGGACAGCATCGAGCAATGGAATAAAGGAACCAATCGATGGCTGAGAATGGTAGTTTACGAGAGAGTGTCCCACCACAGTACAATTCTTACTTACGCCTTGTCCGCCGTTTGGCATGGATTCTACCCTGGATACTACCTCACATTCGCCAGTGGAGCTCTCTTCACTTTTGCCGCAAGAACTGTGAGTGGTCCTCGTCGATCGATGATAAATATGGGCTGTCTTATAATTTTCCAATCACCATTACTCAAAATTAACCGTCAAGGCATTAATGATTTTCGGTTCACGAAGGATTATCGACAATTTTCACACGACCTACAGCTCGGTGACTCCTTGAAGAATTACAGATCAACATTTTTATGATAGCTTCTTGAAGATGTGCTTGTTCGATCTGTTATTTGGGCAATCGTTATTCCTCACCCAAGAAAAAAAGTTTATTCATAATTATATTAATTACATTTATATATTATTCTGTACAAACTTGCAAAAAAAATTATATAAATTACATATAAATTATGTATACGTTATATATAATTATATCGGACCAATTTTTTTATGTAATTATATACGAGCTTTTTTCTCGGACACTTGGTACCATACACCGTAGAAACATCAGGAGAAAGTCGATATTTCACCCAATCTGAACACCGAGGCAATCAACTATCTTGTTTTTTTACAGGTTCGAAGGCATATTCGTCCACACTTTGTTGGAACAGAACTTGGAAAGCTTATCTATGATGCCCTAACTTTTGCCACGACTCGACTCGTCATGGCATACCTGACATTCAGCTTCATCTTACTCGAGTTCTCTCCGAGCATGCGATTATATCTGTACGTATTCAGATCAATCATCGATGGTATTTCCATTTTTGTTACCTCGACAGCACAAAATGTTTCACCTATTTTTTCTGAACTTGGCCATACAATATGGAATTTGACCAATATTATGATATCGCTGAAAGCCTTTCGCTGATGTATTATGAAATAACTCTGGTCATTATCGTAGTAACTATAATCTGGAAAGCAGCGTACTTTACCTACATGAAACGTGTCGAGTGCATGGTACAACAGTTGTAGCAAGATAACTGTAATTAATAAGTTCCATATTTTATTTTGCAGACATATGTACCTTACTCCTCACATCGCGGCCTTGCTAGTGTTGATTTTTCTACCTCGAGTCACGAAGCAGCTTAAACCCAAAACAGCTTCCGAAACATATGTGCAAAGCGAGATGTTCAATGGTCGTGGAGGTCCAAAGGCTCACGGCGTGGACGTAGCTCGTGTGGCCCAAAAATCCCAGTAACCTGTGTGACTGATCTATGATATCTTTAATCCAGTAGCGATAAGTTTTATATAAAATGACCCACAAATATTTTTATGGATGTTTTTAATAGATATATACTGTTCATTGTTATATATTAACGAAAGTATGCGGTTACCCGCGCAGATATATATACGAATGTTCTTACTGCAAGGGGAGTTGAGATAAAACCGGATAGTTGAATAGTTTGAAATTTTTCTTCAGTCAGCGCTAACAATCCGTCGAGGAACGTAGTTGGTGTCATTCGCTACGGTAAACAGTGCAGTGAGGCTCCACTTTCTTCGATCAATTTTGTACAATTTCAGTCTCCAGTAAATGTTACAAAACTGCCCATTTCCGATGCATGGATCTACGATTTGCACATACTATGTAGTGTTTTGTTCTCGCAGAGGGTATAGAATAACTCTCATCTAGAAAAATCATAAACCGACGTTCATTCTTCGCATCGATTATTGTTGGCGTCTGATCCAATATCGTCTACTCGGTTCTATTTTAACTTGTTGCACCGTAATACAGTATCGCCTACTTATCATCTATTACTAAAAATAATTTGCAGCTTTCGAGACTGATTTTTTACCAAGAAGAATAACATAAACGTTGTTTTGACCATACATCTCGGTTCCATTCATTAATGAACTCTTAATATTTTAAGATTTCCGTTAGGACTTATCAGCAATTATTACCAGATCAGAGTAAGAGCAATCATTAATGAATAACACCCTCGATCGGGAATCGACCAAATACAAACGTGTTATCCTTATAAATATTGCACTCTGTTTTTACATTGAAATTTTAATGATAGAGCTTTAGAGTATAGTCGAAGTATAGGTACAAAATAAATATGCAACAAATGTACACATCGTTATAATTATCCTGTGACTGAACCATGCGATTGAGGTTTAATTTGAAAACTTGTAAAAACTTCAATATCGACAAACCCAGTTTCATGTTCAGATCGATAAACATGCGATAAGTATCCTACATACCATAAACGAATACCTCCTAGAATTCGAATTATATTTTACGGATTTCTAAGCATTACCGGATTCCAAACGATAGTGAAAATTTAGAAAATTTGGCAGGAGCGTTTTAACATCAATATCCAAATTTAAAAGCTTCCGGTTCTCATTCCGAGGCCTTCTATTTGTATTCTATCTGCACTAACGGTGCGGTTTATTGGCAATCAAGCAAACGTATGTCAGATATCAAAAGGCAACGGAACGATAACTTATTATCTATTACCATCTATCTATGTGTCTCCTCGACTTTGATGAATTCTGATCAACTTAGTATAAAAATTAGATATATGACTTATCAATTGCATAGGAGTGAACACAGAAATAAGTTTATTTTTATAAATTTAATGATAAGATCCTAAAGTGACCAAGTGGTGATAAACCCTGATAAGTCACGTCGTCGAGTGTTGAAAAATGTACACTAATTATTTACGGGTTCAGGAAAGAAACGTGCGCAGCTACAAACATGATTTTATATCTAGTCATGTTATGAAAATTGAAAATGAAACTTTTTACTGTAAATTAAATGTATTAACATGCTGCACGTGTGTGCAAGTGTGCGTACGTATGTACACGTATGTATGTGAATTTGAAGCTAGTAACATTTATTCAGGAGCTTCCTTCGTTTGCTCGATCTCGATAGATACTCAGAAATGGATGGACGATGGAAAATAATTTATACACAAAGGTTGTGCGTGAAAAAACCGAGAGGTTTAGTGGAATATCGAGCCAATCCATCTGTACGACAATGAAAAATAAATAAAATTGGCAGAACAGAAATAAATCAACTCGATCCACAATAAATTTCCTCGAGCGATCGTTGAAATGTAACGTGTAATATATTTTTTTCGTACTATCTCTGCATTATTTTACTGATAGGAAAGGATGAACGAATTTCGTTGAGGCTACAATACATTTATGAAGATAGCTTATGGAAAAAATTTGACGCTTGTTTTTTCTATTCCATGCCGAGTCACAGATATGACGTACGAGATATCGCCCCACATTTACTTGGGAAAGTAATTATTTGTTTCAATTGCATTCCTACCTTAACGCTTGTTTGTCAAAATGTTTGTATCGTATCGAATTTCTGTAGATGAGCATGTGCGTGAGCATTTTCTGACCACGCACTGCTCCATCGTGTTCTTGCAAGTGTGAGAATACATTTTTACTTTACAATTCTGGTTCCATCGATGAGTTTGGCAATCACCTGTGAAACTGCGTTCAGATTTCACTCCAACAATTTCGTCTCAACTGACCCTGCAATATTGTGTGATCCTCTCGAGCATGTCTATATGTTAGTGTGGAAAAATTGGGATCTATGAATAATTATCAGTTATTGTTTAGACCACCAAATCGTTTGGCAAGCGTAAGATTTTGGAGGATTCGTCAAACTTACCATTTGTTATTAATAATTTCTACTGTATGTTGGTAAGTATAGTTAATATCAGCAATGAGGAAATGAACGAAAACGATTTTTTCAGATTTATCAGATCGGATGTTTATAATACTAACACTAGATTGGAATTGATTGATAAACGCCGGTGAATGTGATCGATACAGATTTATTAAACCCTCGCCAAATATACAGGTAATTGATGATATTTGGGAGTAGTTATTAATACCAGTCAGATTTCTGGAATTCACTGCAACATTTCTGAACTCTGTTTGTCGGATTGAGTTATCAACCCAAGAAAAAAAGATGATATATAATTATATAAAGGAAATTGGCCAGATATAATTCTATATAATTCGTTTATAATTATAAAGAATACCGTATAAAATTGCAAAAAAATTTTTTTGATATATAATTATGTATAATGTTTTTTCTCAGGAAAATAATTTCAAATACTTGAATTTAGACAAAATTGAAAAACGCACTCGGCTTGGCTCTTGGCACTCGCATCAGTATATTTCTATTCCTCTGTGTCTCTGGCAAAAAAAATCTACATAAATTATTGGAATAGTTTCCAATATGATAATTGCTTAGAATTATAGTATAACATTCAAGCCAATTGATACAATTATGTATAATTTATACGCGATTTGTTTATAATTTGTACGCACATTTTCGCAATTTTATACGAATAATATATAATAATACACGAATAATACATAATAACGATGTATGAGTAATGAATAATAATTTAGAAATAATATGTAATCGTTATGTACAATTTTATCGGGCCAATTTTTGTCTTGCGATTTTATATAATCTTTTTTCATCAAGTTCAGCGGATGCCAACGCGAATGCCAGGCGAATGGGTTGGATTGCAAATATGGCAATATGGGAAGTTGGATGTGGTTTTCGAAGCCCTGGACTAACGGCACGCGAGTGTCCGCCTAATGCAACACAACATTATAATGTACTATTTCAGCATGCATCGGGTACTCGTGATTGATCACCACTCCGTTTTGATCACTTATTGGCTGAGAAGTTAGCTGCTAATGGTATTTTTGTGAATTGGGTTTGAGGTCAAACATGTTGGAATGATTCGAAAAGGTGATACGATGCCGACGAAAAGAGATACTATAAGAACTCGACGAAACATCGTTGAAGTAATAATACAATATTGGACAAAGTATTGTTTAATTTGCTTTTATTATAAAATTATAAAATGAACAATTTTATGATAGTACAGCGTAAATATCAGAGAGATGATTTGAGAGACGAATAAATTTGTGTGTGCGCACGTGTGGGTGAAAGAAAAAATTAGCACTGCTCGTAAGCCACGTGTTGGGCACAAACGAAATGTAAATTAATTTTGCTAATCCCCAAGAATTCAGGATAAGTATTAATAATTACGATTTTTCCAGAGAAAAAAAGTGTTGATTCGATTATGAACTGATCCTGACCATGAATCTTAATCCTTAATTCGGTTTTAACAAGGATGAACGAGGAGATAAGGGAAAATAATTCACGAGGATACTGACAGGGATGGACGAAATGCGAAAATGGGGGTCGAGAAGGGAAGAAAGAAGAGAAGGGCCTAGGAAAGGTGGCGCGAATAGTGAGGAAAATGAAAGAGGAAAAAGCCATGGGGTTAGACGAGATGCAGACCGAGGCATGGAAGTGTCGATGGCATCTAGGTTTGGGAGCAGGGTGGTCCAAAGTATGGAACGAGGGCAGCATACATATATGCGTTGCAACATCAATTTTTTCATTCTTATAAACGTGAAGAGTGCAAAGTTGCTGAAGGAAAAAAAATGTCTTTTAAAGGGGGTTCATCGTGCCCCCGATTTTTTTTTCAAATTAGCGCAAACAAATGATGAGTTTGTTCGAGATTGACCAACACGAGTTGTAGCCGGTGGTTTAGAAGATACAGAAACGACTTAGGAGCTCGAAGAGAACGAACGAGGCAGACGTCTCGTCGGCCTTCGCGAATAAAGTTTGCAATCGAGCCAGTCTAGAAAGTTCTTGACGATGCGAGTTACCACGTGGCTGCTGATAAACTTCTCTGTCAGTGTGTCGCGTATTTCCGCTGAGCACGACGATATAAATTCGTTGTTGGACGAAAGGATCGGCAGCAGACCGAGTGGTAAATCGTTTATTTGCTAGTAGACGAGTCAAACATTTACAGAACGTCTTCTGAGGAAGTACAGTAGTCGCGTTGAAATTGAAAGTAAGAAGTATCGACTCGGGATAATTATGATTATAATCCGAGTTCTAAATTTAGATTGAACCGTTCGCTGTTCCATGCTGCAGTTCTTGTTTCCTGTACGTGTTCGTCATAAGGTGATGACACATTACCAAGGCGTTGTACGCGGCCTTATCGTGCTAGGAACAAAAATCATTTCATCAACAGCAGTATAATACGTGAGCAGGCGAGGTGAGAACAAAATATTTTGCATTTTATGCGTTGAACATTCACGTCCGGAAGATTCCGCCTCTCATTCCAATTAGTATTCGAAATGTTCGCGTTGGAGTCTTTATTGGTCAGCTTAGTATTCGTGGAGTCGAAATTTCATTGATTGATTTATTAAGCGTTTGTGATCTATGAATTAGAAAGGACTTTCATATTTCGTTGAACAAGTTGATTCCTCGTGCAGAGCGAGATTTTCACGTTTCGAATGATTCATTCTGATACTTGCAACTGTGATAAATGAATCGTGAGTTATCTTAGGCCTGACTGGCAAAGATAATTGAAAAGCTGATTTCAGTAATGAAAATTGAACAAAAATGTTCAAATCTATGCTGGTGTACCATATTTTTGTAATGTTTATTGATGAATGGGAGAATATCTAAGCATTACTTGTCAAGTAGCAATATTTGCTCCATTACATTTAACCGAGCTTACACATTCTGAATCCGTTACAGCGTCAACTCTCGATATAATGAGTATAAATAATAGCAAAAGCGTACTGTCAAGATTACCTAGTATTAGGGAAAAAATTATTTCCAACAAATGAGAGCCACTGTTTCAGTTGTAGCCAAAGTATCAAAATGAATGGAGCACAATTAAAACATCAGAAGTTCGTGTCCGAGCCAATGGGAGACAAGCCAGTAACTGCGCTTCCCGGCATCGAGAGCAATCTAGAAAAAAAATTGACTCAAAAGCGTTTTGATAAGGTAATGGCATGTTACAATAAGTTCATTGCAATAGGTAATTTTTTTCTGCACGTGTAGGGGAAATCGAGCACGACGGACGCCCTAGAAAATGTATTAGAAAAGTTATTCTTTTTCATCAAATTTCCGTTTATTCGATATGATACCAAAATTTCAGAGAGATTTAAGAAAACCGGGATACGACGGCCCTCTGAGCCTCTAAATTCCTTTCCGTTAGTTCTCACCACCGGGTTCGAGTTGTTTCGTCTATCTTGAACAAATTCATCATTATTCTATGATAATTGAAAAAAATATATCGTTTCTTTGAAGGGGGTCGTGCTGCGGTCTCCCCTACTAGTCCAGTCGAGATGGACACAAGAATAGCTCAACCTGGAAATAAATATCGGCACCG
This sequence comes from Arge pagana, assembly GCA_963969455.1. Lineage (NCBI taxonomy): Eukaryota > Metazoa > Arthropoda > Insecta > Hymenoptera > Argidae > Arge > Arge pagana. The sequence continues at coordinate 15,602,328 of OZ018308.1, read as the reverse complement.
ATTTTTTTTTTAAAAACCTCGGATGGGATAGTTGCAAGTGTAAAACTCGATTTTCGGGAAAACTTCCTCATTGCGTTCGCCGCCATCTTGATTTAGAGTTGATTTTCTTTGTTTTTCCAAAATTTCTCGCTAATTTACAACTTTAGTGCGAAAATGATATCAGCAGAAGTTATTGGAAATCTAATTTCCCACACATTTTCTGATCATCATTTTTACTCTAGGATCGATATTTGCAGAGTTATACTTACTATCAAGTTTATCGAAAGAATAGTAATATATATGGGGTGTATGAATGACTCGGCCACACGTTCGGTGATAGTAGGGGATAATTTTGTGAGTAATTTGAGGTAATCAAACCATGGTCAGAAACGCACCCTGGGGCAGCTGGGGCAGTTTTTAACACCACTGGCAGGTGGGCAAACCATCGCACTTGGGTGACATCAAAGCTGCCTGATAAACGGCGCTGGTTCTAACCACGGAAACCATTTTCGCTCTAAAGTTGTAAATTAGCGAGTTATTTCGGAAAAACATGAGAGACCAACTTTAAATCAAGATGGCGACGGAATGACGGAATTTTCCCAAAAATCGAGACTTACACTTGCAACAAGCCCCTCCCCCCGAAGTTTGAAAAAAAATCGGTGCTGCTAATTATTTCCAGGCGAGTGTCTATCTCGAGTGGACTATGCACAGCTTTCGTTATTTTGAACATGACTTTTCAAGAAACTAAGCTCAAAGCCACGAATTATCAGATGGATCCAATTTTCAAAATTCAATTCTAATGATATTGTATACGAGGGAATGTGATGACTAATAACAACTTTTTCAGGCTTACCTTGTGTTTGCTCAATACTTGTCTCTCAGAAAGGACAAGACCAAATTTGAAGAGTGGATGCAGACGTTTGAGGGCATCGGTCCAAAAACGGCCGCAGCTTGTTATCAATGTCTCTTTGAATGGTGTAATCGATGGATGTAAGTTTCAGGATGATAATATATGAAAACGTATTTTATGCTCTCGATTGCTCTCACGAGTGAATGAGCTTAGTTTGTTTTAGTACAATCCGTTTCATTCAAATCATTCTAATCTGAATCCAACAGCACACTTGTAATGTACACTAGCTGACTAAATGTTTAAGGGCAAAATTTAATACTATTGTCAAACTTTCGTTTTTCTTCTATGAAACACTTCTCGCTATTGTCAAAGTCGACGATGAACTGAAAGCAATACTAAATGATATTTGATTCCGGTGTTGATTTTGATGCGAGGGAACACCCATTGCTAATTTAATAACTTGCAGAAACTAGAAGACCTCTGCCCTGCTTTTCAATTTGGTCGAGATTCTAGTATTTTCAATAATTGTCTCGAATCTCGATTTCAAGAGTAAACAGGCATATTTCTGTCATACAGGGACGGAAAGGGATCACCGGTAGTAGAAGACCTCGAATCTAGTCTCCGTAAGGTAATTAAAAGATTTATCAATTTAACAGATTAATTTTAAAAAAACAAATCGATAATAATCTCATAAAAAGATTCATACTCAAATCGATTTTCCGAGACAATCTTCAACCCAAATTATTTGCACGATTAATTCTTTTTAAAACAAACAAAAATGATAATATGGCTATCGGACTCTCACGCACTTCAGTGTAACGAAGATGACGCGAATAGCATTTTATTCCCGACTCAACTATAATGGGCACTCCATTGACCCGAAAACCGGGACCGAAGTAGAATATTTTTCCCTAGGAAGTCAAGTGCTACTTTATTCCCTTGGGAGGAAAATGATCCCCCTAACATTTTTAGAGGTTCCACAACTTTTAAGGGGCCCATTTTGCCCCTGGCTACCCATTTCATCCCACTGGCCCATTTTGCTCCCCGGCAGCCATTTTGCCCCTAGATCCCATTTTTACCTCAGCATTTCTGTCTCCGGGCACTTATTTTGCTCCCCCTCCCCTATAATTAGACTTCAACGGAGAATTGGAAACCACAAGTTGACTTGATATCTACTGCTAGTCTTTCATGATGCAGAATTTACATTTGATAATTTCAAATCTGTTGTATTATTCGGTAATAATTATTATTGTCAAATGATTGTCGGAATTAGCTGACGATACGGGCCAGCAACGGTGCTTCGACGTCACAGCAGCAAAGGGAGAGCTCAGGAGAAGAACGGCGCGAAGAGAGGGAAGGAGCAAGTGCGGAGGGAAGACGTGGAGGATCAGAGGGAAACAGACAGGAAGGTAAACCAGATGAAGAGGAAGATGGAAAGAAGGAAGAGTGCAGGGCGAAAGCGCAACAGTAACATATTTCTGTTATACTTTGGTAATCCTGCATGAATCACATTGTAACTTCCGCACGGCCATTCAACACCTGCTCCATACCTCCTCTCCACGGCTTCCGGTCCTTCATTCTATCATCCATTCATTCCTACTATACCTTACGGTGTATTCTAGTCTAGAATTTTGAACAAATCCATTTTTTATGCATATTTTCGAAGATTAGACCTTTAAGAATACAAACTGCTAAAGAATTTTGAACATTTCAATTATTTACGGAGCTATAGCTATTTTAGTGATGCGGTAGCTAATCCAGTTGAACCTTTGCTCAAAGCTTGAAACTCGTATTCCGCGACACTACTTTTTCCTACACGTTGGACGCGATACGAAGTGGGACGAAAGCGGAATAAACAGGCCAAATCTCCTGGGACCTCGAATCCCATGTGCTTTCGGGTGTTGATCACGTGACAAGTATTGAAAAAATTCCAAGATGCTTTGCGAGTGGTAAAAAATGGAGATTTCTAATGCAAATACGTAATCTTACTGCCGTTGAACAGTTGAGCGCAGTTAACGATGGTAAATAACTGCTTCTCGCCGCGACCAGGGGACTTTTTGACCGAATTTGGGAATAAGAATTCTTTGGCAGTAATACCTGTTCGAAAATAGGAATGGCGAAATCACGGAAAAAATGTATGATTGGGAAAAAGATGAAGATAAAATTATTTTTATTTCAAGGTCACATTGCAGATTGGGAGTGTGTATAGAATAAATACGATAAAAAATAAATCCGGGCGTGAAAATTCGAGTTTCTGGTCGAAAAGTCATAAGAAATGTCATAGTTTAATATTACGTTGCGAATAGTTTGCTGTAACGTTGTTTTTTTCGAGGTATCGCAACTCGAAGCATGTCGCCTCGGTGGCCCAACGATGCTAGGCGTCGACATAGATCCTCTCATCGGCCCCGGCAGGTAGGCAGCCAAACTAGCACCACGCACCGACAAATTTCTTAACGGGGTTGTTGCAGTCTGGAAGCGACCTCAGTGCTGACAGGTAGGTAGTTTGTCGGGCGATCGTGGAGGCTTGCTCTTGTCGGTGCGTGGTGCTTGTTGGGTTGCCTACCTGCTAGGGCCGACGGAAGGACCTATGACGACGCGTAGCGCCGTTGAGCGACCCCAAGTTCCTATGTTCAAAATGCTGCAATAACCACCCCCTAGAACGCCACTGAGTTTTTGAGGGGCATTTTAAATTCCCCGTACACCCCTCTATGGCTAGGGCCAGGATTATGTAAAAATGTTGTTTTTTAATATTTTGAAAAAATTCAAAACTCGGGAAAAAGCCCAATATATCACTATTTTTCAAACAGTCGCCATTTTGCGAAAAATGTTTCCATATCTTTCCGTGATTCGGGCTATAACGACATCCTTACTAATCAAGAATCGTTTGTTTTTCTCAGATGACTAGAAGGGCCGGAATCATGTCAAGATGGACGCCCCATTTTTCTCCACCCACCCACTCTACCGACTTGTAATTTTACCCATTTTTAATTAAAAAAAAAAAAAAATCTGTACTCGTAAAGTGATAATGAATGTGATAAAAAAGTGGGTAATAAAAATGTTTAGTTTTTTTATCGAATTTTAAACATATCCCGAAATCCAGCCTTCTGGAATAGAATACCCTCATAAGCTCGTTCCTCTCGTTCTCTCCCTCCCTCGTTCATTCCACGCTCATTCCATATACCTTGGTTCTCTCTCTCAATTTGCTCCATCATTCTATCCCTTCTTTTCTCCAGGTTCCTCATCCATACTTCTTCTTCTTCTTCCTCCTTCGGAGTAGTTCTTACCACGTAGTGCCACCCCGCTTCCTCAATAACTTGCCCCCTTTACCTCCTGCCCTAATCTGAACCTCGCCACCCTTCTCCATCGCTCCTCCGCTCACCCCTTCCTCGAGTACCCCGATATCCCCTTGCTCCTCACCTGCCCGTATCACCTGTTCTATTGGGAGCACCCGATACTAGCCCACCTATCTTGGTCCCGCATCTGTCTCTCCGCGCTCTTGTTCTCTCATTCTCCTCCCTTCTTCTCCTAATTCTCTCTTCCAGCTCGATCCCTCTATCCACTTGGACCTCTCTCTTCCCTGCTCCTCTCTTTTTTACAAACTTCAACGCAACATCTCCTCATCAACTCTCTACTTATCCGACTTGCGTTAATAACTATCGGAAAACAGCAACAATTATCTGAATCAGAAAGGACGAGAGGGCAAAATGGTCCCCTGAAGTTTATGGGGGCCCATTTTAGTCTACATTTCAAGGTTATTATTTTTCTATAAACGCAACATATTAATACCAAATTACTCGCGAGGGACGAGAAACGAGTAAAATGAGCGGGCAAAACTAAGTTAGAGGTAATTTTTTTCTTAGATGCTAATTGATGCTTACTGGAGCTGAATTTCCGGCAGGCCAACTATTTCCTAGATACAGTGAAACATTTTGAACAGAAACCGTCTGTTCTTTGCGGATTCTCTACTCCAAGGAGCTCCAAGCTGCCTTCGTGTCCTCGAATGAACGAGGCAGAAATTGTTTCGGCCTTCGCGAATAGAATTCGCAATCGCACCACGTCTGGAAAGTCGTCCTCGCGTACGTAACAGTCGTAACAACGAGATGACAATAATTCGATGACTCTAGAAACGAGCTGGGAGAAATTCTCCGGAACGGTCACGCGGATCCTCCGTTTTTCTTGTTGAATCTCGTCAACGTGGAGACCAAAAATAGGCAGACGTTAGATTTAAGGATGATTCGACCTTGGCCTAATAGTCGATCATTGACCAACGCGCAACAGCTGGCTATTCTCTTCCTTATCATTAGACGAGTTTGCGCATACATTTTTACGTTTGTCCCTGTACCGATCGGTAAGTATCGCCTGTCAACGTGAGATCCTGCGAAGCGCGACCACGCTCAACGAAGACTAACGCGAAGTCACATCAAAGCGATTCGCACTTTCGCTAATATAATCCGTGTCTCGTGGCACGCAAGGTAATCTCGGGTCGTTTACCACTCTGGCCTCGAACAGACGAGTTATCACATGACTGCTGACGAACGTCTCTCCCTCTCTTCGCGTACCACGTATTACCAAATGGGTACGTGAAATTCCCACGTTTCTAGCGAGATACACCGCGTTTCAAGTGAAATACTCTGCGGTTCACCGCAACCCGAGGATCGATGAACCATGCGTGATTCGTGTACCCGCTAATCGCATACGTTTGGTGCTTCCCGAAAAAAGACCATATGTAATTAAAAAAATTACATTAAAAAATTGCATTTAAAAATTATATTTAAATACAATTATATATACACTTTAGGTACAGTTTATGTATAGAATTATGCATAGTTCTATATAATTAGATGTCTTGTTGCGATTTTATATAGAAATCTATTTATTGAGTTATAATCGTATATAAATTATTTATATATTATGTACAAATTATGCATAATTATACCGGCCCAATTTCCGTATGTAATCTTTTTGTCTCGGGCTGTTCTCATGAAATTCGAGGTTCCCGAGAGAGAAAGATTAAGCACGATTATACGTCAAAAATTTGTCCAAAATGATTAAGTATAATTTACTTAAAATTATACAGAATTTTATACAGGGTGGATTACTTCATGTGCGTAGAGTGGGAGGGATTTAGCCAATCAACGTTTTTTTTCTGCACCAAGAAATTGTGTTTTCTATTCTCATGGAAGTTCGGTCTATGAAAATACCTTCGGCGCAACAATTACAGGATCAAAACTTTTTAGCGCAAAGACGGGTGAATCTCGAAGTGGTGTTACTCCGCTCGTAATGATCGTAGAAAATTGAAAAATATAGCATTTTGAAGGCTGAAATCTTCTCTTTCGAAAGCTTTCAATTAGTTTTTTCAAACCAATCTTTGGAGGCACGACACTAAAAAAAAAACACGAGGGTGACGAGTTTCGAAATTTTGGCTCAACTTCGTCAAGTTGCGCCGCGTGCAGAGAAAATCACTACACATTTCTGCTCGAACCATCGGAAAGCTTGATTCTTTTCCGTTTTATTGCTATCCTCAACATTTGTTCTACAATTTTTTTTGATCGAGTTGTTGTCACTTGAACAAAAAATAGCTCTTTTTTTGACAGCTCGTAGCGTCAACTAAGTCCCTCCCATGCTGGACACATGAGACGATACACCCTGTATAGATCGATACAATTATATACAATTTTTTTATGAATTCCATATAATTATTTGTAATTGTATATAAATTACGTTAGGAGCTCACATTTTCAAGGACTCACTTTTACGCCTGAACAAAGCTTTTAAGCCTATTTTTTTCTTTTTTGAATCAACCTAATAATTATATCGGGGAAAATTTTATACATAATTATAAATCATCTTTTTTCCCGGGTTGTTCCGTTAAAAATATCATCACGTTGCTGAGAATCGATTTCGCGATGATTTTCTTCTTCCCAACTGTTCATTCTGACCATAATACTCATGGAACGTTAGGACATTGAAATTCTTTATTTCGATTAGTTTTCCTAATTAATTTAAAAATAATTAACTTATAATTTATAAATTTGTAATTTGTATAATCAATTTTGTATAATAAATTATAGAAATGCTATCTATCTTGGGCGAAATTTCGTTTGCTTTGTGCACACATTCGGCTAATTGATTTGACTGATTGGGTATAAATTCAAATTTGTATTTAATTGCTAACTTGATTTCGGGCTTCGGGAAAATTGTGTGTCATTGAGTTTTCTTTGTCTGTGGAACGTGGCCGAATGTCACGTAGCTGAAAGCCAGAATAACGACGTTGTCGATCGAATCCTTACTAATTGTAAGCCCGTAATGCCGAGCGATAAAAATTCGCGTTTGGATGTTGAATAAAACGAGATAATTCCCGCATCATTAATTAATTATTATCTTACGATCTCGAAATATCCTTTTACAAGTGGATGATACATTTAAACTGCGAGCTTAAAGAGCGTTTCTTCGCGTTGAGCAAATTGGGATTTGCAATTTACGAATTTCTGCGCAAGAAAATAATAAATAAATAAACGGGGAAAATGGACAAATATGGCTGATATGAATTTACGCGCCTGTTTAATTCTCGCTAATTATCAAACGTTAGATCCTTGTTCGTTGCGAATTCGCGTGCAGGTCGCAGATTATTTATGCGGAGAGAAAATAAAGTCAAGGATTTTAACTTTCGGATCTCGCGTGAAATAAAATTAGCTAACGATGATTATCGCGCGATGAGGATAATACGACAGATTTGTTCATATTCGCATTTCTCGCGTGAATTTGAATGCGCGCCAAACTGCTGACAATCCATGGAAATTTTAGCGAGGTTTTACAACTCGTTGCGAAATTACTTGAAAAATTACGAAGCTAATTGCTCATTACCTCGTAATTCGTATTCAATTCTACGCAGCTGTATTCATAGTCAACGATCCAGAATTTACGGAAAAAACGTTTTATTAAAATCCAGTCGTTTAAAAAAAAATGTCAGCGAACCTTGATTTTTTAAAATTAATAATTAATCTCGAACAATTATTATTAATAAGTAATTCTTATTAATAATAAGATGTTATTATAATTAGCTAACGATTGTTGGTGAAAAAAAATAAATTAATACTTAATAATCAAAATTTATTATTAAGAAATAATTATTAATTATTTTGTTTCAGAATTATCACGGACCAAAGAAATATTTGAGAAATGGACTTCGTTATCGGTGTGTTCGGATTTGTGCCTGAAATATGTGAATTTTGGAAAAGTTTGGCTCTGGAAATAAAAGTTTTCTGATTGGTCGACATCGCAGAGAAATGGAATACTTCAATGAATGTTGAATCATTCGGTACGGTAATGAATTGTCTTTTGTTCGAGTCAGCTTTTGTCTTTCCGTCGACGAGTGATAAATATTTTCACGAATGGCGGAAAACGATGCGTATGACGACTGGAGCAGTTCGAGACGTACTCTTCGTCGTGCGTATTGTTACGTTGTATGATTTCGTAGGAAATCTTAATGATGGTAATAGCTTTGCAACAACCACTGATGAACGTCACTCTGCCATTGTGAAACTAGCCACGGTATTTCGCAGACTTTTATCGCTGACCGATTTGTCGCAGATTCGATGACAGCAACGGGTCACACAATTCACAAACTGTTACCATTCACTGCAATCAGAGTGATCTGCGACAAAAAACTTTTTTCCCTTGGCGTATTAAGGCGAGGCGAAAATTGGGCTAGATGACACCGAACTAACTATGCTATTCATAGGCAAAGGGAAAGAAATACACGTGTTTTTCTTGGCATTTCCAATTGTTTATAACAAATTGTTTAAACAAATTATGATGAAAATACTTTTTTCGAAAAACTGATTGCATGTATCGATTCTACGGGAGATATTCTGACAAAAATCTATACGACACTTTTTTGTCAAAGTTTAATTCGTTAGTGTAAAATAGTTATAAACAATCATACGATGGAGAGTAGACCTCAGGCTAGGTAGCATCAAACTAATTGTACCATTCATAGGCAAATGGAAAGAAATACGCGTGTTTTTCTCCTCGCCATTTGCAATTGTTTATAACAAATTGTTTATACAAATTATGATAAAAATTATTATGCTGAAAAACTGATTGCACGAAGAGTAAAACTCAGGCTAGGTAGCATCAAACTAATTGTACCAGTCGTAGGCGAATAAAAATAAATACACGTGTTTTTCTTCTTGGCATTTTCAATTGTTTATAACAAATTGTTTAAACAATTTATGATAAAAATTGTCATTCTGAAAAAAATGTGCGCAATGTTACGCGTAAAATGATGACGAAAACCTTTGAAACACTGTCTTCGTCGAAATTCAATTTGTTAGTGTAAAACGGTTGTAAGCAATTGAATTTCTGAAACATGGAAATTATCGAGGATTAAGTTTTCGAAGAAAAAACACGGGTATTTTTTCCATTTGCTTATGCATGACATAGTTAGTTTGATGCTATCTAGCCCACTTTTCACCTGAGCCTTGATGGGTTGACGCACGGTTACGTAACGATACATTTGATGCTCGTAAATCGAATTATAATACCTGATGAAAAAACTCGCTGAAAATATAACGTTTAAAATAATTTTCTCCGGAGAATAGACGTGAAAAATGCTGAGATACAGTAAATTTGAAATTAGGCAGACTTTCGACACGGAAATGTACGCGCTACATCCATAAAAATGGACGAGCAATTTCATTCTTGTCAAAAATAGGATTCGACAATTTTTTTCCACCTACCTTCGAATTAATTCAGCGCGTAATCACTGGAGTGAAAAAACTCAGGTCCACGTTTTCCTCGAGTGCGTAACGTTTCGCCGGAAAGGAATAAATCAGCGTGGAGCATATTTTCCTCGTTCGCAGATGAGGGAATGATTGTGGGAAAATCGGTTGAGTTACCCGAGTTTGGTAATATGACAACAATAATACAGGAAATAATTTTGTTACAATGTAATAAAAACAAATTTTTAAACAATTTTATCACACGTGCAAATCGACGAGACAACAAATGATGAAACAAGCATTATAAATTTCAATATAAACCGCTCCTCTGAATGTAATATATTGATTAAAAAAAAAAAAAAAAAAAAAAAACGGTCACTAGGAGCCACTAAATTGTATTCTTTGAGTTTCACTTTCGTAGGAGATTTGAAGTTATAATGTTACTAGTTAGAGTCCTTCTCCTCTTACTAGCTTATATTTATATTTACGGAAAGGGGGAAGTCAACCAAAATTTTGGTTTATTGGCTCCTAGTGACCGTTTTTTTTTTTTTTTTTATCAAGCATTATAAAATTTCAGCGAGCTGTTTTCTCCGGACGATGCGAACTTTGTCGTCCTCTGGTCTATTATATCGAGTGGAAAAACTATTTTCGGTTATCGTAATGTCATTGCGACGTTATCTGTGCACGTCGAGTATTCTTCGCGTCTAAGTATTCCTCGATTACCATAGCGACGACGACGAATTAGGTAAATCGACAGGAAAAGTAGTCGAGGTCGGTTGACTTCGCGCGGACGAGCGTTTTCGCGATCGTAATTTTGTAACGATTCGGCACGCAAGTTGGCATCTGGGGGAAACCGAAGAGACGCATCTTCGGCGTTGTCGAGTGAAATCACGGAGCGAGTACAGTACTCTATACGAGGTGGTCGACGTCGACACACTTGGATAGCAACTTACATCGGTGGTGTTGTTTTCTGCGTTTTCTCCTACTCCGAGCGCGAAACCATCGTTTCGGGAAGTACAAAAGTGAGCTTTGCGCGACCCGACGATTGTTTTTTGTGACACGTGACAAAAATTGGTGAGTGATACGTCGAACGTCGTACAAATTTCTAGAAACATATCGCCAAACGATTAAAAATTACCGGGATAAAATTAACTAATTAACTAATTAATTATCCAAAAACCAAAATCGCAGTTTCGCGACGCGAGCTGAAAAAATATCTGCGAGATCTCCGTGAAAAAAAAACAGTTCGTATTTCTATCATTCTCCCATGAATTCTGCAATATTTGGATGAACGTTTACTCCAAAAATATATATATTTTTTTTACAAACAAATCGAATTGAGATGAAATTAATTTACAAGAACAGTGCTGTATTATTTCTGTACAACATTTAACCAAAAAAATTGATACGTTTGGAGAAAAAAAAAATTTGCGAGACTCTGTCAAATTTCAAAAAATTCTCGTTGGCACGATGTTCGTATACTTACGTCGTTTGGTATTCGACTTAAAGTACACGAAGTTAGCGTCGCGTTATCATGTCAACTGCATCTTGTAGATTAGGTGCTTACCGACAATTCAAAACTAAACACGCTTCATTAGAATTTTCCCTGTTCAATATTCAGACAAAAAAATTCTAACATTTGAAGAGAAAAAATTCTCAAATTGCCGAAAAAAGTGTCGCAAAAAATGTGGAAATTCAGAAAAAATGTTGTAACATTTTCAAAAAATATTTTGACACTCAGGAAAAATGTATCAGTTTCGAAAAGATATTTCCAAATTTTGGGGAAAAAATGTTAGATCCTATGGAGAAAAAAATCCGGTTTCAAATTCGATTCTGCCGATCATAATTATATTGCATAAGGAATTTGTATTATTTTAATTTATTTTTATTGTCTATGATCTTCTTTCGTGCGTTTTTTTTGACGTTTCTCGCACGAAGTTTCGTGTGTATACAGAAGCGCATGTAGGTATGTTTCGTATTCCTTGTGTCTAGTTTATCGCGCGTCCGTCTTAACGTGTGTCTAATATTACGTGCCTCGAATCTCGACCTGTCCAATATTCTCTATCATCGATCCTTAACATCTTTCATACTGCGCGTGGAATACAAATAGATTCACGTTCACAACTGACTGAAGGATTTTAACAGGTTTCATTCCCTCGTGATTCAGAGGTGCAAACTTATTAAAATTCATATATTTTCGGATTGCTGCATCACTTCATTATGCGGGACAGCTGGCAATATTATCACGCGAGTGACTCGAGAAAAAAAGATGATACATAATTACAAATGAAAAATTCGCCCAATATAATTACATCTAACGTACAGATAATTTATATAGAATAATCTAGATTTTTTTTTGCAATTTTATGCATAATTCCATATAATTATACGTATATAAATTACATACAAATTATGTATAATTATATCGGACCAATTTTTTTCAAATATAATTATACGTGATATTTTGTTTTCGGAGCATTGCAAAAAGTTAGCAACTTGAAGTGAAGCAAAATGAATGTGATACTACAGCTAATATATGCAAAGTAGCTCTGATAGAGAATCAATCTTGGCCTCCAAGATTGCAGCTAGCGCCTGGGCGGTTTTTGACTAGCCGAACGAGTCGCGCGGTGCTACATGTCACCTAGCCAGTCACTAGCTAGCACATACGTGTTCGATAGGACGCTATCGAAACAATCAAGTTCCGGCTAGACTTCGGGATTTACTGATATCACGGATCCACAAAATTGAGAAAGTGGTCTGTGCTGCCCTGGTAGAGTATCAATCTTGGCATCCAAGATTGCAGCTAGCGCCCGGGCGGTTTTTGACTTGCCGAACGAGTCACGCGGTGCTAGATGTCATCTAGACAGCCAGCAACTAGAGGAAACAGTCAAGTTTTGGCTTGACTGGCTAGCGACATCGGGTAAAAACTACATAGATACCGCACCACCTATGTACAACCGAGGCGTGAACATTGCACGCTCCGTTTTGTGTATCTAGCGAGTGGATGGCCAAATGCATAAATGATTTGCGACGCGTAGGTTTGATTAATAAGATAATATTAAACGTGCTAAGGAAGGGAACGGCAAGAACGAACTAGAGTTCCAACGCGCGGGCGAATGCGAAAAGGGAAAGATTTTGGCGAGAAAATGACGAAAATTTTTCTGGCGCACGGCCATCTCAGCGCATGGAATCGAACAGTAAGGAGACGGACGACGGTCATTACCGCCATCCTGACGAAAAAAATGGATAGTTAAACGAAGGTCGTGGCCATGGCAATCACAGCGACGGCACAGATAAATTTCAACAAGATTATGACGGAAAGTATAATCCGGATAACGAAGCATTCGATCAAAACGCCGACTTGGTGTCAAAAAAGTTCAAAAACCTCGCGAGTGGAGTACATTTTTTGCATTATATACTTACGTCGATGGACGGTAATTCGTTGCATTCTGGGTCAGGAGACAGGGATGAAGTGAAATAAAATATTTGCGTCCGCGGAATATGCGTATTTTCCTGAAAAAATGTTAAATGGAAAATAAAACGTGAGATCTTACGTCCTTTATTTTCTACAACTGTAGTTTTACCGTAAACTGTGTATCGGCTTGATAGCCAAGCTAGCCGCTAGCTGGTCCACTCTGTTGGGAATTCAATCGCGTCATAAAAAATGTGGGTTTCGATTGAAAAATACGGTTGACCCTGATTTGACCTTGGAGCCATCGACCAAGGTCAACCAAAACTGCAGAATATTGTTTCCCCTTCTAGATCCTACAACTTTTGTTGGAATCTGCTGACTCTATCTATCCATAGTGTGGCAACCATCTCGTGGTGGTTCCATCAAGATGGAACAAGCTGTATCCTGCTCTCGAAAAAAAATTTCAGATCACATCTCTGCGGTTTTCACGGATTCCCAATATTTGCGTTATTTTCTATCGATTTCAGTTGGAAATTTAAGAAGAAGGAAAAACACACGTCACACTCCGAACAACTCCCAGCGCATACATCTCATCGCGCCCAAAACGTCGCAAGAATCGTATGCGTTGAATGGGGAAAAAATAAATAGTCGAGTAAGGGAATAGATGAATCGATGCATCCATAAACGAATAAACGGGGGGATGAATAAATTCAAGTAACCAAATGTCACGCGGTGAGCGTGCGAGACATTTGGTAAGGAGACGAGCTCGTGAACTATGGGCTACGATCCGACGTATGAAGTTCCCTGAAAGTTGGCACGCGCAACGGAGAGATTAGCCTTCTCGACCGCCTTGGAGGTGTGACCACGTGTGTCCCAGGCACATGTACGCAATTTTCCAACTAACAAACGAATCGTTTCGACATCTCGTCGGTAGGCATTTCATTTGGGATTTCACCTCGCGTAGAACGTGACCCTTCACGAAAGGCAATTAATATTCAACAGTTATCCCCTCTTTTTTCACAGCCACCGAGACCGATTAGTCGAAAATCACGGTAAAAAATGAATGAATAATAGGTCGAACCAATAACTTGCCGATCGTGTATTTTTCCCTTCAGTATTCGGTTTTGGCATGTGTCTTACCTCGTGTCTTAGTATTTTTATTTTCGATAACAAGTTTAACTCCCCTCCTCCCTCCTGGATTAATAACGAAGATATAACATTTTTCTGCCCGTTATCTTTTGTTTTGGTAGTTGAGTCTTGTACCTGGAGAATTTTTCGAATGAGACGCTTAGATTGCAGGAACACCAAGAATTACCATGCAGAGATTTTTACTAGAATTGATACATAGATTTTTACTAGAAATTTTTATTCACTTAAATAACTGAAAAACCACTCCTCAAATCGTACTGGTGATCTAATCAGGTCGAAGTCCCATCAAGGAGCGTCGATGAGCAAAGAGCAATTTTGATTCTCGCTTTCGATTTTCGGGGTCATTAAGAATAATTTCCCTCTAGATCTGGAAGTTAATAAAAAACGAGGAAAATAAAAAACTGAAAATAAAGAAGTATAGCGAGGAAAGACGGAAGCACGAGGGCAAAAACAAAAGTAAAACACGCATGAAAATTCGTGTTAGCTGGAGCTAGCGACTGCGACGTCCTCGAAGACGAATAAGCCTGAGTTATGGATAAAGGAAACTGACGGAGACCTTTTCATCTCCACTCGGATTTTTACAGATACGAGGACTCGTAATTCTTCGGTACACTCGAATATCAATAAAAAGATTAGACGTTCGCCGAGCGATCTTGATCATGTCAGAGTTATGACTGGAGCTGCGTCGTATGGTAACGATGTTTGCTCAGCCATTGAGGAGAGATGCTTGTTCAATAGATTTCCTGATTACAAACCTCGGAGGACGAGGCGTACGTTGGAATAAATTGCTACCAGTTTGTAACGAAGTGATGATCAATCGGCTAGAAAATTTAGATTCTGCTCATTCCATATACAAACTCCAGTTTGATGGGTAGAACCGGTGTAACAGCCTAAACAAGCTGTTACCGTCTCAACAATTTTTTTAGGACGGAAGAAAAGGTGACGGAGTAACACAACTCAAGGAAGTTGTTAAGCATATATTTACTTACTAAATGAAAAATTATCGTCAATAAATATTTATAAATGGCGACTGCAGAGCCATTCTCGCGAGGCTTGTCGTGTTTGTCGCGCCCTGCAGTGGGCAATGTAACTGATGCAATTTTAAATCTGGAGAAAACAAAAAAAAAAACACCCAATTGACATGCCTGTAGGTAAAGCAGTACGTAGGGGATTTTGGAAATATTTATTTTTGCACGGTTCGCGAGTATTTAAAGGAAGAGGTTTAATTTTTGACGAGATAAGGAGCAATCGTTTGTGAATGAATAATGTTTAAGCGAAGTAGTCAAAAATCGCGTTCGCGTTTCCCTCAAAAACGGTATTTTAAACATATTATTTGAAATGCAAATTGAGAAAATGAAACAGTTACGAAATGTGTCATTGCACGAAGAAATGAAAAATCCGACCGCGCGAATTTTAATGAAAGACAAATTCTTTCAGGTAAATAGTTTTTTCCCCCATATTCTACAAGGTTCAAAGCATCTTTCGAGCCGATTTAAACAACAATCGACTTTCTAAAAACTCGACGGTCGTGTTGGCTCTTAACACGTCACGTGACGGCGGGTTTTTTAACACTTTTGCAAGCCCGCATCGTTCCTAAAATATCGAATATGAAAGTAATAAAGAAGTGAAACGAAAGTAAGACCATTTCAATGTATGATTATCGAGTTGTTGTTTTTTGCACCAACTCGAATTAGTTATCTTATCCGTCACTCGCGAAGATGACGGAGTGAAAGTTTGTTTTGAGCTCGTCACACACGAGTTACCTTTTGAATTGCCGAATTTGGGAAACGTTTGTTACGCGTGTTGTGCAATCTTTTAACGAAAGGCCTCGGTGCATGTTCCAAGAACTGCTGAATTTCAGTGGTTGAAAAAACCGGTATTGCCCGAAGATTTACGGTGCCCAGTGATGCAACAAATATCAGTCCACATTCCTTCGGGTCGAGAGATGCGTGCGGATTGTGTTGTACCGACACTCTCGAATCGCACGATTTCCCAACAAAAATTCCGGACTCGAAAATCGTATCATTTTGGACCTCGCATTAGTACCAATTCACAAGGAAATACCATGAAAATTATTCGATGACGTCTCTTGATAACGGAACGCTTATCTTTGGACGACAGCTCGTTTTAGGAGAGAACTTTGTTGGCTCGTCGTGCTTATCTCAAGAAAATAAGTACCCACGTTTAATCTCATTGTACCCTGATCTATGAAGTTTTGTCGACTGGTAAAACATTAATTTGACAAGTAATATTACTAATAACAATAATTTATATAACAATCAATAATATTTTATGGTTAATAATAACCGAGAGACATTAATTTGACCAGCAATATTTATTAATAATAACAACAATTATTTATGAAATAATTCATGGTTGAGAATTATGGTAAAACATTCGTTTGACAAGCAATAATAATTATTCATGTTTATCATTATTATTATTCATGAATTATTATACAAATTTGTATCGCTAATAAATATTAATTATTCTCTGACCTTGAAATAAAATTTGAATTTGATTCTTTTTATTCTTGTTGCTGGGCGATTGTTAAATGCCAGACAAAACAGGCCACGTGGGAATTAAGTTGAAAAAGAAGCAGAATTGAATAGAGTTATAAAACGACCAATTTTGAGGGCAACAACCGTTTTTTGGGGCGATTCTCTGAAATATCTCGATTCGACATGCTTATGCAACTCTTTTCGTGGCGACTAAATTTCTTCGGTCAACATCTTTCAGGCAGATTTAAAAAAAACCGTTTTTATTCAGGATACTCAAAGAGGGGTAGTTTTTTAATTGTTTATTTATTTGTTGTTTTTTTTTTAAAGAATTTTTGAATAGAGCCAATAAAAACAAACGATTTTGTTTATTCTTTTTGCTCCAAATTTCACTCGATTACAGTGAAATTCCACACGTAATGTGTGATTCTTGTAATTCGAAAGCTGAATTGCGTGATGTTTGGTACGAAAAGATTCGTAGGAGCAAAAATGAAGAGAGTACTTTTACGCGGATGAGTTCAATAAATTGAAGATCTGAAAATAAACGAACTAAAAAATAATACTAGGGAATAAGTTGAGTTATTTTGAAATAAATAAAACTGGGGAGAAAAATAATTAATAATTGAGAAATGATATTTTTTTCAACTCGAATCATTTTTATTGATCGATCGGACAATTTCTAATGATGTTACCAACATATGTAGGGTGTAATAGTTGATTCGATAGTCTTCGCAGCGAATCAAACCCACCAGAAGATTAACAGCTATTCAGAGTTGGATGAACCTGAAGAATCGTACTTTCCAAGGTCGTTCATCCAGTTTCCGGGTCTCGAAATGTTATTAGTTCGGATCATCAACCGGTTTTGAAGAAAGTATTACAATATTGTTGACGTAGGTTCCAGTACATTAGAGGATCGCCGTGTTTCCCCATCGCCGTCGTATTTATAGCCGCTGATTCGCGATGTAATCGAAGGATTTTCCAACGAACACGGTGTGCAGAAATGATCAGAGAAACAATCGTATCAACAAATTGTATAATGCGAGCGCGTCAAAAATCATCTTGTTGTTTGCTAGCGAATAAGTTGGAAATTCGAAAAAAAAACGCCAAAATTATTCGAAATATCGAATTTAGCTGAATTTGGTTTCATTTGAAGGGTGGAATCGCGAAAAACCGAAAACCTCAAATTAGATCAAACTGAAAATACGTTTTGACACTTTTTGTGGAAGATTGAAAAAAGAAAAGCAATTTGGTTCTCAGAACATTAATTATACGCGTATCAAAGTATTTATTTATTCAATCATTTATTTATTTATTTATCTGTCTATTCTTTAATTTTGTCCAGGACCAAAAAGTCATGCAGATCTGCCCTAAAACAAAAACCCAGTTTATTCACAAAGTAGGGAATATACATTTTTTCAAAATTGGCCAAGTTCCATGCGAAAAAAAAAATTTTTTCGTTAAAAAAAATCAATTTTTGAAGCTCTATAGAAAAAAGTTGTTCATATATGTGAAAAACTGTATATACCTATTTTATTATGTAGTTTAATTATCTTCCATTTGAGCCCGGAAAAATGTGAGTCGATTGAAAATTGTAAAATGGCGTGTCCCACCAATTTCGAAAACGTAGTTGCGAGATAAACTCGCTCAAAGTTTTAGTTACTAACAAAAGTACTGCAAATACCGATCCAATAATTTCAACTTTCGGAGTACTTCTAATTTCCGCCACCACGACAAACCTATCGGTATCATTGTTGAGACCATGTTGGATCTTTTTGAGTAAAAAAAAAACTGCTCCGATTAAATGTTCGAAGGTCATAGGTATTCGTTATAAATGCGAGTACGAGATGTTTTCCCG
The DNA here is from genome assembly GCA_963969455.1 of Arge pagana. NCBI lineage: Eukaryota > Metazoa > Arthropoda > Insecta > Hymenoptera > Argidae > Arge > Arge pagana. The sequence continues at coordinate 15,583,862 of OZ018308.1, read as the reverse complement.
AGTCGTCCGAAGCGCTCTTCTCGTTTCCTTCCCTGAAACTCTGGGTTCTCACGTATATTTGCAAAAACGAGTGACCTGACATGCAGTTGACCGTGGAAAAATAATTTACATATTACGATAAAGTTTCTCCGCTACAAGGTTAAGACGAGAGACGCTTCTCAATTCGGGACTTACCTTGCGCAAGAACTCGTCTACAATTTCGTAGAAAGTTTATGATACCGCTCTGCTACTCCGGTCATCGTTTACTATTTCTTACAATTAAATTTGTTGCGAGCCAAGACATTAGAGAACGTGCGTATCTAGCTTTCCATAAAACCGAATGTGTCCAAAAGTACGCAGCAATTGTCGTCAAGGTCAAAGATTTCCGTCACTTCGAATTACCGAATTTTCTCGTGTTTTGTAAAAATGTATTTCGTCAAATTAATTAGTAGAGAAATTTTACGTGGCAAATTAAATGGTTGGGAAGCTTGTTTGAAGATTAATGGAAATTTACAGTACGCGTAGTATTACGGATAACACGTCGAATTTTTTGTTATAACAAATGAAAACGAAATGCCATCAACACGAAATTAAATTATACTGGACATCGAAGTTTGTCGACTAATTTTTTTTAAAAATTCCAAATTTTAGTAGGAAGTTTTAACGTAATGAAAAATAACAATTATCAGAGGCACATTGTATGATTTTTGACGAATTACATTTTTTTTAACTCTGAACGTTATTTTTTTTTTTCATTCAATTATTGTATTCATTTCGTTTGCATGGACAATTTTGGAGAAATGATAAGACATGATTAATCTTTATCCATTCGTCTGAAATTATTTGATAATTTCGAGTAAATAATTCCTGAGACGAAAAATCCGGTGATAATGGATTTATCAGCATAATAATAAATATCGTTGGTGATGAACAGTAGAAGTTAATTTTGATTTCTCTGTGAAAATTTGTCGGACACGAGATCCGGATAATTTTGGCGGATTCGTCGACAGCTGATGTTTCCAAAATTAATAAATTTGATGCGACCAACCAAAAATGAACGAAAATATAATGTTAATTTTTCGCTCGATGTAAATAAATAATGATAAATAAATGATTCGGCGATAAGTGATTATCGACGACTTTTTCGCAACGAGAATGATTTGGTCAGTAAACGTGGATCGTGGTGAAATGAAATCGCGAATATGCGAGCTAATAAATAGCGCGCGTGACGAATAAACAAATAAACGACTTAATCGGACCCCAATTTCGTATACCGACGTCGCGAAGTTCCAATTCGAATCAGCCTCGGGTGACGAACGGATATTCTGCGAGACTTGTTTAAACTCTTATTAGTTGATAGTTAATAGTTCGTTATTCGATTTCTGATCGTCGCTGAAATCGCTCTAAGCGTGACAAGCAAATCGGTATTTTCACGCACCTGACATAACAAGCCGAGAAAAAAAGACTCTATATAATTATATATGATTATATTGGGAAAAAAATTGGCCCGATATAATTGCTTTTCATTTCCTTAATTTTTTCATATTTTCAAGTACCCATCCAAAAACTCTTTCTGGTGAAGTTTGGAGTTTTTTTGATCACCCTTTTTTTTGCTCATAACTTCTTCAAAAATGGTCTAAATTCAGATTTTCGTTCACACAAATTTTTTTTTCTCACATACTATTTAGAAAAAATGCAACCAAATTATTCAACGTATTTTCAACCGCGATTTTTGAGTTTGTGAGCTTTAATCCTGTTTCCGAAATTAAAATCTGAAAAAGTTCTCACTCAATTATTACTTAATTCAACATTTTTAAATTCTTAAATTTATTAAAAATAGGCAAAAAATCGGCCCACGTTTTTCTCAATGCGGAATTTTTCGTGTCATTCGCTGGATTTTTGACATTTTTTTCAGACTTTTAGAAATGAGCATTCGCGTCGACTTTGCATATTTATAAAAAATGAATGGTCGAATAAAAAGATTTGAAAAAAAGAAGGTCGCGTTTTTACCGAGTAGAATGTCAGCAAGAAAACGTGGAATGATTTTGGGATGGTCGGGACTTGACACTGGTCGAGTTGGCGTGGAATGGCCCATATGTATCCTCGATATATAATCAACTGTAATTTCGACGTCGATAAAAAATTTGTTGCATCGCAATTCCAACTTTGGTAAGTTTTTCCTCCACTGAATTTTGACGCGCTGCGCCCAAATTCGAGACTTGTACGGCTGCATTCCATCAGCCAAATTTTGAATACCGAATTGAAAAAAGATTTTAAATAATTATAATTATATACAATTATACATAATTTGTATACAATCATATAGAATTATATATAATTCTACATAAATTGTACAGCATTATTATTTTGTTCAGTCATGCCACAAGTCACAACTTGTATCGACGAAACGTGACGTGACGAACGTCACTTCCGTTTGGGAGCACTATTACAAAAATTAACACTTCAGTAGAACAAGTTTATAAAAAATAATTTCGCAAACCTGTGTTATCGACAATTAATAGTTAATTGTTAATTATTAATCAACTAATAATTGATTAATTATTAATGATCACCAATTAATAATAACTATTCGTGAATCAATTAATAATTGATTGATATTTAATAACCAATAATTAATAATTAATTACAATTATTATAGAAACACAGGTAACTAACTGCACTTCGTATTATAACATTTTGGTAACTCGAATTCCTGCTTATTTGTAAAAAAAACTTTACTTACATGGCTCGGACCTCCCGGATTCTAGCTAGTCGTTAGATAGGACCGTTTTTTTCTTCGAAATATTCGATTGTCGAGTTGATTTGGAGATTCCTGTACAATTCCACGTAAATTTTATTCGTGATCGTGGAAATTTTCTCGTCGTGAAGCGAGAAGAGAAGATTATACTGGGTGTCTCAGAAGCAACGGACGCCATTGTTGCATCTGGGAAAAATAAAATCCTGAGACGAAAAGTCCTCTTCCACTTTGTGATCGGATGCGTAAATAATTGGTTATTAATCAAAATAAGTAGCCAATCAGGTGCACAGTGGAATTTCGTTCAGAATGGAACGAAAATGAGCGCACGTGTGCAACCGTGTACGTGTGCTAATATTCGCATGTACTATCGTGTGCGTGTGCAAACGTGTGCGAGGTCTAATGTGTGTGTGTGTGTGATAGTGTGTGGGTATGCTAATGTGTGCGTATGGTAGTGTGTGGGTGTACTAATGTATGCGTGTGTAAACGTGTGCGGGTGCTAATGTGTACGTATGCTTCTGTGTGCGAGTGCGAGTATGTACATGTGCTAGTGCGTGGGTGTGCTAATTTGTGCGTGTAATATCGTGTGCGTGTGCAAACGTGTGCGTGTGCAAATGTATGCGTGTGCAAACGTGTGCGAGTGCTGATGTGAACGTGTGCTAATATGTGCACGTGGTAGTGTGTTAGTGTGATAACGTGCGCGCACCCATAGCAGCAATTATAGACAAATTTTATTCAATTTGATGTATAATTCCATATAATTATAAATAAAATACATATAAATTATTAATAATTATATTGGAACGATTTTTTTTTCTATAATTATATATAATTATGGATAATATTTTTTAAATCGTTTTATAATCAATTCTTAAGTGCGTGCATTTTCATTCGAACGTTTCGTAGGTAGAGCAAATATACTTGTTTACTACAAATAGACTGTTAACTCGGTGCAAATGAATTGCACAAACAAACCGTTTCACATGATAGCTTTCCGACGTTTTCGGAATGTTCATAAGAGTAAAAGTTTCCTTATATTTCCACCTACCAGAATTCGTACGGTATCATACTGACGGGGCTATTTTCTGAGTATCATTAGTAAAAATCGGCTGGCTTCGAACCTATTCTCAAACCATTGACAAAAATGACCTTGAAAAAAAAAACGCCGATGGTCATTCAGTCGGCGGAAGTACCGATCGAATGGTGAACATGCAGCGTCTAGAAACCGATGGTGCGAAGGACTATTGACACGAATAGTATTTACCTCTTTAGGATAGACAAGCATGACATCATTGTTCCTATGGTAGCATTGGCCTCGTAGAATCAATGAAACGAAAAATAACGGAGCAAACCGCTCGAAGGAGAAGCATATATGTCTTCGAAAACGCGAACAGAGATGTGAGATCTTCCGGGATCGAGCGAGCAATCGCCTTCACGGCTATCTCAAGCCTCGTATCCTTGAAAATTTCCGGTTGTTTCCCCAGGAATTATGATTAATGAACAAATCGCTCGGCATCATTCGTCCTACCGGCAAATTTCCGTCTTTCCAACGACCGTTCAAAATTTCGGAAAAACCCTTCGCACAGCGCAACAAACAGTACAAAACTACGAGCTTTTTTACGAAAAAATCCTACAGCTTTTGTATTTACCATTTTACCTGCAAATGAATTTTGCCCAGTTATTCATCGGATTCCATACTTTTGCTCAACCTTTATGCAGGGGAGACCGGGGCACGACGGCCGCCCAAGCCTCTAAATTATATTTCGAACAATTTTGTTATGCGTTCGCGCAAATTAAAAAAAAAAATCCGAGGCACGACGGACCCCCTTAAACAAAATGATTTGTTTTCTTCTCGAATAACTTTGCACTTTCCACTTTTACAAAAATGAAAAATTTAAGGACCGTAAAGTACTTTTTTTACAAAATACTTTATTCTGTTCCGAAATCGCTTCTGAACTCTGAATTATAAACAAAAGGGCACAAATAAATGCCGATCACCAAATTTTTCCGGGGGTCCGTCGTGCCCCGGTGTTTGCTACGTACATCCAGCATAATCTTTTGTTGCTGTGAGGATATTTTTCTCATTTTTCAGCGAACGCAGACGTCAGAATTCGTTTTTTGCACTTATCATAACATGTGTGCCTGATAATGCATCGAGCATAATATCGTTAGTTGCGCCAATTCCGCAAAGATAGGACATGTACAACAGATACGAATGTACCAAACGTCGTCCGCTGCACGTAGCAGCGATACCATACGCTTTCATGAAAAATTGTTCGATTTTATCCACGAAACTCCTCGAAGTCAACGTTAATGCAACGTGGTCATATCGAGACTTTCGATAAATGCATCGAACACTTCGTCAACTCGCGACGATTGCAAGATCCGGTTCGGGGCTTCGAGTCATTCTAAAACCGGATCAAATCACGTCTACCTCGTTACGGTCATTACTCGCATACTTCATTCCATGCCTATGAGTCGTGAAAAAATGTTGTGGCGCCAAATTGAAAAAAAATTACAAAAATAACACGAGAATCCAAAGCCCGATCGGTTTGCAATTTCAGGACAATCGAAGATTTATTCGAAAGGGATTAGAAGCTTTTAATAATTCTTATAATATCCTGTATATAATAATAATAATAATAATAATAATAATAATAATAATAATAATAATAATAATAATAATAATAATAATAATGATAATAATAATAATAATATATTATGTAATGATTTTCATGCAAATCATTAGCATGTTAACATGCTGAATGCTCGTCTAAATGCAAAGCGACGATATAAATACGATTTAAATCCGAGCAAAAAATTGCAAGTAAGACTTGTCACGGATGTTCCGCTCGATGTGCATCGTTAACTGGTAACAAAATCTTCAAGCATTACGTCAACATTTATCCACGACGAGCGGTGCATCATACAAAATACCCTGTGATTCGTTTATCCTATCTGTACGAGATAGATATTTATAAATATTTTATCGCTGGCATTTCACATTTTTTCCGCGTTCAACGGAAAAACATGTCGTATACGGTCAGAAAGAGTGAAAATACGTTTCACTTGGGATCGGTATTTTCGTGAAATGTATGCGAGCAAAAAAAGATCGCGCGGGTAATTCCACGCCAAATCGAGCATTCTTGAAACCGACCCCTTTTGATTCGAAGGGGAATTGTTCTACGTGCAGTACCCTCCTAAAAACGTTTTTGTGAATTTTTCAAAATTTTCTTGTCCCATCATAAGAAGAACGGTATTTTTTCTTCGCCTAGCTTTTTTAAAGGTTCACCAAGTGGGATGATTTTTCTGAGTTGTTCGTTTTTCAATGAGCGATGCGAGAAAACAATACAATAAGGATTTAAAGTCAGATCTACGAAATTTGTTGGAGAAATCATCGATTTTCCCAAATCTGACATTTTTAACATTTTTCTTTTCTCAAAACCAAACCCCGAGTGAGCTCGCTTAGCTTTCTACACGTTTTAATTTTTTTTTCAATCAAAAGATTTTATTTCTTCATCACAGGATTTTTTTAACTTTGGGCAATATAATTTTTTTTTAATAATAAAAGCGTGTTTTTAAATAAATATACCTATGATATTTTTCACTCCATTCATAAGTTCTTAATTCGTAATATTTATTCCATCATTTTTTTTATCTACATACATAACTATACGAATAACTGGCCCGACATAATTGTATACCTATAATTATATATAATTATAAAGCACTATAAATAATTATATACAATAATATCGAGCTCTTCTCTTACGTGATAAATACATATAATCTTTTTTTCTCGAGTGTATAAAACGACATGAAAACATTGGACATCGAAACTCGGATGTATTTTATTCTGGGAATATATTTTTGACCGATCGAAAGGCGAGATCGCGACCCGGATCATCGCGTAGGATTAAATTATCTCGCTGGAAATCACGCGAATTACAAGGGAATTCCGTGAAGTCCCGACGTTTGATTATGAACCCGAGAAACAAAAAATAACATAACACGCGTTGCCCGCGTGAATTTTTTTTTCTCATATAAAATGTCGCGTGGAATGTTTCGGGTAAGGTTGGTTTATAAATTTTTTAAAAATTTTTTCAATTTTTTTCATTTTTCACGCTCTAATAGTAGCAAGATTGTATAATAAATTTGGCCCCATATAATTTATATATAGTTATATATAATTCTATATAAAATTGAAAGAAAGCTGTATTTACATAAATATATAAATATTGCAAAAAAGTTGTATATAATTGTACAAGAATATTTCAGTTTTTTTGACGAAATACTTGAAAATTTTAACAAGTACTATTTACCACGCTCATAACTGGAAAACGGTTGACTTTATGGATTTCTTGCAAGAGACCTATTTCGTAGATCCTTCAATTTCCGTTCAGACCCACCATTTCAAATTTTTGTACGATGAATCGATTTTGAGATACAAAAATTAGAAAATGAAAAAAAATTTTTTTCACGTTATTTAAATGAAAAATAGAAAAATGGATTGCGGCAGACCTTAATATCAATATTTAGAGCTCTAATTATGACCGAAATTTTATTTTTTCTCTATCAATTTTTGGACACCATTGGGAAAAAAATAGTTTTTTTTTTTTTTGACAACCTGATATAAATCCACATAATTATTCGAGCCAATTTTTCATATATAAGTATATATAATGTATTTTCCCCGGGAATCTGGGTTGTAGATACAAAGAGTGTCCAATTAGCAAAAAACTGAAGGCGCGCTGGCGCTGAAAATGATCGATGCAGTCCGGAGTTTCTGATTCATCGACGGGAGCGATGAATTTAGCGGAACTATCAGCAGGAACGAAGTACGTGAGTCTTGCAAGGGAATTCCCGAAACACCTCGCATCTCATCGCCAACGGGCATACGAGAAGCGTGTGGGGTACCTACCTTCGACCTCCATCGAGTTCTCGTATAGAGTGGCGCGCGACCGGCTTTCGGTCAGTTCTTCGTCGTGGACCGATCTTCCACCTCACCTGTCTCCCACGTACGGGGAGAGAGAGAGACGAGATCGCGGTGTTCAGTGAGATCCGACAGTTTCTCGGTGTTATCGAGCTCCGGTTTCACGGAGAGTCGATAATCACGCGCAATTTTCATCGATTTCTCGTTGTTCGCCAACATTTCGAATTTTCACCCTATTCGATTGGTGATTCGCAGTGGTGAAAAATCGAGGGACGCGACGTATCTACTATCGTACTGTCGAGGTACGACGATTTGTATTTGCGGTTTATTATTTCTACTCGAGCGAATTCTTCCCCCTCGCAAAAAAAAACACACACACACAAACGTTTTATTACTTTCTTCTTATAAATTGACATAATTGACTTTTTTCCCAGTAATTTCAATTTTATACCGACCAGAGTAACATTTTCTGCACACGCGTGAGAAAAAAGCAATATATATATATATATATTTTAATGGAAAATTATTACATTACAACAATTATGTGAGAAATTATGTAGTCTTATTTTATCACCAATCCTTTCGCAGAATATAATATTCTTAGCAGAACATATTTTGCTTATCGCATGTATTCAAATATATTCAAATTTGAGGAGCAATTCAGCATAAGTTAAAATTCAACGAATTTTTTAATTTTCAATATATCAAAGTGAATATATCTTGTGAAAATATGTAATCAGACATTCTTTATGGGAAATTTGATTCCCTACAAATTGTTCCTGAACTTTTTCATTGTAGCTTCCGCCGTTATGCTGATAACAAAGAAAATATAACAATTTTCGTGGCACTTGGGCTTTCGAGGCCAACATCGACGAAACGGTTCAAGTTACAGGAAAACATTAATGGAAACTTTCAGAGAGTCTCTAATATACTACAGATTGCAACCAGTCGCAATAAAAAATCACGAAACCGAACTGAGACATAACAATTAGAAAAAAAAAACATGATTATTTAAATGGGAAAAATTCAACGATCGCGACGAAGTGCGGAAAATTGAAATTAAGGGCTGAAATTTTGAGAGAATTTTTTTTTCGGTGTGAGAAACCAAATTTTATACAGCGTATATAATCAATAATTTATTACTCATTTACTCAATTTTCAATATAAGTAAACGATTAATGTAAAAGTTTTTTAAGGTTGGATAAAAAATAATTTAATAATTACATGAATTAATAGGCATGACTTATAGAATAAAAGATAAAAACCTTAATTATGAGACGAAGATTAAAATTAAAATGTATGTAAGCATGAAAATATGTAGAGTAGCTCACCAGAATCCAAATTCGACTTATTCGGGAAATTAACTGCCCAAAAATCGTTATTTCGGAAGTGTTAGCGCTGTAAAGTCAAAAACAGATGAAAAGCAATTCGATTTAAAAAAATTGTTTGCCCAAACCTCGAAAACAATGGTGTCTGCGATTTTTTTGAAGAGAAAAAACGGAGAAAATTGCTGAGAGAAAATAATGAGCAGACTGTTACAAAAACTACGAAGCATTCATCGCACAAACGCGGATTATTGATGTTGATGCGAATGTTTGCAATAATCAATTATCCAAACGACGAGATTTGCGCAAATGAATCTGCCACCCGAGCAAATTAATCGAATATGCAAATAAAAAGCCCCATCTTTATCGTCTCTAATAATCACGCTGAACGCCAATAATCACACGTCTAATTATTCTTACAGATCAAAGATGTTCTTCCTTCAACGATACATCATCGCTGCACAGCTGCTGTTTCTCCTTCATTCCAAGTGTGCTGCAGGTATAAGATATTTCCATCTCTCTTTACTGCAAATAGACACCGGTGAATAATGAAATTCCAAGTACGTGTAGGTAGCTCGAGTACGAATAAATCGATTCTGCGAATAGATTCAGATAGCAGTTTGTAACATTTTACAGCTATAACGTTGCAAATCACGCATGAATATTCATTAAAGTCATGATATTGTTTTATTCATTCAGCTTTTCATCCGCTTCATTGATCAGAGAATCGTTCAAGGAACAGTACAATTGTGACAATAAGAAAAAAAAGGATTATATACAACTGTAGTTAAAAAATTGGCCCGATATAATTATATATAATTTCTATATCCCTCATATATTATTACGCATAATTGTATAGAATTCCATACGAAATTTCAGAACAATTGTATATGATTTTATAGAATTGTACATAATTCTATACAATTATATATCCATTATGTATAAATTATATAAAATTATAACTGACCACTTTTTTACACAGAATTGTATGTATTATATTTTTTTCGATAACGAAAAAATCCATCACCACCATTTTTTCGTAATTATCAGGAAGTGGGCAAATCGTACGGGTCGTTATGAAGACCTGTTCCAGATTTGGCGATTTTCCCCTCAGTCTGAGAAAAAAAGATTTTATATACATACAATTAGGATATAATATTAGATGTATAACTAACGGACCCGGGGAACTTTGTTTCGCCTCAGAATCCATGAATTTCGAGATAAAATGCCGCAGAATATGTATTCAAACGATGAAAGCGATCGAGCCAAGACGAATGTGCAAGATATTTTAATAATATCCAACTATACAATTTTGTATGCCACTTCAACATCTATTTCAAAGTTTGCTTCTCCGTTCCAATTTCGAGTTCACTTCTCCCATTCATTACACATTGAAGTTTCAATGTTCTCGCTTATGAAAATAACATAAAACATTAATTTTCTTGTCGAGTAATTATTGCGGCTGGATAAATATGTTGATGATGTATTGATTATTAAAAAAGAATGCTATCATAAACAGTGAGCGACTGCCCTTGCGATTTGTTTACCAATGTATCTGTCTGTCTGTACACGTGCCGTTTTAATTTGGCCAATTAACTCAATATCGTTATAAATTATAGCTTATATGTTATTCTGACGCACGAAAAATGATAGCTTGAAATTTCATCAAAATCCGCTGCGTAGTTTTTGCGTGAAAGAGTAACAAACATCCATACGTCCGCACGTGCATACAAACTTTCGCGTTTGCAATGATAAAGTAGGATTTTTGAAATTATGTATAATCATGCAAAATCTTGTTCGTTCTCGGGATGGTACGTGTAGCTGATATTTGTCCTTGTGACTCATTGCTAATATCGTTGTAGAAACCGTGATAACGGCGCACGACTCCCTCGATTGGGAACTCGATTGGGATTCCGAGGCAACGGACGAAATGGCGGACGTTTTGGATTGGAATCAACATCCTTGTCGACGAAGTTGTCAGGACGGTGCACCGCCGAGAGAGTGTCATTACAAGTTTCGCTTGGAGGCGTACCACACGATGAGCAAAGCGTGTTTCGACTGTCCCTTCAACGCGACGGATTGTTCGAGGCCCCACTGCATCCCTGCCGACGGGGTGAAACGATCCCTTCTGGTTGTCAATCGACAAATGCCCGGGCCTTCCATCGAGGTAGCGTATCCCTTCTCGCGTCGACTCCCGAGCTTTACGTACAATTAATTTATCCACAAAATTGCAAAAAAAGTTGTACAGATTTTATAATTAATAATTCATAATTGTATAAACTTTTTCTGCATTTTTATACACGTTTCCACGTAAATATGATCATTAGTACGTAGAGTATATATAATCGTACAAATTACGAACGAAGGTAACACTTCAATTCCGTTCATTCTTACAGGTCTGCCTGGGTGACAGAATTATAGTCGACTTGCAAAATCTACTTCCAACGGAAAGTACAACTATACACTGGCATGGACAACATCATCGCAACACACCGTACATGGATGGAGTCCCGTACGTGACGCAGTGTCCCATTCCTCCGGGAGCCACGTTTCGATATCACTACATCGCTGCTACGGTTGGCACGCACTTCTGGCACTCGCATTCCGGTTAGTCATTTCGATCTGTTATTTACTTCGAGGTGATCGATTATCCGATAATTTCCGAATAATAACTCGCTGGAGGTTGGATCGTTGTAAACGAATATTAGTCATCGTCGAAAACGGGCCGGATAGGCTTGTCAGCGTAAAGAAATGAAGAAGTACTGCTACTGCAAGAGGTCCACATTCCACATCGATTTTTTCAGTCAGCTTGTAAAATTCTTCAACATAATTTACTACATTTACTACATTATTGTATCTCTATGTAATTTTATACTTTTTTTTGCAATTTTATATATAATTATATTTAATGATATCGAATTATATATACAATTGCAAAAAAATTGTATGTGATATAGTTATTACAGTAATGTAATAGAACTATCCGGGACAAAAGTTTATATATAATAATATATAAACAATATGCAATTATTTCGGGCCAATTTTTTTTTGTCAGTCAGTCAGCCAAAATTAACGAACTCGAAGATTAATACTTATCACGTTGAAAATAAATATACGCAAAAACAGAGATCAGCCTAAATAGGCGCTTTGAAATTGAGAGAAAATGAAAGTCAAATTTTTCGAATATTGACCAAAACGATATTTCCCAGATATGAATTACTATTCTCTTGTCATTTTTATTTTTAGTTTTTGGTCCTCTGTTTATTTTTTCAACTATTTTTGTTATTGCTCCAAAGAGGCGTAACTTGTCCAACATTGTAAGGGTAATACAGCTACCTGACGAGCAACTAAAATGGAGCATGATTGATATTTTTTTATAGGATTCCAACGAGGCGACGGAGATTTTGGCCCTTTGATAATCCGAGCACCCCCAAAGCTGAATCCATTTCGCGAGTATTACGACTTTGACGAACACAATATGATCATTCTCGATTGGGGCCACGAATCGGGAACCGACAAATTTTTGGCTCATCATCATTCCGATGGCGATAACAAACCGCCCAATCTTCTGGTCAATGGTCTCGGTCGTTACAAATCTTTCGAAAATAATCAGGGAAACGCGACGATGTCGCCGCTGACAACCTACGTCGTCAAACAGGTAAATACCGTCGCGTTCTTCAAGATTTCAACAACAAAAGATTTTACATATAATTACATGTGACCAGATTTTATATATAATTATATACAGTTCTATGTAATTATATAGAACTATATACGATTATATATAATTAATATAACATGCAATTTTACGTAGTTATATATACATATAAATAAATATATATATATATTCATTAAACGTCGTGTAGTGTATAAATTTATTGTACACGAATAAACATCCATTTCTCATTTCTAATAAACTATAAAAACAATTTCTATACAATTTTTAGAACAGCTTGTGTCAATACGATCATTACGCTTGCGCGAATAACCATTGCATTGAATTTTTTCGCGTACTACAAATACTTTTACTTCGGTTTCTCTCATTGTTACTGCAAAAGTATGATGTTTGGACATTTTTCAGAACTTCAGGTACAGATTCCGATTGATCAATGCCGAGTTCTTGAATTGTCCGATCGAAGTGACCGTAGATAATCACACGATGTGGATCATTAGCACGGATGGCAACGATATCGAACCGATTGAAGGTGAGTTTGTTTCGTACGGAATTACCTCGAGGAAAAGGGATTACATACAATTATAAATAAAAAATTCGTCTGATATAATTTTTTTGCAACTTTATCGGTAAATGACATGCACTTTTATAAAGTATGGCTGAATTGGCCTCACCATGAATTACAATTTACATTCCAAGCAAAAAATCGGTTGCCATTTAAAAAACTGGCGTTGATGCCGGTTTCTCACTAGCAATGAAACTGATGTTAGATGAAACTACTTTCATCTGAACCGGTTTTCGATAGGAGACCCTATTTACAAGAGATTCTACTACCCTGTTCAAATTGGGACACCCTGTACATGAATTCTGAATAATTATATATTATCTGTTTAAAGATTATATATAAATTATATATAAATTATACAGAATTACATTTGGCCATTTTTTTTCAATATAATTACATATAATGTAATTCTATATAATCTTTTTTTCTCGGGTGGGTTGTAATGTCTCGAGAAAAACAGATCAGATGTAATTGTATGTAAAAAATTGACCAAACATAATTCTGTACAATGTATATGGGTCATTCCATGTTAATGACCCGGTGACCCTCTTCGATTTTTTTGATTCTTCAATGTGTTTTTATACATGTAAAAAGAAGTCGTCAGCTAAATTTATAGCTCTTCATCTTCACCCTTTTCGGAGTTAGTGATGTTTGCTTTAAGAATGTATACCTTTGACTATGATTATCATAGGGGGTAATTATTTTTCATTTTCTACGCTCTTTTTGAAAAAAAATGGCAATTTCTTTTCAGCCATTTTGGGTAAAAAAATGGTTTCCCGTTGAATGGGACACTTTGGATTTTTTTCACAAAAATTCACAAACCTCTACGTCGAAAAACAGAATTTTTGAGCCATAGCCCAAGATGGGCTTCAAATAACTTCTAGTAAAAAAAATTGAAAAACAATTTTGTTCGCTTTAATTTTGATTTACTTTCCTTCTAAAAAATTGTTTTCTAATGTTTTTAACATAAATTGTA
>OZ018308.1:14950449-14969456 GCA_963969455.1 Arge pagana | reverse complement strand
TTAAGAAAATATTTAATCTTATACAAGTTTTTTATTATAGAAAATAGATTAACACAAAATAATCAGAGCACTGAACACAAAATTGTTAAGTAGGCACGACTTACTAAGCCCTAGTAATGGCGTAACTTCTAACAAGGAAACCTTGCGAACCCGAACTCACCGATTTCGATGATTTTGATATATGTTGTAGAACATCGAAAAATAAGAGACACGTATTTTTTTATACGTGCTCTTAAGCCCATTTAGGGGTGAAATCTACCCTCAAAGTTCACTCTCAAAAAGTCTTTTTTCGAAATATCTCTGCTTCTAATTGGTATTTCGCGACGGAACAAAATGGAAAATGCTCTTTGCGGCAAGGCGGAGCTACTAGACATTGTTATGCCCACGAGGGTTGCAACCCCTATTTTTTATACCGGAAAAACCACATTTTTCGAAGATATTTTCGTTGTACTGATTCGAATATTGACTTGAAAATTGAAAAATAAATATTCTGAGTTGTGAAATAAAGTAAATAAGTTGACGTGTTCGAGGATTTCGCGTTAACTACCCCCAAACACGGTTACTACCCCTTCAAACATTGATCATCTGCAATAATGAAAAAAATGTTTTCCTCAAGAGAAATACGAATAAGATATGTTTTGAGAGACACGTATTTTGTTATACGTGCTCTTAAGCCCGTTTAGGGGTGAAATCTACCCTCAAAGTTCACTCTCAAAAAGTCTTTTTTCGAAATATCTCTGCTTCTAATTGGTATTTCGTGACGGAACAAAATGGAAAATGCTCTTTGCGGCGAGGCGGAGCTACTAGACATTGTTATGCCCACGAGGGTTGCAACCCCTATTTTTTGTACTGAAAAAAACCACATTTTTCGAAGATATTTTCGTTGTAGTGATTCGAATATTGACTTGAAAATTGAAAAATAAATATTCTGAGTTGTGAAATAAAGTAAATAAGTTGACGTGTTCGAGGATTTCGCGTTAACTACCCCCAAACACGGTTACTACCCCTTCAAACATTGGTCATCTGCAATAATGAAAAAAATGTTTTTCTCAAGAGAAATACGAATAAGATATGTTTTGAGAGACACGTATTTTGTTATACGTGCTCTTAAGCCCGTTTAGGGGTGAAATCTACCCTCAAAGTTCACTCTCAAAAAGTCTTTTTTCGAAATATCTCTGCTTCTAATTGGTATTTCGTGACGGAACAAAATGGAAAATGCTCTTTGCGGCGAGGCGGAGCTACTAGACATTGTTATGCCCACGAGGGTTGCAACCCCTATTTTTTGTACTGAAAAAAACCACATTTTTCGAAGATATTTTCGTTGTAGTGATTCGAATATTGACTTGAAAATTGAAAAATAAATATTCTGAGTTGTGAAATAAAGTAAATAAGTTGACGTGTTCGAGGATTTCGCGTTAACTACCCCCAAACACGGTTACTACCCCTTCAAACATTGGTCATCTGCAATAATGAAGAAAACGTTTTTCTCAAGAGAAATACGAATAAGATATGAATTGAGATATCGAATATCTTATATTTAAAGTCATTTATTACGAGGCAATAATTTCATCATAAAATGGATCACCTTGGTCAAGATAAACTATAATTCGCGAGTGACTTTTTAATCCATCAATTCTTCTTTTCGTCCAATAATTTTTTAGGATACTGTTTATCACCGATTATTCGTTTCGTAACTCATCGGTCGGGTATATATGTCGCGAAACTCCATGCTCGGGAATAAGTGTAGTCTTTTAGAAGCATTGAGTAGGTTTGTTCCTCCATCCGGACTCAACAATGAGAATCAATCCTTTGACTGTTATACATTTATTATCCGCGTTTTTTCAAAATATTCAAATACAAGATGGAACGGCCAATCATAGAGAAATGGAGTTAGCAGAATCGATTAAAGATATACTGATAAGTGCCACAAATGATTTCAATGACGTAGATATGATTATTGGAGAGACATTACATTTTCAAGAACAGTACAAAGATGACGCAGCAAAAATAGTTGAAGATACAATACAGCATCATTCTCCTGATCCTGTTGAAGCACCAACAAATCATTGTACAGAATGCTGTTCGTGGTAATCAAGAAGTTATCAACTTCGGAAAATCGTGTTTATATTATGTACATATAAAAATACTCAAAATATTCGAAATCAATTTGGTTTTTTCAAAGTAAAGTGCTCACAGGTCTCATTTTTCATTTTTTATTTCAACAATCATGGAAATCAGGTTCAGCTGCATATGTATTGACCCAGAAAACTTCAATACAAAAAACTCGAACTAATTCTATAGCGGATGAATATTTTTCAAATTCTCAATTTGAAGTGTATTATTCTATAAATTCATGACAATAATGGTAATCTTCATAGAAATGTTTGAAACATAATGATTTCTTACACCAGCCGCATCGTATCATAGCAATATCATAGCCGCGGAATACCAATTAGAAGCAGAGATATATCGGAAAAAGACTTTTTAAGAGTGAATTTTGAGGGTAGATTTCACCCCTAAACGGGCTTAAGAGCACGTATAACAAAATACGTGTCTCTCAAAACATATCTTATTCGTATTTCTCTTGAGGAAAACATTTTTTTCATTATTGCAGATGACCAATGTTTGAAGGGGTAGTAACCGTGTTTGGGGGTAGTTAACGCGAAATCCTCGAACACGTCAACTTATTTACTTTATTTCACAACTCAGAATATTTATTTTTCAATTTTCAAGTCAATATTCGAATCAGTACAACGAAAATATCTTCGAAAAATGTGGTTTTTCCGGTATAAAAAATAGGGGTTGCAACCCTCGTGGGCATAACAATGTCTAGTAGCTCCGCCTTGCCGCAAAGAGCATTTTCCATTTTGTTCCGTCGCGAAATACCAATTAGAAGCAGAGATATTTCGAAAAAAGACTTTTTGAGAGTGAACTTTGAGGGTAGATTTCACCCCTAAATGGGCTTAAGAGCACGTATAAAAAAATACGTGTCTCTTATTTTTCGATGTTCTACAACATATATCAAAATCATCGAAATCGGTGAGTTCGGGTTCGCAAGGTTTCCTTGTTAGTACGCCAAGAAGCGATCGCTCGACTGCGAGAAACGACTTGGGCACTTCGTGCGCGATACGTTAAGCTCGCCGTCGACCATACTCTTCTGCACACGCTTTTTATAACAGCACAAAATGGTGGTCCATTATAAATAACAAACACCTTCATACGTGTGAAAATTGACTCATAAACTGGAAATGACCGGATAACAACTAAATCAAGACATTCAATCGATACTGGACAGTATTAAGAAAAGAGCACAATAGAATTTGATACCAGCTTTTAAAAATCGTTTTCAACTAAATCTGAACCAGCATTGACCAGATGGATTTCTGCAAAACCCTAAATAAGTCTACGTAACATAACTTCAAAGTAACATAAAATAACAAGTCTCAATCAAAGTCTGGATAGAAAGACATTCAAAGTACCGGTGTACGGGCTAAATAAAGCGAAAGACTCTCTAATAAAGACTTATGGACTAATCAAGAATTTATTTGGGACACGGTCTCTGACCGATGCCTGTGGTTAAATAATAATAATATTAGCTCAATATCTTGTTTTCGCGTGTATCATTTATAATTGCAGCGCACCTCGTTCCATCCGGTTATTCTCTGCCTAAAATAAATTTTACTAAACTGTTTATCATACGCCAAAAAAAGAATGGTTCGCCAGACTCGTGATCAATGATATCATTTGCGGATCGTTATCTACTTATGATTTGTTTATTTTTAATTTTAGTTTTACGAACGAAAATGTATATTTTCAATTGCTTATTCTTTAAGCATGAATCAGTTTACGTTGGAATGAAACGTCATGCATGCAGTTTATGTTCACTCAATAAAAATATCTCACCAAGTACCTGGACTTGAACATTCGACATTGTTTTTAAATTTGTTCCTGCCCAAACAGATTCTGTAGAACTGCCAGACAATAATTTCAGAACCTTGATTATTTTTACAGGTGTTTTGGAATTAAATTGGAAATAATTATCCGTGAGATGATAATTTCAATGCTTACGTCTTGATACTTCTGAAATTTTATGAACATTGAAAAAAAACTAGTTGGATACGAGAAATTGAATCGCGGTGAAGTTGTAAATGAGATGCTATGATAATTATACGTGCGACGTGATATTCGTTTTCCTGCAAAATATCGCAATTTTCAAACGAACAAATTTTTTATGCCTTACTTATGAAACAAAGCTTCGAAAACTCGTATTGTTCCGTGATATTTTGAAATTATTGATGATATTTTAAGGGAACGTGGACAGATTTTGAGAAGTGGATGAGTTATAGAGAAAGTACTTCACATTTTTCGGTGAGGCTGAATTTTGTAGTCAGGGCTTCGTCGATCTTTGGCCTTGCGTACGATCTAACTGCTTCGTCGTCAATCATGGCTCAAACTTCTCTTGAGAATTTTCTCTTCACTTTCCTTCGAGTTGCTGACCTCTTTGGTCACTATCTGCTCACGCGATACGGACAAAAAACAAGAAATTATAGCCTGGAGCATCGATGAAAGCCTTCAGCTGATGCGTTTGCCTACGCTGTGTCCAGTTTACTGCGGAGGACACATCTTACGTAGCGATCAGTTTCATTTCTCGCCGCAGTGAAGAACCAAGTGATCGATTGTCCGCGAATTGGTTCTGCACTGCAAAACACTGCAAACCGCCGTCGTTTGTTAGAATCAGCGTCGACGAGCACAGTGAAAAACACACGATTTCCAATGTTTTTCCTGATCGCTGGATACGGATAAAATATATTTAAAAAATGTCTTAAATGTCGATAGGTAAATATCGACTGACTTTAGATTCGTGATCAGCGACCACAAAAACCCTCGGATACAAATTTTGATGCCAATCCGTTCATCCGTTCCGAAGACATCACAACTTTATTTTATTTTTGGGAATTTTGTTATTCGAATTATGGGAAAACTATCGCGCCCATCAACGCGAAAATCTGATGAGTTGTAGGTTGAGAAAAGCCGCGTCGATTGAGCCCAATTTGATCAAAATCCGTACATCCAGACGTCCAACTGAAAATAGTCAGAAGTGATTCTCTGGACCTCGAGACTTGGAGATTTAGTGAAAACTCAACTTTTCATTTTCGGGGTAATTACAATAGCTTGCTATTTTCTCCGAAATCAGAGAAACTGGAAGTTGAAAAGAGATCAAATGTGAGTTACATCAAAAGACGTTATTATTTGACATAAATCAAAGATTTTTTTTCTGCAAAATAATTATTCAGTTATTATTCAAATGGTATCGCGATTTTTCTACGAAATAAAATGATTATTTTAATCTACGTTTCTGTTTTCTGACGCGAGCTTTTTCGCACCTTACGGCGTTGCGAATTTCGTCAAAGTAGATGAATATCCGAGCGTCAATCGAGTTTTGAGTACTGTTGCAATAAATTTTAGTTTACATATTCGCTGGAATTCGAAGTCGATCGTACGTATAAGTAACGGGTCCAGATTTTCGGTCAAAGATTCTTTAACCAAATGTTAAAAACACGCTGGATTTTATTCGAATTCTGCTGGTTGGGGGGAAATTCGATTACCATGTCCCTAATTTTTCTATGAAACTTTACATCAGCTTACCTCGTTTATCCTGCATTGTGAAGCCATCTTTGAAAAAGCTGAATATTTCACCTGATTGCGTCACTCGAAATCTGTGATACGCATCTCGGATATTTTCTTTATCAGTGTCGCTTTGCATATCGTCAATGTGGTTACATGTTGAGTCGCGGAACACAAAATGACCGCAAAGTTTGATAAATGTTCGGGCACTCGCACTACTCTATTGCAGTCCAAGTCGGTAGATTCGTATCTTCGTAATCGAATTGCCTTTGGAATGCTGTGATCGCGAGTGCAAGTGCTCTGATTACGACGAGCAATGCTCTCCAACTAGGCTACAGCATTTTGATATTTTACCGGAAATCGTTCTCGTACCCATCTATCACGATACAACGTTTACAACAATCGGTACGCACTCCCGCCTCCGGACACCCACCTCAGCATCCACAGCCCATATGGCTTCCCCGACCTCGTTTTTACCTACGGCGCTTTCTTCCATAATTCCTTTCTTACAGGCAAACACGTTTATTCGCAACACTCGAACCGTGAGGCTGTTCCGTCCTTGCAAACGAGGTCGCTGGAAACTCGCGATCGGAAAATGGATCTGATCTCGTGCTAGTATTTTCTAGCACGTTCGCGGTTCCCGTAATCCGGAATCCCTTGCATCGCCCATCGCACACTCCGCAAATAACGTGTCGGCAAATTCGGTAACTTTCTTCCATCATCACGAGTCAAATTCGCGCGCGGAAAATCCGATGTGCTTCACCGTATCCGTTTCTATAGGAGTTGCGAAAATCGCAATGCAGAATTCACGCTTTACACACAGGACCACACCAATTTTGGGTCTATGTTCGCAATATCGAATTTTCATTTATTTTGGGTAACTAATAAACGGAAAAATAGTTTCACTCGTCGAAGTTGACTCTCTGTAGCCAAGAGAACATTCATCCAGTTTTTTTTTGTAAACGGACGATTTTAATTTTTATTCGTTGCAAGGACAAAACAAAGACCGTTGTACACTGTTTTTATTTGTCATATCAACTTGAAAATTATTGAACAAATTTTGAAAATGCACCTCGTTACTCTTTCCCCTCTGTTCACGAGTACTTTCTCTTACCAAACGCAAAATATAGGTCCCTCGTCATATCTTCATTACACTGGCCCTGATAACGGCGTTCAAAGTCAATGATATCTTGATAAAGACGTTCTCCTTGTTCTTCCGAGTACGCGCCTGTGTTGTTTCCAAATATACCACCTGAACTTGTACAGTCATCCTGCACCCATGCCTTTAAAGCTCTTTAACACATTTTCAACTAATTCCTGGTACTTGTACTAGATTGTGAATAGGGCAGTCAAAGTAGGCTTCGTAGGCTTGACGAAGCAGCTCGATTTTGTCCAACTTAAGTTTTGTATCTCATTTCGTATCAAAAAATGCCCCGCATGTATCAGCATCATACTTACACTTTTGCAATTACCTTTTAAATATACCAAGATTATCGAACGTGTCTATAACAACTCAGAAATCGGTTTACACAATATAGCGGGATTAAGGTATTTTCCCTTGATTTTGTGGCACGATAAGTAAAAAAATCGTGAAATGAACCCAAACACCTAAAAATAAGTCATTTTTTGGAATTATGTTATCTATTGTCAAAAAAAAAAAATCGCAGAAGACTATGAGTTGGGTTTCTCATCGTTGAAATAATACATTATTATGCTTCCGTTATCGATAACAAAGAATGATTTTCGTTAAATTAATCGTCGATGCATTTGTTATTTGTCGGAAAATTAATCATCTTCGATGAAGACGTTTCGACTTCGCCTCCCTTCGATAGGCTCGTTTGCAAGTTGTTCCGTAATTTGTTTGTAAGTTGAGGGACCGCAAAAAATCTATGAGATTTTGGTCACGTTGCTACAGACCAGATGAAAGCGTTCGTCGTGGCGAATTTTGGAGTCACTCGCTACAAAATTCAGTCTGGAAGTGATAACCGGTAATTTATGATAAGTTGCATTCAGTTGCAACGATTTCGGTTGTATTCAACGGACCACGTTATCAATTTTCGCCGTAATAACCTCGAGTTTGATAATTCGGGGCTCGGATTTCATAAAAAATCATCTTTTAGAAACAATCGATGTTTGCAAAATTTCATTTCCGTGTCGAAAAAACTTTCGTGGGTTGAATTCGCGTGTCCGAAGTTGCGAACTGGCGATTTGTTGTCATGAAACAAATTTATACTCGCGTCGCATTTTCTTGTCCGAATTTCTCTGTGTTCTGCGGTGAGAGAAATTCGCGTTTTTCCCATTTCTGAACTAGGGATGAGATTTTACCTATTTTCAACGGAATGCGAGCGCGAAAGTCCGAGCGCGTATCGAGCAACGAGGAAACCTATCAAGTTCCATTCTAAATGTGAATATTTTCTCTAATGGATTTCTTCACGACGAGAGAGTGCTCCTGCTTGTAATCTCGGCGAGCCGTTGCCCACAAGAAAATCAAACCCTTTCTATATTTTCCAAGATCACGCTCCAAATGGCGTTCCTTTTTGCTGCTACACAATTACGCTCACCCAACAGTCGCGGATAAGCTCGATCGTTTTGCGAACTTCATAGGTGCGGCGTAATTAATCGACACTTCGCAAACTTAGCTCGAGCGAAGGCATTAAAACTGATCGCTATCGTGTTTAATTTTTCTGAATCGCGGTCGACTCCGTTCGATCGCGCTTCATAATGGCATTCGTGGCCCTTCGTTACTCTTAGTGAAAAAAAAATTGCGATTTTTTGCACCACCTTCCCTCCCCCCGTTTAGTGCTGTTGCCTGAAAGAAAAATCTATATCAAATTTCAGCTCAACCGAATGAAGTGTTCCAATAACCTTGAGAATCAAAGAAATCACAGCATCACAGGCACTATCTATTTTATTTTTTATCGTGCTTCGGCTAATTTTCAGAATCCTAATGTTTGATAGTTCCGAAGACGTCCCAACTCTGGGGTGTTTTTAAAACAACTTCCCTTATAGACGCAATTGTTATTCATTTTTTATCCCGGAAAAAAAGTCCTTCTTAATCCTTAAGCGGCCGAAATCGGCTGTGTCCTGTGGCTCAAATTTTTTGAACAATTATATTGTTCGAACGAATGAAAAAAAATAATAATAAAACTACTCTTTGATATTATAAAACTGTTCGGATGAGAATAGTGAAACCGATACGCGATCGGATCGGGAAAATGGATGTGCTAGCCGTTCCCGATTTTTCTGGATCTCGTCTTCTCGAAGCATATCGAAGGAGACGGCGAGTCTCGATACTCCGGTATCCGTTACCTTGCTCGCAAGTCATGTTTCCATGCTGATATAAATTGGACGTACTCAACACTTATGATATCCTTAAGGCTGCGCGAGAGGAAAGTATGCGCGTGCAGCAAAGTACGTTGTATCGGCATACAATGACACTTCACAGTATCTGGGGAAGCAATGAAGCGCGAGGTGTGAATTTCGTTTCCGAATATTTTCAGATTGGCGTGAAAGAGGTGTGCAAATAGATATTCGTGCCGTGATCGCTGGACTTCTTGTAGTTCGCTGGAGCCGCGATGAATTCTAAAAATATCCGATACACTTATTCCAAGTCTATCTGGTATATTTCTATAGATTATCTCCACCGAAACGTCACGAAACCATTCGATTCGCTGTTCTCACATTCCTACCCACGTTCGCTGTGCAGTAGGGGAGACCGGGCACGACGGACCCCTTAAGCCTTCAAATTATCTTCTGTGGTCTTCGACCACTGAGTACAAGTTGTTTTGGTCTATCTTGAACAAATTTATAACTGGTTCGCGATAATTCGACGACAAAAATCCGCGGCACAACGAACCCCCTTCCAAAAAAATGATTTTTTTCTCAAATAACTTGCACTCCCTACTTTTATAAAGATGAAGAAATTGATCGAGTTTATCGCTGGTTTCCAGTTAAATAAACGAAATACCCTTATTTTTCGAGACGTTGGACGTATTCCATCGTATTCCTTTCGCGAAATACTTCAGTCTGTTCTTAAATCGTTGAACAACTCTGATTTATAAGTAAATTTGAGAAAAGTACATTGTTCAGCAAATTTTCGAGGGGGTCCGCTGCGCCCCGCGGGTCCAACGTGCCTCGATCTCTCCTATATCCAGCCATTAACCATTCTCAAAACTACTTTTAAAATAGAAGAAAATAGTAATTACTATAGACAAATCGAAGAGGACATACAGTTTCAAAAATAAAATTAAATCTCACAAACTCAAAAACCGCGTATGAAAATACTTTGAACAATTTTTTTGCGTTCTTTTCTAAAAAAATCTGAGAAAACAAAAATTTCCACAATAAAAAATTTGGATCAATTTTGAAGAAGTTACGAGCGAAGCACCGAAGTTTTTGAATCGAGTTTTTCAAAACGAGTTTTTGGATGGGTACTTGAAAATATTTTTAAAAAATACAAGACCTCAGAAATGCGAATTATGCAAGCTGTCCGATTTGGCGTGGAACGCCCCGTATACATTCTGTAAATATTTGTCGCTAATAACCAACGATGCTAATGTAACGTTAAACAAATAGAATTTGGAAAAAAAATGTCCTTGCCGTTATCGAGACGTTTTTGAAGGTGCTTCTGGTCATTATCACCGATCTCTCTCCTTCAGTGTCGACGAACTGTGTACGCGTAACTTAAAAGTTGAGAAAAAAAAATGATACCAGCATTCTCGCCAATTTTCATTTCAAGGTCAGGAGCGTCCGAAGTAGTTCAGTTACGCGGTGTCGTCGAGAAAAAGAAATGAGAGAAACTCTTAACGGTCTATTTTTAAGTCGACACTCATCACGCTTCGAAACCGGTTGGAATTTTCGAAGCGGAAAAAACAGTCGACTGTCGGCACGCGTGCGGTCCCGCGTTAGCGCACTTTTTCCAATTGGATTTGCAGCTTTTAGACATTTTTCTTGTCGGTAACAAAAATCGATCATACGAGACATGACTGGGAATTACTCCAAATATATTCCGTGCAGGCGTGTCTCCAAGCGTTTTGGGGCCGAGTGGATTCCAGTAGTCGGAAGGCCCACGAGCAGATATCGTTCTGATTTCATTTCCTGTCAACGGTCAGTGAATGTTAAGAGTGAGTTCTAATAGCCTCATCGCTGAGCATCCTGTTTTGGTTTACGAACAGCCTTCAGAAAAGTGGTTAACGCGGTCGATGGTTTTCCAAAATGCGAAAGAAATCTCATGTGAGGTAACCGATACGATTGCACTAGCAGTGCAATGAAATATCGGGATCATTTCTTGTACAGGCTCGCATTTCACGTACTTTTGGGCAGTTTTTGACCAACTGAATAAAGATTCAGCTGCGAAATCTTTACCACGTATTTTTTTCACATTTTGAGCACACGAGCTATTCGTTCAGCCCCAAATCGTTATTTTCTGTTGCCACGATCACGAGCGTTCTACCTATCGAAAGCAGAAGAATCAAACGGCATTTTAATCCGTGAAGTTTGAACTAATTATCCAACTAGGATCATCGACAAATAATGAAAAGATAATTTTTGGCAACTTGTTGAACTCTAATCGTCAATTTTGGTGCTTTTTTACGACTTCTTCAGCATGAAAAAACAAACGGCTTGCAGAATCACAGTTATCTCGGTTCGTTCAACTGTCTACACGAGTATTGAATGAGTTTACCAAATTTCGGAGGAATTCGTTCGATAGATCTTGAGATTGTTTAAAAAACAATTTACCAAAGGCTGCCGGTTTTTAAAAAATATATCCCTGTGAAATCACCGAAATTCTGGCCAAAATTTTGGGGTTTTTTTCTACAATTTTGTTGTTCCGTTCCTTCCACGTCAAAATGTCCAAAAAGAGCTGTAACGATGACGTGAATATTGTGGCCAAAACCAACATACTCGATAAGGCTGGCGTGAGACTTTGGTCAGTTTACAGTGAAGAGCACACAAATTAGACTCTCGTCGCTCTCGAATTGACGGCTGATTTAAATCTCCGCTCTCAGAGCTGTTATTTTAAACGTTCTAGTCTTCAGCAAGTTTGACAATTTATCGCAGGTCGCAAAATCTTTTGGAATATCTTCAACAAGTTTCAAGTGAATTGAACCCGTGAATAATTTTTTTCCTGATCGATTTCCCACATCCTTCAAGGTTTGGTCTTTCGAAACATACATCCATTATCAACTTCGCGAAACAGAGTTGTTGAGCGTTTATTTCTGGGTCTTCGTTTTGAGACGACTGAAATAATTTAGTTAAAAACATTACGAAGAGACTGATGTTCGATTCTTGAGTGGAATTCCAGCTCAGTCGTAGACTCGCGCGTATACACGTGGATAAAAAGATTAAACCTTGCCGATTTTGTGCTTGACATTTATCCAAAAAAATATTTCCCAAAAAATTGTAACGTCAACTTTATTCAACGTTGTTCCCGAATTATCGAGCCTTAGTTTTCGTATCCGATTGTTGCCAGGCACCAAATTCAATGGCGGAAGTATCGCATATACTGTAACAACTTTGGAAAAGTACAGACGAGAAAATCACAAACCAGTGATACATCGAATTTGTGTAGTTGTGACTTGTAAAACGGCTAGGCGATGATTCGTTGGTCGGAATTTGGGGTAGTTTATTGTGACTATTCCAAAGATGTCGGTGACCCGGAAGAGACAAAACAATTGCGAATAATATTATCTGGAAACGAGGTTGCAAGTATAGTAGAAATGTAAGCATACAACGCGAGTTAAATGTATAAATACTACAATTCAATAATTAAGGAGTTAAGCAAAATGATTATTTATCGTATAACCTGGAAGAAAATTTGTAAAAAAAGCCAAGATTTTACGTACAAAAGAAAAGCGGAATTTCCTCGTATAGTTTGTCTAAAATCGAACAAGTGAACGAATCTACCTATTTTGTATTTTCTGGGTGAAAAATCAGGTCTGTAGGATGAGAGGATGGTGAGCAGTGCAAAAGCAATTGTACGGATTCGTATATCTTTTATACGTGTGTATATAATACGCTGGTGGGATACGAGCAGAAGAGGAGGGGTCTTACAAATCGACTTTCGACTCGGACCGCTCGTACCGATCTTGCTCGGATCTCTTTTCTCCGCCGCCGGTTCTGTGGAGTGTTTGCTTCTTGGCGCCGTCTGTGTACCGAATGACAGTCGGCCCGGGTCCGCTGTCCAGCAGTTTTAGCACGTTGTCAGTACCGTTACGATCTCTCGTTGCGGAAAAATAAATTTCGCGATGCTCGAAGTAGTTTTCGTGTTCTGTAACATCAAATTAAAGTGAACCGTCGAGAAACATCCGACGATTTTTGGTGAGCAAAACTGCGTGAGTCACGCGTGACCTTCGATTCGATTTTTATTCTCCTTTCGCTTTTCGACTTATTTTCCCTCGATCAAGCCTCCTTCGACTTATTTCGAGAAATTATTCATCGATCGATAATTTCACTCCATCTTTGTCAGCTATCTGACCATTCGCCCATCCTTCCATTTGACACCCGACAATTATCAAGCAGCCATGATAATTTTGTAGGACAGGCCGTAAAAGGCATCTGTTTTCTCAAATCGATCCCATTCGTGAAATCGCTCGTGGAAATCTCGCGTGAAGTACGAAAACGCTCGCTATTAGTCCTGAAGCAACCTCGCTGACATCGAACTTCGCCAGTCCAATTTTGAAATCCGGTTCTATTTCCTCGTCACGACTCGCGTAAAAAATTGAAATGCTTTCACGACCATGGATGAGGAATTCAGTCGCAATTTTTCAATTTTTGAAGACACAAACTCGCAGACCTCGTATCACAATAATTTGCGCTCCAACTCCTTTGTCCTGAATGTAACCGCTGTTTTGATCGCGTGACGATGAATTTATTTATATTTTCTAATATATAATATAATCGATTTTCAAAAATCTCAAACAACGCTTCTTCCGAGGCACCTCGGCTATATTCCTCCGCGCGAAATTCGCTCGCAAATGCGAAATCATAGGATTGCCTAATGTAACTGGAAAAAAAATCGAATCTTATGATTTTTATATACCCAGCAGTTTTTTCTTGCATCGTTTCAGGTCTCATCGAACGTTGGGAATTGCTGTCATCTCGAGCCGAGGAGACCAGGCGATCTAGCATCCTTTACCGGGATATGGCAGCGATGCGTGTCGATCTTCGCGCTGTTCACGACAGGCTCAAATCGTACGAGGTTGTTTTGGACCAACATCATCTTCTCGACGAGCGCATCAATCAAGTTACCGTGAGTATCGCTGAGAACTCGAAAAAAGAACTAGAATTCCTTTACATCAAATTTCACACGTTACTTCGCCGACCTTCGCGATATTTATACTTTTATTATAACTATTATATCCTACTTTTAACATCCACCATATCCGCGAGTATCAGCAGTATATACGTGATTTGATGAGAATGCCGTCAGTGTAAACATTCACCGAACAATTTCTATTCTTCATGCGTCACTGGTCACTTTCCGTTCTGCGCTTAAAAACACGGTAGATGGTCGCGAATGCGATCTGCAGCTTGCACTGCAACGAGTGATATTGTTTTTCATACGTTCAGCTCGACTGATAAAGCGCGACACGGGGTAACAAAGGCAATCGGCAGATATTTACCATCGCTCGAGACTAGGTCGCTGACTTACCGACGCGCATACATCCGAGGCTCTTTAGTTCACCGTTCATTCCAGAGATGGCGCCTCGCGCTCTGTTCGTTGTTTCGCTGCATAGCAGACCTTAAGGATGTACGTCGAATATTCGTATTCGAAAGTTCCATTCAACTTTACGGTATTTCGACCGGAAGTGAATTAAATTGTGATCAAAATGAAAAATTGTACACATAATTCTAATTGAAATTTCATGTATTTCTTGGAGTTTCCGAAACGTTGCTGAGAGTCAAGGGATTTGTCATTTTAATTCCATACATCCGAGGGCGTTGTACGTTACAAACCGGTGCTAGCATCTAGATATGTAGGTACACGAACGAAAAAATATTATAAAAAGATGGCAAGTATTCCAAAAATGAAAGTATTTTATACAGCGACCAAATATTTTATGCGAGTAGTTTCCAAGGTGTCGGACAGTTGTATTCAAAAATCGTTAAATGATCGTTAAACACGATGCTTTATATGCAGGATTCTCACAAAAATCAGCAGTCGCTTGTCAGAAAGTGGAAAAAATTGTATAATGCAATTTCGAAAGCTTCCCACTTTATTTTCAATATTTTCCAGTATATTCTTCGAAAGGAGAGACAATCTTTGGATTTTATTTCGGTGATTTTTAAACCATGAATCATAATCGATTTCATCGTATCCACCGTTTTATAAAAAAAAGTTCTTGGGCTTTTCAATGAAATGTTAAGATTATTCCGAGTTTTGAAGTCTTGCAAGTAGAATTATTTTTTCCTAATGGAATAAAAATATCGTGGATCCGTTTTGTATTTGGAAAACGATTTGGAAATTGAGTTTTTGTTAATCGTTACTCGTCTCTGCAAAATATCATTCGAAAGGCCAGTAAGACGATTTGGAACTGCTCCTTCTCCATTGAAAAATATTTTATCCGAGTTTCCTGTAATTTAATTGAAGCTCTCCTTTTTTCTGAGGAATTCGCGTTGGAAATAAATATATTCGATTGCTGTTAGATGTGAACGCCAAGGGATTTTCTACACATCCATACTTTCGGTTTTGTTCAAAGTTATTCCATCCGCGAGGATTATGAAATTCTACTTCGCGCGAATTATTGACAAAACGAGCAATACGATAGAGTTGCGCTCAAAGCGTCTTTCGATTTGCTAATTCTCATTCTAATTTTAGATTTAACGCGTCGATCCTCTCATTGTTGGACAATCGTTTCAGCTTCAGAATTTCCGCAGACACGTTTCACAGATATCTCCACAACTTTTCAAATCATGGGATTACGTTATCGTGAATTATAGCTTCCTCAATTGCATTTTGCATGGAAGATCGTGCTGGGATTTACGGAATGTTCGTCTTGAACAGTTCGTTTAATTTTCTCGCGTAATAGCCGCGCGTAGGTATCCAAGATATTCCCGAGAGTTCCCCAATCATAGTCGACCTCGTACGACGCTCGTCATTCAACTCCCAACCCACCGAAATGGATGAAAAAAAGAGATCTTTCTGATCGCGTCGAAAAAATGTTGCACCGAATTCCAAAATTCCACGTGCAACTGAAATTGCTCGTTGTCATCGGGACTTCTAAAATGTGAATTCTACGATAGAAGGCGTAGACGTCTACGTAACACGTGACGTAGGTACAAAAAATATCTATCAGAGTGCACAGATATTTGGATTATGCTCCCTTGTCTCAATGCGTCGCATCAGCAGAAGCGAAGTCGGTCGCAAAAATTCTTAACCAGCTTCTAAACAGCTTTTTTGGTATAATCGATGCTCACTGCGCTCCTGCGCCGAGAGAAATTCCAGGTTAGGCCAACTAGGCTGAACGTAGTTGAAATCATCCTTCACTTTACGGTCTAGTCAGAATTGCAGAAGCTAGTCTACCTGAAGTACCGTGGAAAAGTAGTTGCGGTAACTAGGTTTTCACGCTGCTGTAACTTTTTTATCAGGTTACAGCTACCGGATTTCAGAAGCTAAAAAGACTAGATATACGAATGATTTTCAGCTCTCAATAATATTTGTAACAACTCTAATGAAACACGGTGCAGTGACTTTCAGATCTAGTTACTGCTACCAGATTTCTCACGTTGCGGAAACCAAATGAAAAAATCCTCTTCAACTATGAATGATTGTTGTAGCAACTTCAACATTTTTAGCGTTCTATATTGCGAGCAAAGATTGTGATTTCGCGTCTCGAATGGTACTCTCGGATAGTGTTTCGGCAAGCGAGGCGAGACGAGAAAATGCCGATATCGAGACTCGCTTCGAGCAATCGAACGTTGATGTGTCATCTTGGTTGAAAATCTTGAATGTACGAGACGTTTCGTGTTCTCGGATTCGACAGGCGAGCTAAAATCTCGACTCGAGCTAGTTTACACGACAACGCGATCTTGTTTACACGACGAGGCGATATTCGAGCCCCAGGTAGGAGCAGCTACAATTTCAAAGTTACTTCAACCACATTTTCTTGGTATAGTAACGAAATTACATAGTCAAGGACAATTTAAAGTACGTAACCCAGTCATTGATAGCAGAAAGCTCAAATCGGTTACAGTGACTACATCCACAGGTTACCATCACCAGAAATCCAGTCGCAGTAACTAGGAAAAGTAGTTCCAAGTGCTTTTCTCGAATAACTTCTTCTTTTCTAGTTACCGTGACTAGGTACCATTTCTCTCGGTGTGGTACCGCTTTGGCAGAGGTATTTGACAGATTTCTATTTCTCAAGATATTGAAATCAGGACGCAACTCCTACACGGTTTCCCGTCGAAAGCGATGGTGGGTAGAAGGGAAAAAAGAAATGGCAACGGGTGGACCCAGGGACAACGAAGAGCGGCAGGGCAGGGAGAGGAGAGACCGGAGAAATGGTAGAGCGAGAGCGTAAAAGCGTAGCCGTGTCGCACGTACGCTGGTCCTCCCGTTCGCCCGTCTGACGGCGACGTGCCGAGCATCGCAACGCCGGCGCCTCGCTAACCCTCACCACCCCTGGGAACCCTGCCATACCTACTAATACAACCCCGCGCCAGCCACCACTCCTACCATCGGCTTCACCTCCGTCATCATCACCAGCATCACGGTATTCCTACATCGCCGCGAAGACCAAACATACGCGTTCTACATCTATCATCGTGATGCATCAGCAATCCACGTTCGCGTGGCTATTCCATGCATTATGCAACGCTGGCCCGCTCATTCCGTCCATCCGTCAGTCAATCGGCGCGTTTATTACGCCAAAAATAGGGTAAATAGTAGCCTTAGCAAACGGTGGACCCTCGTTTATTTGTGTTTCCTCTGTCTCTCGCGTCGTTCAGGAGTAGGTACGTATCGCTATCGGAGAGCGTCTTTTGAACAGCAAAATGCTCGTAGCTTGACAGATAGTTGCGACAACTACGAAAGTCGGCATTATTTGTCGCTGACTCGAGGCTTCTGTCAACACGACGAGATTTTTGGGGACGTTAAAGCCTGTGGTATCCTACAAGGAAACACTGCTTTCATCCTTCGTGCTGGAGATTTATCAAATATACACGCCGATCAGGATCTGCAAATCGCAGTATGGATCTGTCTGTCAATGACGTTTTGGTCGTGACTGTTGCGCTGGACATGCGAATATAACGAGTCCACTCTCTAGAGCGACACATTTCTGCTTCGTTTAGTATAACTCCATTTATTGTCAGTCATACCCTGCGCTATTTTGTTATTCTGAACATTGCTTCAAAAGCTTCGATAACATGTAAGTAGCTGCCGCTCGCATATTATTCGACTTTCGCGAACGACTTTTTGCATTTTTGATCCGCCATATTGGACCCGCCATCTTGAATTTGCTAATTTTGAGCGCGATTCGTTACTAGCGCCCCCACAAATCCCCGAATACAATCTTCGCCATGGAAACTCCATAACTTTCTGAGATAATGATGTTTTCAACAAACAGTTTATTTGTTTCAACAAAATCACCGATATCGCGAATTATTTCACGTCGATTTTTATTCTCAAACATATAATTGATATCAGAACACAAAAAGGAGTTGGAAAATCGAATTATAACTATGCGAACCACTCGGAAAATGGTTCTGGAAAAGGTGGGATTCCACAGTCCCACCGTGATTGAACGGGTTAAACGAGGACGCGTTAACTGATTCGAACGGATGATCCAACGACGTGCGAGATTTTTTTTCTAGGTGTTGCATCTCGTTAGTGAGTTCCTTCTGTCCAAAAAAACCTGTTATTAAAAGGAGTAGCATGCATTCGTTACATTCGGTGACGAATTTACCAAATTATGACCAATCGAAATGGATTACATCGGGATGAAATAAAATTCATTACACGGTCACCACTGATAACGAAAATTCCCACTCTGGTCGTGCAACGCTCGGTGAAGCGTTTATTAAAAAATACGTCGCGTCGTTGGCTATGTAGGCGCGACACCCGACTAACGAGCAAATGACGGAACGTGTGCTGGTTTCACCGTACCTACTCTGCGGTACGTAGGCAGTCATGTATGCGAATGTTTCACTCGGTTGGTTGGCGATGGTCGAGGATTGGAATCGGATATCGAGACCGCATTACGTTTCTGCAAACTCAACGGGCGGCGTGACATCGATTAGATATTCGGCACGTTCCATCGGACACCGTCTGCCGTTTATGTCTCTCTGTTTACGCGGCGTGAAGCCACCGACGCCCCGCTGCCAGCGTCCAGCCACCGCGGAACTGGCTTCGTTCGTGATTTTGCATGGGCTGCATTATT
>OZ018308.1:13509599-13712741 GCA_963969455.1 Arge pagana | reverse complement strand
ACATCGTCGCTAGAATTTTGACGCGCACGACTTCTCGCTCGCGTCTCTGATCTTTCGATCATGTGATCTTCCGATCTTTTGATCTTCTGATCTCAACCACACGCCTCCCGTCCTTCCTTCGTCGAGTGACTGATCCCGCCTTATTCCGACGAACGGAGACTCAAGACAAAAACACGTGTGGTTCCTGATCTCGGACACCCGGACGCGCGTGTGATCTCCTGCGGCACGTCGTTCCGCGTAAACCCTTGCCGCGTGAAAGAGTCACTCTCTTTAATTCTTCAACGGGACGGCGTCGTGAAATGGTAAAACATACTTGCCATACTTTGATAAAGGACAACGAAAAAACGAGAATAAATGAAAGATGCTCTTATTTCGTCTTTCGAAACCAACGCGATGCACGTCTAATAAATAGATGACTTCTGTAGATGAATGTTGTAGCAGCAGCAGCATCTGAGAGGCATACTTCGAAAGATTATAAGATTCTTCCGCAATTTTTTCGTATAATTGATAACTCCTTTTTGCGATGTAAAAAAGTGAGAATAGCACGGCATGGGTACATTATTGAAATTAACAATGAAATTCCGTGGCGTCCAGTGATCGTACGTTCGTTAAACAATACCGGTGAACTTCTCGTCGATGTATCATTCTATCAGTTCCTTTATATTTTTCCTTGACGTAGTGGACCGTCTCGACTCGACGTGATAACGATCATTTCGGTAGCACGACTCGCTTAAGATTGGTCGATGAATGTATCTAGATAACCCTCATTCCCAAATGAACTCGTGGAGCTTCCGTCTCGTGTCCTCAGTAAGGCGAAGTTTCGGACTACGTATCGTTTTTCGCGTTCTCGTTAGGTCGATAGACGAACGCCGAACATATATGGGGCTAGAATTGAAATTCATCAACTCTTGACACGTCTGAATTCTAAGTGTTATACTTAGCATAGTCTAACGACTATGAATATTAACCTTTGACCGCGTGCCGAGGCTTTCCCGAGTGACTGACATGTCCCACAGCAAGTAGGAAGTTGCTCGTGGTAATGATCTATTACTATACGCTTCTGGCTCTTTCTCAACCGGGTATAGCTCGTGTGGGCGATACTTACTCTACCCGCCTCCCTCCCTCTTCGTTAGATACCGCGATGCACGCTGGCACTTCACTACGATTTACATTTATATTAAGTTTCTTTCGCGTTCGAATCTACTTTCTTATTACCACGGACTCGATCGCGTTTTATAACCATTCGGCGTATCATTTCGAACGATTCGTTATTGCGAGAGACTGATGTAAAAAAAAAGAAGACGAAGAAAAAAACGATCTCTCACGTCCGTTACAACCATTTACATGCGAAGGCTGATTCGAGTACCTCGAGCAAGTAGAGTTGATTCTACTCGAGTGAATGAAAAAAAGTAAGCAGGATTCACATGTCGATTGAATTTGAGAAATGATGGGCGGCGCAACACTCGTTCGTTGGTATTCATACCGCGGGCTATTCTTCGAGAGGATCTTTCGTAAAGGTAAGCACGAACACAAACAACCCCTGCCAAGCTAACAGACGCCGATTCTACACTGGCAATACAACTAACCGTCGTCAAATATCCTCGCTCCTTCGCTTTCCTCGCGGGTAGTTGTACGAAGCAAACATTGACTTCGTATTCCATTGACCTTTCAGCTCTCGCGTCTGTCGCTGTGACTACCTGCCACCACGCGCGATACACAACTCACGGTTCAAGTGCCCAATTTTATTTTTCCTCCATTGAAATACTCTCTCAGTAGCTCCAAAATCATCGTTCCAATGAAAGAACGAGATGTATGCCAAAAGACATCGGCAATCCGACAAAACGAGCTGCATTCAACGAAGTAAATTGGATTTCGTCTCCTTCGTCGACTTACATGTTTCCCTCAAATCTTCGTCCGGATAACAAATTTGCATAATTGCTGACAAAAATATACCAGATTCGCGTCGTTACATCCAAATAAGCTGAAATTATCCAGGCTAATTACATCGATAATAAGAATAATAGATGCGCGTGAGAAAAAAAAATCAAAAATAAGCAACCATTCACATCATTGATCTAGCAAAAATCAAACAACCGTGAAAAGTAAGATAAAGTTTACCCCTCGACTCATTAATATAAAATCAGGTTGATGGACGTTGATTAGCGAAAAAACGCTCGCAAAAAAGTGAATTTAATCATAGCCACCGTAAAAAACTGCATCATCTTTTTTACGGTTTTTTTAGTGCGAATCGCGGTGGAGAACTTTTCAATTGTAACATAAAAGCTGCTTTAATTAGTTTCGTGTGCTGGAATGTGCACTGGTTGTGGTCTATCAGCGAAGAGTTTCTACCGGTAAAAAAACCACTCGCAAATATCCATTATACTCGAGCTGCTCAAGGTTGAACGTGCAAGTAGTGCCGTCGGCGGCAGAATGATGAGTTGCTTCAGCGAAAGGAGAGTCGTTCCAGTCGGATCAATTAATTGTGTGAACAAACGCAGCTCTAATTACCGCCTTCGGTCGATTGTAGCTGGTAGATGAATGCCATTCAGAGCAGTACGTAAACGCGACAGTTCCAGCCTCTTGATGTTCGCGAAGGAGTGCCCCGAGCCAAGGTATCATTTGTTCGATGCGGGGGAGACGATATTTATTTCTTCGTCAGCCGAGCATATTCGATTATTACTAGCAATTATTAATTGATAACGATCAAACGTTCTCGAGTTAAGTGAAAAAGTAGCGACACCGCGTAAATGCCTCGGTATTCCTCGGCTATACTACGACCTCGCTAGTTCTTCGCGCGAATCTCAACTCAGTCCCGGGAATCTGCGGTACAAAGATTTCAACGTTCACGTGTGTTGACGGTAAAGATGCTTGCGATTCGAATGATACAGCCTCATTTTCTCGAGAATGAAATTCACCACGTCTCTCGTGGCACGCGCGAAGGGAGTTGGATGTAATTTTGGCATCTCGCATCGGACTCACCGATCGGTGAGAGAGATCGGTAAGCTAGGCGTAGATACCGAGATGTCGCGGGGCTTCCCCAGTCGTGTCTCCTCGCAACCACGTTGTGGTCGACTTTTATGCGGAAAGGTTCCTCTGCGACACGGCCTGGCCGTAATAAAAGTTCCTCTGGGTGACGCACTCGAACACGCAGCACGCGTCGCTTCACGGTGTAATTATAGAGTTATGGCTAAGCGCCTGCATCCTGTAGATCCCTCGAGCTTTGCTATATATCCGAAGTCTCCTTGGTAGGTAGCGTCACTACCGATACGATGCTTCCGCATCGGAATTCAATCTTCTATTGCCCTTGGGTTTGCAATGATCAACAATTCATTATTAGTCCTGTAAATCGTCTACCAACCGCGATATGGGTTTTCGCTTAAGATACTCCGAATCACTGAAAGAACCCGTGCAATTTTCATGTCCCGTGGAAATAAACCACCACGGTAGTTTGACAGTTCCGGGGACATTATTATTCGTCGCGTGCTCATTGTTCTTCTTACGATTCTCGACGAAAGGCTCGGTTCTCCGATTTATAAGCTGACAACCGGATGTGACCCGTTTCACGTCAAGATCTCTCTATCATCCGAGACACCGTTCTAACCAACGTTCAACTATTTTCTGCGAGGTGCCGAGAGCACGCGAGACGCGTCGGGTAAACCTGTGACTAATGATTGCGCTTTACCGTGACAAATCCAATGTTTTTTCATTTCGTTTCAAGAATCTCAGGTCGGCCTTGCGGCTCGAGTGTGGGAATCTGCTTGTTTCCCATTCCTCGCAGATTCAGTATTCATCTACGGACCTGAAAGGATACGTAATTCATCATGCTCGGTACTTCTGAAATCGTCATGCAAGAATAATCTTCTGTTCTCCGATGATACTCACGCGAGATGGATAATTTCAGGATGATTTTCTTTGATGCCAAGCTAGTGCCAAACATATTAGAAGTATGGAAAACGGACATTTCACAAAAAAAAAAAATAGGCGATGTTCTAGTTTATTGTATTCGCGTGGTCATCAAACACGAGTATATAATGCCATCCGAGCATTTTCAGGCGTCCCAAATGATACTCTGCGGCTGCCGGTGACAAGCATCATCTGCAGATCATTCGTCGTACTCTACTATAAAAAGTGAGGCTTGTAACACATGGGAGAAAACGTGCCGTAAAATCACGAGCTATGCCATTAGCTCGAAGGCGTAATGATCATAGAATCCTGCCGACCACAAATAGATCTCGATGTTCCTTGGTCTCGCGGTCTTCCTGCATTTTTCCCAGCCTGATAATAATCCTGCTACTCGAATACCCGTCGACTCGGTAGTCAGATGAAAATGGTCTTATATAAATTATCCAGCGACCGAAGGGGTAAGTTGGGCACATCTTACTTGAACGTGGAGTACCGCAGCTCTTTTGTCACTCGGAGTATTTGGCTCATTTAACACATAATTAAGCGATGTTTCTAACCGAGTTGTCGAGGAGGCAGGCGAAGACCAGGCCACGGACCACCATCGGGTGCGGGGTTCGTCCTGTGAGGCACTCGCGCGCGAACAATGCGCTCCCAACCTTCTAGCCTCTCGCGAAAAACATTTCCAGGGTGCGAAACTCGGAGCTCGCTCGTCTCTGGCTCTCGGTCGAGTTGGCCTTTCCAGCCTCAATTCAAGACTCTCTACAATTATCGCGAGTGAGTAATTCGGTCGGATAATACGGCTGAGAAGAGCGGAAACTGATTTCCCTCGTTGCGAACCGAACGTGAATAATCTCAGCACAACGATGTCTCGATGTAGGCTGACGTTACATCACTCTAGGATCAAATCTTCTCTTTTGTTATTTATATAATGATCTACGAGATCGCTAGTTATTTTCTCTCTAACCCTTGAATAGGATAATTCTACGCGATACTGTCACTTCTTCGGTACCATTGCCTGAGGGCCATTTGGGACGCTAAACATTCTAATGGGCGGTGAAGTTAGAATGATAAGATCACACGACAAATGATCAAAGTCTCTATAAGTCGAAGGTGCTCGACTCGAGTCTTATATAATTGAAGAATTATAAGATTTTGGTGAACGTAAGGATGATTCGACAGCACCGCGAAAAGTGTTATACATTCCGCATAGAGAGAAGAATAGACAGAAGAAATGAATAGCCAAAGCTAAGTTGCATATCTGCTGCAATAGTGTGATACATAGTATGATAGTGGCAGCGGTGTGCCTAAGCTCAGTGTACGACTTTTCACTGATGATCTCAAGTTGACATTTTGCCGATTCTTGTCTCTTGAGAACTTGACTAGAAATTTGATGTTACTCGTTGTATATTACGCGTTTCCGATTTCACGGTGATAAATTACTTTGTCAATAATAGCTGCACTTTCGAGACGAAAGATGTTTACAGTGGTACTAATTCTGACGTGTATGAGAACTGTGGAAGATTTCGACCTCCAGGACGGAGATAGTCGCGGTACGGTGAAATTTCGCGCCTCGGGGTATCTCGGCGCCTTGATGAAACTCAACCCACGATGAACATAATGCTGAGAAAGCAAAAGTGTGTTCTAGCAATTACATCGATAAACTATC
Organism: Arge pagana; assembly: GCA_963969455.1. NCBI lineage: Eukaryota > Metazoa > Arthropoda > Insecta > Hymenoptera > Argidae > Arge > Arge pagana. Next base: position 13,707,172 of record OZ018308.1, on the reverse strand, counting down.
AGCGTTCTTGAAGTCAGGCTGATGGCATTTGTCTCCGCGTAACGCCGCGGCGTTGATGCAGAGTGTAAATAAAAGAGTCTCGCGGACTCTCCGTCGAAGAGAAGTAGAAAAATCGGAACGCGAGTGTTGAGATTGTATCGTAAGATTTTACGCGGCTTTATCTCTCTTGCCGAGATGGGTTCTATGATTCACGTCGGTCTTACGCTCCCCGAGTCTTAGCCTATCTCGCATATATACGACGAGCGTGGATTGAAGTTTTGAAAAATTTAGTATTCGTATCGCGATAGATAATACCAAAGTAGAAGCACATCAGCCCTGGTAGTCGCGCGGATCCCATTTTCATAAATCGAGATGTTTTTTCTCCAGAATATCCGTTGCAGCCGGAATCGCTCGCGATTCGCGCAGCGTAGATGGAAAGCGCGTGCGTTGCTACGCGGAATATTGAATTCTGATGGACCATCGATTGACAGGGATTCGTACGTGGATCATGAATATTTCAACGTTCGCGTGGTGCATATTTAACGACAAACTTCTTGCTTCCCTCGTACATCCAGTTTTCGGAAGACCATCTTCTTCCCGATGATTCCGACTTTCGCGATGTCATAGAGTGGAACAGCTTTCGCTATTTATCTATATATAGATAAATATTTATCCATATATAGATAAATATTTATCTATATATAGATAAATCCGACGATTTTTTGCAAAGTTCTCGTATTCTCCGCTGTGCTAACAAATGTTTTCTCTACATTTGCGCGGAACTGCCACTCCGTGGAATTGGCAATTAGTGGTACGAGGTAGCACCGTTCGTCGTTTGCCCGTGCCTCGTAATTCTTCCGAACAACGAGCACAATTGTCTTGAAAAAAATGTAACCGACATGGAATCAGACGTTGGTAGCCGCGCGCGCGTTTGATCCCGATTTAGCCGCGCGACAAAGTGAATGAAGTAAGAGACGATTTCGGAGCAGCCGCGAAAGTAGACGAGGCGAGGGAACGAAAAGAACAGAGAGGCGGAAAAAACGAAAGGAAAAGAGAAGGAAGGGGATACTGCCTGGAAGGACGAGCAAATTTTTCCGAGTGATCCGTACAATCGGCCTCGTGTCTGTCGTCGCGAACCGAGGCGACGCGATGAGAAGAACCGAGCGTTACGGATTGGTGTTTCGAGGAATGGATGAGACAGGAAACTTATTTCTGTATCGGATAAAGAGAAATACGCGTCGGTCGTGGACTAGCGCCGCGTGACGCACCGTGGAAACATTAAACGGCGAGGTTTCGCGCTTTTTTAAAAGCACGACCCGTACCCGGGTGTCGAGATGTTTCAAAGCGCGTCTCGGCGGCATGGCGCAACGCGCTGGGTGTCGTCGGTCTGCGACGATAATAAAGAGCCAGCCAGCCTTTTTACCGGGCCATCCACCATCGAGAAAAAGTTAGCGGATGTATATGGGTATTCCTGGGAAGTTTTGACTGGAAATCGATTCGTAAAAGTCTAGGAGATATGGTCTTTGGTCGCGCCTTTTCTTTACCGCTTCCTACACCTGCATAACTTTCCCAACGTATCTCGCGCGTCTCGATGGCAATAAAGTTTGCCAATCTTTATTCGATCAGCGACAAAAAGTACAAATCTCCCTCCGCTCGGCTTTTTCCTCGGTACGTTTCTTCTTGGACCATCGCATCGCCGATCAGTATTGCTCTGTCGCGGAGGATCGGTGCCGAGGGAACCGTAAAAAGAGAAACGAGCTTCGCCGGAACGCGAGGCCCATAACAAATTTTGATTTCTTGCGCATCGAAGAGCCCTTCCTTGTTCCCTTATTCGTACAGGCACGCGAAATTATAGAGGGTCGAAAGACGACGGCTCGAGGAGTTAACCGTCAGGGATACCTTCCATATTTCCCGTCTCTCCTCGCGTTGGGCTTTGCATGCGAATCTCATTTTTCTTCTCTGCATTTTTCACCACGGATTAAGGATACCTTCAAGCTTTCAGGCAGACGTTGCGGGAAGTAGTAGGCCACTTTTAGGGCATCGAGCGGCCTCATCGAACCGCGCATCTCCGTGTCGTACGGACTCGTGTCACGAGTTACTCTCTTCGCTAGCACATCCACATCGCGAAAAAGCAAAATTCTTCTCAATTTCACGGATTTATCATTCGTATGATCCTCAGCTCGTCCGTTTACACCCGCCAACGAGATTCTTCACGTTGCATTATTTATTCCTCGCTGACATCTTTGCCGTTTCGAGGGTTAACTTCCCTATGCGACGCGTTTCTGTCGCTATATTTCCACAACTGATCCAGATACCATGCCGCTACGCCGGATACATCGACGAATCTAGTGAATTCTGACCAATCAAAACGGACTATACCGAGCGAAGATAAAAATCGTTGGACAGAGCTTATGGATCACGGAGGAAAAAGCTTATCAAGCGGGACCACGAAATTTCCTTGGAGGAAATCGAGCGACGTGGACTATGCGAGTCCGTGGATCGTTATAAAGTCAGCAGGCAAACAATATTGCGTTCATGGTAGCGAATCGTTGCTGGCCACGGTGCCATCACGCCGCATAATATCAACCCTCTACCCTCGACGACGCACACATGCGCCATGGCTCCCCACCGACGTACTCACACTTCTTTGTGCGAGATTTCACGACTCTCCCTTCCTCTCCTCGCTCTCCGTCTCTCTCTCGCTCTCTCCTCTCGCCCCGTTGCCCCAAACCTCTCCGCGTCCGTCTTACTCTCTGCCTCACCTCGCGAAATGTTCCGGCTTCTGCTGCTCCATCTTTTCCACCCCTCGTGTATATTCGAGCACGAACGTATTATTAAATAATTCCGCTCTGCAAGCTAAACATGTCCTGGCCCCAAGGCCGCTCGAATTAGACCGTTTCTCCTCCTCCTCTCGTCCTCCTCGTTTGCCTCCTCTTCCTTCTTCCGTTTTCGCTATTCTTGTCCCCAGCGCCACTTCACGTTCGTCCAACTTTCTTCCCCTCTCCCTCTTTCTCGGCTCTTTCTCTCCCTTCGCGCAGCCTCGCTCTCTCTTTTTCCCTCTCTCCCTCTCTCCACCCTGTTTTCTTTGTTATTTGTACTTCCGAAGTTTTTCGAAACTTCAAAGTCTGCCCGCGCTTTCGGGTTGAGGATTCCTTATTACCATACTCCCCAACTTTTTCAGGATAATGTCCCTAAAGTGGGGTCCATTTATTTCACTCTTTTCTACAGACCAATGGTTCCGTGTCCACGCTCGTGTAATTTCCTGTTCATCGTCGGCAACCTTGTCGTTGCGTCATGTTCTTGTTTATAAATTAGTTCATTTCGCAACTCTTCGGCGTCGTTGGCGTAACGGAAAGTTACGCTTTATCGTTTCAAACGTGCAAAGCCCTTTACTCGCTAATTTTACGCGGACATTTTTCGCGTTACGACCGCTCACATACGATACTCGCATACTGCTCAGTCTACCGCGAGGCGACTGACATCACGAAACAGATCATCCCGATATTTACCAAAGTTATAATTTCGCTTCGGAATCGCTCGATGAAAGGCTGTTTGACTTTTTTCCTGTTCTCGTTGCGTGCTTACGTGGCTGACTAGCTGTTTTTGAGAGCTTCCACAGACCAGATGATACATAAACCGAAGACATGTGCTTACGAGAAATATTTTCTTCAAGGCCAGCAATATTATCAAGTTAGCAAGTGTTAAATTTCTTCATTTCCTGTGAACAAAAATAATAATTCGCGTATTTTTAGCGATTAGAAGACATTCGCAAAGTCGGTATTTAGGTATCGAAAAATTGTACAACATACGCGAATCGTCTATCTATATTTCGAGTTTTGCTTTAAATGAAATACCCTCTTGCTATTCAGAAACCTCTGATTTTTATAGAACTTCTATCGCAGTGATAATTATTGGTGAAGGTTTCGAATCTATGTCGCGAGATATATTTGGAGAATGTAACGATATCGTCGTGGAAGCCGAACAGTCTTCGCGGACGACGAGTAGATATGGCGACGGCATTTCGCCGATTTATACTCGACGAAAATTCATGCTGTGGCCATTAACGTATTATTGAGAGTCATAATGGCGCGCTTGAATTCCTCCCTAAGCGGGATTCGGTTTACGAATCTGAGGAAACTTTTGCCAAAGTTCCAAGCGAGAAGGATTCGTCTAAATGCTTTCCTCGAGTCAAAAGCTTTGCCCTCGAGGTTACTCGTTTGGAACTTGTTTAGATCGATTCCCACAACGAAATTTCCCCGCGTTCGCTCCGTTGGTACGTCACCCACCGTTCCGGCAAAATCTGGATCCTGCGCCGCCAGAAAAAACCACCGCGACGAGTAAATCTTACCTCGTCTCGCGAGTATACTATATCATGCCACGCAACGCAGTAGATTCAACAGAATTTAACAATTATAAAACTGAGAAGCGGAAAAAAGAAACAACGAAGAAAGCCAACGGACTAAATTTAATCGCAACCCTGCGCTGAATGCTAAACGAGCCAACTCTTTATGCTAATCCAGTCCAGCCAACTCACGTCGTCATGTGCACCTCGCGCCGGGCGCGCAGAGGGCCACAACTGTGGTCCGCTTCATTTTTTTAGCCCTTTTAAAAAAAATTATTTTAATTCCATTCTCTCTCCCCCGTTTCACTCTGCAGTTTAGTCCTTTATCGTTGGGAGTGGTCGTATAAACCCGTTGAGTCTCTCGTGAATTAATGAACGTCAACCATCACCTCGCTGCCGAAATCGGAGAACGACGAAAGCCGCGAAAACCAAAATTCCACGACGTCAAGCTGATCTATCTGATAATATACACTCGTTATGCAACATTGGTGATCAGACTACGAATCGTCTAGAGGTTCCCAGAAAAATGTATATCCCAATATTCGGTTCGGTCAAACAATTTTTATTTTTTGAGCAGTTGGGTTGAAAATGTCAAATCTGTCATCAGTAGGGCTCGGATAAATATGTAAACACATATTTTTTATTTGAATCATTTTCATTGATTATTTGGTTTTCTACATAAATTATGATGTTTTGAGCTGAGAAATGTAGGGTTTAAAATCCATATTTTTCCATATTTCGAGGTTAAAACCATATTTTTAGAATTTAGTCACATTAGTCCATATTTTCTATCTTTAGTACTTGTACTAGCAAAAACTGTATAATTTTTTCCTAGTATTTTAAATGCGAAAGAAATTTTGGAAAACAATACTCTGCAAAATGATTTAATTTACCAAAAAAGCAATTATTGCTTTTTAACCCATCAAATCAAAGCGCTGGAAAATCTGACAACACCATTAAAAGTCAATATTAAAATTATTTCGACCATTGAAAAGAAAATAATGGAGGCAGAAGGCCCTGTTGCTGGAGTGGTAAAATCGAAAATAAGGTCTGTTGTCGAAAAAATAAAGGATTTACGACGCTACAAAAAATTAACAATATTCTCAGTGGAACACCTATCGGCAATCCAGAGGAGGCATATTCGCCTACCGAGTTGTGCAAATTTAAGGTTGCGCCAGTTACGTCCTGTGACGTAGAGAGGTCATTCGGTCAGTATAAAGCGTTTTTCCGATCCAACAGAAGGAGCTTCAATTTTGAAAATTTGAAGAAACATATTGTTGTATACTGCGACAACTCGAAAAACGCGGCAGAGTAAATTTTAGCGGCTAAATTTTAAGTGAACAATTTAATCTCGTTGATTTTTCAAATATTTTTTCAAAGAATTTTGTAAGAATAAAGTATTTCATGTTTGATAATAATTGTCTTTTTTCGTCCATATTTTTCCATATTTCCGTATTTTAGACCCATATTATACGTACATATTTTGAGATTATTAGTACATATTTATCCGAGCCCTAGTCATCAGCAATCCAGTGAGCATGCTTGAGAAATTTTCGTTTCGCGGTAATTACTTCGTACCACGCATCGAGTAGACTTTGCTCTAGATCGTTAATTCGAAAGAAGAATCGCTATTCGCGTCAGGGTATTGGTCTCCGCTGTACTCCATGTTTGTTTCAAGTTTCGAATCATGAGAGCGGTGACAAATATTACGTACATGTTACTCGATGCCGATCGCTGATCAGAGATCTGGGTGAGGAGTTTTGGAGAAACGCCGTATCGATTTGTGTTTGGTATTGATATTCTCGATGAAATTTATCCCGCGTTTCAGCGAAACTTGTCGGAATGCGTAGATTTTAGTAGCGTCGTTATTCGTAAATACATCGAATGTCGCTGGTTTTGTTAGCAGGGTAAAATGATGTTGAGCTGTTTAATTGCGATCCCATTACGTGAGGTGAATGAATGTTGGAGGCTCCCTACGATCCGCGTTGTAAATAAATATTGCTACGGCCGTAAAGCACATCTGGAGAATGTAAAACATCCAATATTAGCGTAAGTTGGCGGAACCTCCTCCTCGTTCGGCGCGCTCGGCATTTTCGCCCTCGCATTTCTATTCGCCCTCCGTTCGTTTTCCTCCCCGACATTTTGGAAAACGGTTATGCAACAGGGGAAGCTCGAACGTTACTCCGTGACGGCGCGTCCTGACGGTCGTAGGACTCCGGCATCGCGCCGTTAAGTTTTGACGAGACGTCGAAATCGCTTCGCTCCTGGATTTCGGTAATCTTTCGAGGCCCGCATTGAATTTTACGGAGGGCGGGAGATTTCCGCCAAAGGGACGAACGTACCGACGATGGGGGGACCAAATCGAGATACGAAGTATACGTTTTGTCTCGGCTTAATCCTCCTCGCGCCTTCTCTCCCTCCCTCTCGCCACCCGCTGTTAAATTGTTATTTCACTGTCTTCACACCACATTGCCATTCGTCTCGCCTTTTTTCTCCAAACGACCTTCGCTCTCGAAAGCGAAGAGTCGAGTTGACTGGGTGAAATGAAAAAAAAGTACGGACTTCGTCGAGACGTTGGAGAAAAACATTCGAAGATCTTCCGTCGACCGAGGAAGTCCAACGAGTAGTTTTATTGTACGTCGCGGCAGACTGCGGATAATGTTTTATAATGTTTCCGGAAAACATGGTGCGAACTTTCCGTCCGATCCATTTATTTTTGTCCTACGGGTGAGAAAACTGCCCTCGCTATCTCGTGATTTATCACGTCGGACCAAGATATTCACCGGGTCGTTGGATAGGCGCGAAAAAGTTCGATGCAGTTGCGTAATTCCCACTGAGGGCTTGGGGAGGATTTTCTACATTTCATCTCTGCTCCTATCGGTTCCTATTCGTCATTCCGTCTCCGCTCTCTACGGCTTGCGAGATTTCTGCTCCTTCGAGCTACCACCCTCGATCGAGGCTCACGCAAGACGAACAAACGACATTAAGAAAGACGAACAGCATCGGGGACACGCAGATAAGTTCGGAGATTCATCTCTCCTCGAGCGGACTTTTGGATAAGCTCGAGTCGTTTCTCAAAATTAAGTTCTCCTCTTGGATGCCGGGGGCGATATCATCTTCATATTTTTATCCGCAGGTGTCGTTAGTATAATGCGAACTTTCGGGACCGGCTCCTCCGCGTGAAGGGCAGATCGCGGAACGTGCTATTCTGAATTCTGAATATACGATTACCGGAGGCAAGTATAAGTATCACGCCGTTTCCAAGTCTCGATTATTCGAATCCATTCGGAATAGCTATATTTTTCCTTCGACCATCCGCCCGTTCTGTGTACATTAGACCGCACCACAAACTTGAATTCCAGTTTTCAAATTTTTCGCTTCCATGTCATTCTCTCCGAACTCCAATCCGTCTTCTCACCTGAAAACGATCACAGACGATCACTAATCGCTGGATACAGAACTACTTAAAAAAATACACAACCTCGTTCCCTCTACGTACCGATAAAGATAACGAGCGATGGCTAATAGCTAGCTAGATGGAGACAATATCGCGTCATTTTCATAGCAGATGAATAAAGAATTTCACCTCCTAATAAGCTCATGGAACAACCGATTAGTATCTTGATGCTCGTTCAGAAATTTTGCGACAAGTTTGCACGCGAAACGAATGAAAAACATCGATGCTGCGTTGTTTACGACTCGGTACCATTTTCCTGGTAGTAACTCACTTCGCTTTCTCCGTTGCACATTCACAACCCCACGCGAAGGTAGGGTACGGAGCGGCGCGCAATTCGTAGAAAGGATTCGCCGTATCAAGTTGAACGTATACCTGCGCGTCTGAAATACATGGCTCCGTGTAATTTCCCATAGTCGTACCCCTTGCAGGAACGGATACATGCCCAACCGGGAGAGAATAGATCGTTAAATTCGTTCCAAAGCTGACAACGTGACTTCCGGCCACCAAGTGGTAAAGACTGTCGAGTCAGAAACAGCAGTAACGCGAGTACGAACACGGCAAACAAATCGTCTGCGAGCTTCCAACTTGAAAGTTGGTGAACTTAAATAGGGAAACAAGGAAACGTCGAGAGCGAAAAGGGAAATGGGAACGCGGGGCGAGCGAAGAGCGTGCCGAAGAAAACAAGGCGAGAACAACAATTAACAATTCGCTCCGTACCTGAATTCATAGCCTGCAGCTCGTCTACTCGTGGAAAAAGTTCTACGGGGATTGGATATACGCTGCGCGTATAAAACCGAATGGTAGGGGGGAAAAAAGTGGCAAGTTTTATCGTTAAAGCAACAGATTGCAGTTTGTACTCGAAAACTTTCGTATTCCGGTCGCACTTACGTCTGCCGTTGCGACCAACGAGTCCGAAGAGGTTCGAGTGGGCCGGAATGACGATGCTTGGGATGCTGCAGCCGAGCGAGGCGACGCGAGGGGAAACGAGATAGAGATGACAAAAGAGTAAAGTTGCGGAAACTTGAGTGTCTTTAGTTCAGGTAATGGCTACGTATCACCGCCACTAAATACCTTCGCAGCGCTCGTTCATATTCGACTGTCACTCGAGGATACTCGTTCTTCTCTCCCGTAATCCGCGATGCTGTTTCTGCCAAATCAACGCGCGAGCATACGATTTCCAGGGGAATATCCCACCGCATGCGGCTCTCACGGCAGAGTAGACGACATTCTCGACTTTTTTATCCCGCTTGGCCATTTTATTTATAGTTTCATTTATCTGCCACGCAGCGCGCAGCGGCCGGCTGCAATTACGAAGTTTCTTTTAACGTATTGTCCAGTATTTTCCGCAGATACGGACCAGTTCGCGCGGCGAAACGGTAAAAACTGCTTAAAAGAAACTGCATGAAAACAAAAAGGGACGCTGATTTCCCACCGCGAACACAGCACGCGGGGATATGGCCACTCGCGAGGTAATATATGCGTTGTGTTCGCGTCGCTGTGGCTAATTTAGCACGACGATACGCGTAATTTGTTCTTTTATTGTCTGTTCGCGCGACGCGGAGCCTACGGGTGTACGCGGCTTATCAATTCGGGAGAGGGGCGATAAAGTAGGCACAGCGCAGCGGTATCTAATCGGGAAAACGTCGAATGCTGGGCAAAGAGGAGAATTCGAAAAGTCCTATCGGGCCTTTTTCATCTGGATGGAACGTTCGAAAAATGTAAATTGCTCGGGGTATGATATCTGGGCCATTTCGATGCGAGCCGCGTCCCGACAGGACGCCGGAAGTAGGCGCCGCGGCGTTGAGCCTTTCGCAAGGAGCGACGAGAGTCGACGAGGGCTGATCTTCGGGCGTTGCCATCGGCGCATCGGAATTCGGCACGCGCCCCGCACGTTTCGAAGGGTGACACCCCAATATCTACCCCGAGATTTGTGGCTTGCGCGGGAGCCGAAAGGCGACACAACTTATCGATGATTTATCTGCTTATTTATTTTGCCAGCTCGTTTCGATATTCGCGTACGGGATTGCCGTGCGCGGGATATCTAGACACCTGCCGTTCGATTTATGTCCCACTGTTCCGTACAAAAGGGTAAGGCTCGCTTCCATCACGCCTCGCCTACTTCTTCTCCGGATGAGAATCGATTTGCTGCGAAATTCTTCGCTGTAATTGACGCCCCGCGGCTAACGATATCAGACATCGGAGCCGAACTGCGATGCGTCTTCTCCTTTTTATACAGCACAACGAAGAACTCAGCGTTGAATTACGTGATCTTCAAGAGAAACCCACTCTTTCGTTCACCTGCTTGACGCATTATCATCGCGATAGCCGAATCAGTTCGTCGACATCTCAACTCCAACTCAAATTTGACCAACGATGATTTCAGCGGGTCGTTTTTCTGCTCTCCGATGGACCAATTAAATATCTGAATCAGTTATTATTCGCACCTTCCATCCTCGGAGCGTCTACTTATAACTCTGCTTATAATCTCTTTTCTCATTCTTGTCTTCGTTGGTATCAAGGACAACGGGCGCTGGGGGGGGGGGGGGGGCGCTGAAGAATAATGCTTGTATCGTAGAGGCGAAGGGTCGCATCCCCGCGACTTTGTTTCATCTAAGCAATGATAAGAATGTCAGCTTGCGCGACAGATCACGATGACAGACATTTGCTGTTCCGAGTTTGTTTTTTTTTGGTAGCAAATTGAAAATTTCATCAGCTTTCGGCGAATAGATGCGGCCGCGGGTTAAAGTGCACTGAACTCCACATTTTCGTTGAACTTTGTGAACTTTGAGGGTATGAAAAATTTATGCCGAATAAGTAATTGCCTAGTTACCCTAAAGAATGTTTACCAAACTCTGAGACTACGGGTGACACCGCCAGATGCGAGGTGGTGATGGTAACCATCCTCTTTCGGAAGGTCTGATCGCTCCTCGGAGTACCAGGTGGTTTCCGAATGGTGGGCGCGACACCACGCACGAGGGAGAACTTCAAAGATTATTAGTCGAGTGCGCAGATGCTGCGTTATGGTACCTCTAATACTCAATATTCGTTAACTTTCCGCGAACTTACGATATGCCTGTCGTGGGACGTATATTGCTAGCCTTCAGTTATAAAATTATAGCCTTGGCCTAGCTCGTAAATCACGAGCAATGATTCCGCGCATGACGGCTAATCTGACTAAGAGCTAGTATTTTTCGAGCGCCCACGTATGACTCACAGCGTTCGTTACATCTAATATGTCCATGATCATGTACATTCGACTGCATTGGTAGGACACGTTTGCTCGTGCGAATAGAAAATGGTCAATTTTCGTGTTACTTCACCTGGTATGAGAATACTACGATCTTTGCGATCTCGTGATATCACGAGTGTTGTTATATTGTCAATATAACAAGTTTGATGCCCAGGTTATGAATGCTCCGCGTCATCAAAGCAATTCGCATATTTCGCCATGTTCGAGAGATACCTTTCGTAAACTCCTCCACGCGTGAGTGATGCAGTCGCGTGGGATCTACGATGATACGTCATAATATTTAAAATGAGCTGTGAATTATCGTTACGATAGCTAGTTACCTGTACGTTTCTTGTTCACTGGCGGTTGGGTTACGTTGCTACCGATTCTAGATGAACAGAAGAGCTCGTTTCACCGAAGTACGATGGCAGTAATTACCTCAATAACTTAGAAATTAGCGTAGCATGCTGGCAATGGTTAAGTTCAGCCCTGGAGTATTTATCGCGCATAAGATGCGCGTGTACGTAAGTACGCGACACCGAAAGCTGGCACTATTGTCCCGTTAATACCAGCATTTCGTAGTCGGGTGGCAAGTTACAGAAGTTACAACTCCGATTCAAGCCGGTGCGGTGCGGTGCGGTACAACGTTACTACATGCTCCGGCACACGCGAGTCGAAGGCTGCAAGCGAAACCGAGACTCCCAACGATGCTGGCATACGCGTCAGGCAAGGGAGAGATACTCTACGATTCGAGTTCTTGGTCTGCCGGTACGGATAGCATGATAAAGTTTCCGCCCGACGTGCCACGCGAGTATACCTATGTACACCGCAACGTTTTGCTTCTCATCTAATTTTCCCGTCGTCAGAGGTATTGCCTTCATTGTCAGTCGTGTATATCTGCGAGCGTCAATGTCCCAGAGCAGCGTAGAATGACTTCTCTTTTCTTCTTATTATTAGTTGCAAAAATGAACTATCTTTGGCAGACGCCGAGAACGACGATTATCTGCAGATAAGAGAATCCGGAACCAACTATCCCTTTCGCGTTCTCATCGCGTTGTTCTCCAGCCCGTCAACGCCCTACGAAAATACCCTCCGGTCTCAGCTGGCACGTCAGGGCGTTGATTGCACTGACGTCAAAGAAAAAACAGCCGTAAATTCGTAGGTTTTCTTGTCAGAAGTCCCCGGATGTATTTGGAGACCGAATGACAAGTTTGATATTGAGATTCAAATTTGACAGATCAATCCCGGGCGACGAGCATTCCGCATTGATTCAACATGCTCGATATTACCACCCGAAGTTCGTGAAAGCAACGAGGACTTTGGTGGTATAACCGAACATACGGAAGCTTTTATTCCGAAAGCTACGATTACGTGTCATTATGTGGATTAGCATCTTGTGCCCGAAGAAAATTACTCGCGGTGATTTGATGGAAGATATATCGACAAGCGTTCATTTCTACGAGGTGAAATCAATAGAGATTGGTCGATCATCGGGATTTTGACCGAAGAGAATACGTTATTCGCTTCGGGTTGTGAATCGTTAGAATTTATCGCAAGTAAGATCTGGGGAAGCAACGTGCGAGACTGCCCACTCGACGACGATGTTGTATATATTCCACTAGCTCCAGTAGCCGAGGATGAGACGGTTCCCTCAGGAGTGCCGCCGGTGGTGTCCTTTTCGTCTGATGTTCCTGGAAACATCTCTAGGGCTTTAACAGCGTCGAGTAGAAGCTTCGGGGTACGTTGAACTCGCGGAAGTACGCCGACTATACTATCCAATACCCTATTATAGTGTTATCCAGACACTTTGCAAATAACTTTGCGAGCAAATCATCGCGAAGAACAACGAAAATACCTGTGCCACGGATAGTTGCTGATGAAATTGCTATTTATGGCCATGACTATTCACGCGTCTACGGAAAACGTTCAGTCCAACAAAAATGACACCGCGACCAAATTAACCAGATGACAACATCGCGGCTGTGTATAAAATAGAATGCGTAGGAAAATTGGATGAAAGTCACTTACTCGGGATGGGAAAATCATGTGAAACAGGAAACGTCAAGGGCTGCAAGTTGCGCAATACTCGCGAAGTGACAAGCTTCCCTGGTTAAATTGCGTCGCAAGGAAATTGTATTTCCACGGTACTCCATTCTCATTCATTACTCCTCAACATCGAGAATAATTCTCTTCAAGTTTGCCCGTTATGAGTTCTCTTTTTTCCGTTCTCTTTTGCTTACGAGCAAAACTCTAATGTGATTATTTTTTCCCAAATCGAATCAGTTTTCAATAGTCATTGAATTCGGTTTCATTTTTTTTCTAGAATACATGAAATAATCATATACTTTCGTAGTCATTAAAAATAGACATATGAATGAAAAATGGAATCATTTGAGAATTGTCCAGTTCGTGTGATTTATAATGATCCTTCCTGAAGCTCGTCCCACATAATCCATTCTAGCACGCATCAGCAAGTGACTCCGAGTTTTCGAAATCACAAATATATCCTGGAATTCGCGATATACATTACCTTTTTTTTCTCCAAAATGTGAGAACATCTCGTTTCACAGATCTATGAAATGAGTTGGTACAGGTAAAATTTCTGGCCTTCTCTCATCATAGGATTCAAAGCAACGACGTCGAGTTCTGTATCATTGAGCTGCTCGATTGTTGACGGCTTCGGTTCTTCTCGGCCATTGTTCGTCCTACACGAGCGTTGACATGAACATCACGTAATCACGTATGTAACGCAAATGTAATTACTTACTTGGGGCCGCTCCCAAGCAAGTCAATGGTATTTTTTCATTGTCCGTTCAATTTTTTGACGAAGCCGGAAGTAGGATGCAGATTGATAAGCGAAGAGTGGAAGCTTGGGGAGCGAGAGCGAGGAATGGAAGTAGAGAGAGAATATAGCCGTTGGAGTATTATAACTCCCGTGTCCTGCGGATGTAAGTGGTTTTGTCCAGCTGTTGAAAATAGTGATATTGTTGCGGAGAAGCGTAGGCGCGGAGCGGCGAGCGAGTCGGTAAGAAGCAGCCAGGTATATTATAGTAGTCGCTGGTAGCTAAGGGCGTAGCATGTTGTATCTGGCTGACAATCTAATATTTCCGTTGGCAAAAATGGTGCGCGTAAGTTTATTTTCAACGCTAAAGCCTCCGGCAATTCATGGAAGCACACGAGATTGAAAGCCGCCCGATAGTAGAGCTTGCATCGAGCAGTTACGTGATATTTTTATTCTATTATCTAGCACGTGCACTGGATAAAAGTACTTCCCCCTCGCGTGATTTATGCACGCAGTACGTAGAGGATGAGCAAAATCACATTCTTTCTCATAATCGCACAGCTTTGTTCCTCTCGTGAGGCAAATTGATTTCCAGGAACAAAGATATTCGTCATGAAATATTTTACAAAGACGAGATTTCACGTGCGACGCTAGAAAAATGGACAGCGAAAACGTAGATTGTCCCGAGAGATATTGTTCGTTGATATTTCTTTCGTCGTTCAAATCTGCGCAACGAGATTGTTGAGCTATTGACACATTTCTGTAATCAAATGCGACGATCAATCGCGCGTGCTGGTGACTTCTAATTGGCTTGTCAAGTCGAGTATAAGGGTTAGGGAACCGTTTGGACAAGTGAAGCAGAAGAATCAGGTTGGAAACGTCTAATTAGAGGATTAGCCTGTAGTACTTCCGCTGAAAACGTCTTCTCTGGAGGGCTTTAACAGATTACGCGAAATTTTGTTCTATCCTTTGAATTATGGTGGCCATTCGCGAGATTAAATCACTTTTAATATCAGGAAGGGGGGATAAGTCGGGCTGGAAACCCGCGAGGCCAGCCGAGTATCATGAGGATATTCGAGGATAATCCTCTTTTCTCTTAGTATCCCAATGATATATCGCAAGGGATGTTGCGTGCTGAGCTCCAAATTTTCCTAATTTGACCGAAGCGCGGAACGTTATCTAGTCTCGGATAAGCTTCGTCCTACTTTCGGATTAGAATAAAATGCGAGGCAGAAAAATGACGAATCCGTCTATCATCGGTAATATCAATTCCGGAATTCGTGCCTCGGCTTGATAACCAGCCGGCGAGGAAACACCTAACTCGTAGGTTGTCAAAGATATACGAGAAAACACCGGGAAAAGCTTCGCGATCATACGTACGTATACGCTGCCAGTTATTCGGGGCTGCGAATAACTTTGAGGCGTCAGGTTGCAAGGGGTGAATTCGGGTGGAACTTCGACTCGCCACGCGCTACGAAGAACAACTTCGTTTGGGTAGACCGAATGGCTCCATGACTATGCAAACTACTTTTCTATCTCCGTTTCCTGCTAACCGTTTGTCCTCATCGCGCGCCGGGAACTTGCAGCTCTTGCGGTGGATGATGCATGGGTGGCTGACCGCTAACCCCTGTTGTCCGGCGTTACGCCCTGACCGCTCGGGCCTCTTCTACATATATCCTAACTTGGCCTACGAACGGATTAACCCAGCGGACTTGTCAAACGGTAGTCAAATTGCTAAATTGTAGAAATGTATATTTTTTCACTGGATGACAAGATTGTTTCGTCTGATCGCGCAGTAACATCTTTATTATTTATTAGTATCATAATAATTGTATCATTATGCTCGACAAGCTTTTGCATACACGTATGTAGATGCAATTGTACTTATTAGCTCGTCACTATTGATTCTCAATCGTAGCGCCGAGGTTCAAAAAGTACGTGTCTGATTTGCGGTGGTTACATTGCTGCCTGTTTTGTTACCGATATTCATTTTCTTGAGAAATGACAACATTCGATACAGGCACCGAGCGGGAAAGATATTGTTTGGTCGCGGATAGAGCCCGGTGGCCGGAGAAAGTCACAGGATGGCGAGCTACCGACAGTGCGGTGGAATATGGAGAACCGTAGAGAGATTCATTCCGGGTTCGTTCAATTAGAAATTTGTTTGTTCGAGGGAAGAACGAGCAGTAAGAAGCTGCGAAGCAGGTAGTGAATTAAAAGTAGCGAAGAAAACCAATTAGTTGTAATAGCGGGGTGTACCGGCTGGCTGAACCTTAAGCCGTGAAGTGGTGGTATCCCCAGCTCGCTCGCAGAGTTGCTACAAAATAGCGCCTTATAACGTCCGAACCTGTTTGCTGGTAACGAAACGATAAAATTTACTACCTTCCTCCCGGTATGGCTAGCATTACACGTTGTTCTCGTGCAACAGCGTAGCTACATGCAGAATCAACAGCCGACGTCGCGTACATGCAAGACCAGCTAAACGTACGAATGCGAAATAACCAAGTTCGAACACTAGCTTCCACCGGAACACGCGGATTCAGACTCCGCTGGAAATTCCCGATCCCCGATGCTTTGTCTATTCCTTAGAGAAATCACGCCGCATCTTGAGTAGCAAGTTCAGACCACTCTTGGCAACTATCACGTCTCATTGAAGGAAAAGTGAACTTATAAAAGTAAACGGAAAACCGAAAAGTGGTCGGGTGTTCAGACGGTGGATCGAAATCGGGGAACAGCTTTGACGATCCAGAAGTCATTCTCATTGCTCAGATGTATTGCGGTATCATTGCGATCAGATTAGTACATTTATAGGTAAATAATTGGCTCTTCCCCGGATCTCGTGGTTTTTCGAGATGTATTGTCACATTGGCCTACGTACAGAATTTGTAAGACGATTCTTACGGTAATACGAAGGTTGTCACCTGGTTTTTATCGTTGTAATCATTGGCCCGAGTTCATCAGAAGACAGTTTTCTCTAACAGAATTTCTAGAAATTCTACGTTCCTCGAGTAGAGAAATCCCGACAATTCTGACGTGGTATTATCTTTGAAAAAAAAATCACCTGCTTACATTTTGCTCTGATCTCAGTGCTTTGCCAACTCCAACAATAATTTCAGTTCGTTCGATATTTGTAGAATATTTGCAGCGGAAATCCGCACGTAGGTAACGATTGTGAAGAACCATCCGATTCACGTTTGCGCTACACCGTCAGAATTTACATGAAAATTCTTCTTCTCGTCCGTTTTCATGAACATGCTTTGATCCCTTCTTAGTCTCGTTTTTATCCCCTTACGCGCCTTTCCGAGCCGAGTTCTCGGAAGCTCTGCTCCGGAGCTTTCGCCTCGAGTATCCGCTCGCACGAACGAAAACCTTAACGCGGTATAATTGCCCCCGTATAAATATGCGAGCCGGCCCTCGAAGCATAATGCATCGACCGCGCGCGATTCAAGATTGTTTTCTAATAATCTCATTGTTTCCCGCTGAATGGCTGTGCCGAAGGAAATAAGCTCTCGAGATTGATATCGAACGCGCGATGAATCTTTGCGCAAAACAGCCGCCGGAGAACCAACGGTCGTCGAGAAGTTGGTTCTTAGTGCGTGAATCACCAGAATATATTGTTATTTAACGCGGCCGCCGAGAAGGTTAGGGTCGCCGTGGGTGCTTTTGTCAATGGGGTTTATACGGGTCTCTCTCTCGTTCGATTCTATACCGAGCGCATATCCACGCTACTCCCCTCATTATTTTCTTATTCTATTCACTTACCTGGCCGCTTTTCATCACTTCAAGAATCGCGATCAGATGCTCGCCGTCGAACAATAGAATCGAGCTGAATTCTCGCGGTAATCTACTCATCGCTGAAATTTCGATGACGGTTTGTTTTACGCGTGCTGATTTCATTTTGTCGTGGAATTTCGAACGAGTCCAACTCGTTCTCTTACCTCTCTGCCACAAGCTATGTCAACGTTTCGCACCTCGCTATCGACGCCTCGGTACCGAATCGTTGTAAAGTCCTGGTATCGATCGACATCCGATCCGGCTGAAAAGTATCGCGTGCTCTCCTCTTTTCACCCGGATCAGAGATATTATTTCTTTGAGGCTGGGAGAAAAATTTGATATCGGTAGAAGCGCGGAATCGCGAGAAAATGGAATTTCGCGAAAAATTAACTTGACTGATGCGAATTCTAATTCAATTTCGATAACGTCGTTTCGCGAACCACGAATCACCCTCACTTTGAAGAATCGGGAGGCGAACATTTTACCAGTACCAAATGAACCGTCACGTTCGTGCCGAAATAACAAAAATTGACAGCCTACCTCTGGAGACTCTCATTTCGGATTACAGATCTCTATCGAGTTCTGCGGTATTTCTACGGGCCGAAACATGACACGTATGGAGATCCAGCATACGACACGAGTTACATACACCAGCGGGTACATTCTCGAAAAATGCTCATTTCCCACGTCCCCGCGTAGTCCTTCGTACCAGATTTTCAAGGCTGAAGGTATCTACAAGTATCCGTTTATTGTTCCAAGCCAGCTAAATTAATTCATTTATCGTTTTAAATGCATTCCATAAATATGCTCGACGCAAAATTCGAGGGTCGCTATTCGTGGGAAAAATCGATCGAACACGATGGCGGTTCTGACGAGAGAGATGAAGGAAAAATTAAATAGTTCGCGAGCGAAAATGTGACGACGGTTTTGCTGCGCCGATGCGAGCATGCGATCGGCGATGAAAAATTGTAGATGCATAAAACGATCCCATTAATTATATCCGACCCTCCGAGTTGCCGAGCAATTGAATTACTAATCATTCTGTAATTGCTCGCACAACGAACACGGAGGAGGTGGGAGGTACGCGCGACAAGCTCGACACATTCGTGTGCATCTATAACCGTGGCACTGCTACCTGCTATAGCTATTACCTACTACGCGGGCCAACACGCGTCACGTCACTCACGTAGCACGTAACGCGTACGTCCGAACACGTACTGGCATGAATATATATCACATACATTTCGCGACGCGGCGTGGAGTGCAAATTGCGTACGAGTCTGTACGGTTTCACCGGGTTGAACTTCTACCGGCGGTTTATCCTGCGGGAATTACGTCCGACGGAGTGACAGCTTACCTCGCCTCTCCCCGCGTCTTTAACCTTCGTCGTGCCTCCAGACGCTCGTAAAGTATGCCACGAATTGATACAGCTCCACGTTCGCTGGAATATCCGTATTTCACCGCCGAACAGTTACGACCTGTATTTGCCCAATGATTTCAGGATATCCAAATAAACCGATTCGTCGAACTCGCAATAATCCAAATATATGCCAACGATTTGCGATGACAGCCACGACAGACCCGCAAATTGCTAAAAATATGTATCGCTGTTTGACATCACCGACCGAAGATTTGCTTTAGCCTAGCTCGACGCTCGCCTACTTTCTATCATTGGATATTCGTCGTTGAGCCTCGAATTTCATCCGCAATCGGAGAAATACCAATCCGAAGTACGACATTTTTCTCTCGTCGTAAGCTTTCATCTGCAGACAAAATTCAAACGAGTGAATATATCTTTGGTGTCTTGCAACATTCGTACGGACGAGTTTCGTACGTTCTGGCATAACCTTGTTTTGATTTTGAAAATCACCGACGATAAAATTCCCTCGAAATTCGATTTTCAGTCGCTCCGCCAGACTGAAGGATAACAAACGATTCGATGTGTGGTTGGCTCTGCAGAGCGACATGCAAGAAAGTGTTGTTGGCTCGCGAAACGACTTGGAAAGAATTATAGCTAGAAGTGCAGCACCGATAGCAAATGGAAAAGAAAGTTGTAACTAATTCTACCGCAAGACTGACGTAATCTTGCGTGGAAATTCCGCGTATGCCGTACGTTATACAATACTATGCACGCCTTAGTCCAAGTTACTGTCAAGAGTGATCGAACGCGATTACCAATTCCTGCAGTACCTCGCTCGCATATCGTGGCAGGATATAGTTCTATGCGTTTGCACGGTTAGTCGCCTTCCACCCCTACCTCGATATCCATCATCCCTGGAGGGCTCGCGTATTTCTTGCCGATCGGACGGGTGAGCGTCCGCATGCCACGACGCTCGACTATGCGAAGCAGAGTCAAAGCCCTGGGGTCCAGCTTGCTTGTATACCTCGAATTCCAATGTGATTCGTACGCGGTGAGATTTCACCGCGTCAAAGACCACCACCTATCGGAAACTGGGACTCGATTTACGCGTCGTATCTCTCTACGCGCGTTCCACGTTGCATTTTCCATCATCCGAAGCGGGACAAAAACGGTTGCGATGACAAAAAAGGGACGCCGCGCTTCGCAGTGGGATTTCGCCTTCGTACTGGTCTCGAATCGACGCGAGAGTAGGTATATTCATATGCATGCGCGGAGATACCAGTTTCACGGAGATGGCAACTTCACTTCCGAACAGAGCCAGCCCCCTATAAGTCCTCGCGGTCTGGTCCAGTCAGGACGAGTGCCCCACCCAGATATCTATAGTTATCCACATTTCACGGTTCCCGAAGCGAGACGCGTGCTTTTCTTCGAAGGACAATGGCAAATTTGGGGAAAGGTGCGCCCACGCACAAACTGGGAATGCCACGCTTATTCGTTGCAAACAAACCAAACAAGATTCATTATTTCCACCGTGCGTCGGTGGTCGTTTCCATTCACATTCAAATTTGCTTCGGGTAGCAGATGATCCTTGTTCACCGTCGTTCAATATTCTCACTTGGTTAGAGTGACAGAAAATTGAGGAATAAACAGCTCGATAATCCATCAAGATGACGATTAGGCACGAGGATGTGGAACGAGACGAGTCGGGATTATTATGCCCGAAGGAATGTGAGTCACGGATGAAAGGAATCCCAGAGATAAAACGTTATTTCCACTCGAAACTATGAACAAACAATTTAACGCGTACCGCTCGAGTGATTGATCCGTAGCTCTGATTGTTCTCGGCTACGGAGTAAGATCACTGCTGACTGAGGATTGGTTCAAAGAGGAGAAATTGACTTTTGAAACGGCATCACGCCTCGGACGTGATCGGCACTCTGTGAAATGATTTTTGAGGGAAGAACAAAGAGGCGGCCGTATTGGGCGATCGTAAGAATTCTCCGAAAGTTCTTCCGCTCGTGACACGTCCCAGTTGGCCACTTGTGAAAATCGAAATCGTTCAGCGTAATGAAATTTCAAATTTCCTGACCTGCTCCTTGGGCGCATAATTGCCAATTCAGCGTGAAATTAGGGACTGCTCATTCGGAAATAGATTTTAAATTTTCCATCTCCACCTTCAATTACTATTCATTGATCGATGGACGTGCGATGTACACTCTGAGAAGAGGAGGCTGTGTGCCGTTACCGGTCGTCCCTTGCTATCGCGAGGCGTGGCATGGGGAGGAATCGAATGAGACAGAGTACATCGGGGAGATTCAGGGATAGTGGGGTACGCAGGGACCGGCTCGCGCCGATATAATCGATTCCTGATTAATTTTTCTGCCGTTGACACACGATGAATATTTCCAATGAATTATTCAAATTAAACTGCAAGGGGCTTCAGAATTGAGTTAGCCTCTGGCAGCCTCCGTGTTGCTCGTACCGCGCTGTACTTTGGCTCGGTCTTGATCGAGGATTAAGGAGTCTTCGCCACCTCGCTCGCTCCATCTCTCGTGCCTCCATTGTCCGTTGCCCCCATTGAAAACGGACTTGTGCAATTTGCTAAAATCTTCGGCACGAGCACGCGGATTCTTTTCAGCCTAATGACAATCGCCAATTTTCAAATACGTTGATGGGAAATTGACGAGCATCGCTCTACTACGCTCTTCTCCATCCCGATTACACAGCACGAAAAGGTGACGTTCCCTTCGCGTAACTGAAAATGGTGTCGAGTCAGAATGGCGATACAGTCAAACGTCACTTAAACAAATTGTGTGAAAATTCCAATCGGCGTCGATGTGCCAGGAAGGTGAAAGACGTAACCTGTTATCCAGCTACACCAAAACGCGCGATTATTCGCGACAAATTCACGTTTCATCAATTCGTATGTATTAGAAAAAGTGAAACCAAGTCGAAGAAATATTCGACCTGGCTGCACCTTTCTGCAGGAATTATATGGCACGTTGCTGCGTGCTCCAGGATTCAAGGTGCGTATAAAGTTTATTATTCCCGAGAGTTCCTTAGTTTGATACGTTCGTTGCGAGATTTTACAATCGAAATAATCGTACCGGCACAAAAGGCGGTGACTCGTGAGATATAATGCGCTTGAGATAATGTTGCGTTGGAAAAGCTGGGCGAGAGATGGCTCGGGCAGTGCTGGTCTAATGGAACGTACACCATGATCTGGATCATCTCGTCCGCTTGTCCATCCTTCCGTCACCCCGTCCAGCCGCCTGTGTTGGTGCAAATGCGTTCGTCGCACGCCTTGGCTTGTACTCCCTGAACGTACATCGCGAGGTGGACACATCGAAGCGGAGTGGCACGGAGAGTGGTTTGATGCGATTAGTATTGTCCTACCCGTCTATTGTGTACCGAGAGATAGCTGGATCCAACTATTACACCGGCGGGACTTCCTATCCGTGCTCTATGCTACGGTCGGCGGAATTGAAAATGAAATCGCAGAGGCGTGGAACAGTCTCGAGAAGGAACGCCAAGTGCCGTCAGCGTTGACAAGTTACGTGAAATAAGGTGATTAGACCGCGCTCTACAAATCCAACGAACCCTACGAAAAGAATTTGTTTTCAGACAGAACTGATAGAATACCAATGAATCTTGTCACGATGGAGCATCGATGATCACTTGATCCTCGATGAGAATTGAAAAAATGGCATGACGAATTATCTTGAAAATCTAGAAACAAATTTGTTGACAGCTGATGCTCAAAATTTATCCCAAACTATCTAAAATGGCGCGATTTAGATGATGAGCACGACTTCACCGTCCACGTACTGACGTATAAAAGTATATCGACCTGCTTTCGTTGCAATACCTACACAGGGAGAGACTCTTGCGAATATTGTCGGTTTGATGGACAATAAAAATCGATTCAAGATAACGTCACATTTGGCGATATAACGCATTGTTGGATTAACGTACACGAAATAACGTGTTAATATCGCGTAGATGTGAGTCAATCTCGCTGTATGTATGAGATTCAATTCGAACGTTCGAGCAGAAGAACACCAATTAAATTGGATAAGAACGAGCTTCTGTCATCCCCCTTCCAATCCGTCAACACCCAATCTAAAAAACAAAGCTCTTTGTCCAACTCGCTCTTTGTCCCAGAGTCCTCGTGTCACCCTATCGTCGACCCTTCGATCGACTAAATATAATCAATGGTGAAAGCTGAAGAGCCACGCCTCCACCACTCTATCGCGAACCCCGAGATATAAATTTTATATCGATACGCCAGCATGTGAACCTGTTGTCAGTCAGAGTCGAAAAGCAGATCAAGTATTATCTTTGTTCGCGTTTATAAATGGAAGAATTCATTCCAGTTTTATCGTTTACTCGCACCTCACTGCTCGTCGCGAAAATTCGTTACCGCATTATTATACCCTCAAAATAAAGTAGAGAAAGTCGAACACTATTTTTCAGACTAAGCTTATATTTTCCAGTTTATATTGTACAGCTGGTATTATCTTGGCAACAAAGAAGTTGCTAATTCCTCGTTTGTCAGTTGAAGTGCGCGCCGGCCAAACGTGTCGGGATGCAATTTTACGACGCGGTATCAACGTCGAAGCTTATAACTACGATCAAGGAAAAGTATTCGCGCGGAGACACTCGTGTTCGCACGTGGCGTACCAGTATGCCCACCCGTGCTTTCCAAAAGAACGTTTGAACTAGCACGATACGAGCGATACCGTTTCTCATCGAGATCCCAGGCCGCTTTGGCGACTTGGCCTACGTAATAACCCACGTAGGTACACAATATGTTCCTATTTCTCATTTTATTTTTCGAGCAAATGGCTGCACCCCTTATTGTCCAGGACGTAGTCGCGCGACAAAGGAGTCCACCGTACGAGTGCTCTATCAGGACCTGCTGTTTTTCGACCCACAAAGGACCGTTAATACTTTCTGAAGCATCTTTAAGCGCATTATCGAGAGAACCCGTTAGCTCGACTGGGCTACCAATATTGTTCAGTAGTGACACGCTCAGCGAGCTTTGATGACGGGGACGCGGTCGGTCTCGGCTTCTCTCCGACGACTACGACGGTACCGTATCAGATACCACGCAAAGTAGTTGATATTTCAATCGCTCTTCGTTCGTGCATATGCTACCGGACCAAAGCGTGGATCCGGTGCTTTTAGCCGGTCATCTTAATGGCATGTGCCATGTCACGCGGTACCCTTCGTTCTCGAGAGCGGTAGATCAATGCCGTACCGCTGCTGACCCGCGTGAACTTCATATTCCATAACAATAATCCGTGCAGGTAGCATCTCATCCGGCAATTGGGATCACGACACGCGAACTTCTCCGCCTCGGACGCTCGAGTTTCAAGTCAATGAAAGTACGCGCATCGCAACAGTGGCATTACCAACAGCTTGTTGTCCGTTTGCGCGTAATCACGTTGTTTTCCTTCCGCGATCACCTTCCGCTACACCACGTTTCGCGGAGGACGTGTTTCACGGAGGCGGTGTCATTCTCGGGATGAGCTTGATACCGCGTATGTACGTAGAGAACCATGAGACTCGTCTGACCGAGGGCAAGAGAAAATGCGAAACCTATTGCAGTTGATTGGGGTTATCCGTTCGCGCTGACGACCAACGTCGTTGCATTAATGATTTCCTGTTCAATCTATTCCTAACGAAGGATCATTCGGGGAGAAAGATCCGAGCTTGCGCGCGCCACGTGATAAATGGTTATCCGAGCTGCGGAATAACTTCCGACAATGACTCTGCTCACGTTTGACGCGACGCTGACTTCGGGTTGCGCGTATTTACCGCCCGTGTCAAATCGTAAATATTGAAACGTTACAGTTTTCGATTACCATCGAAATCGCGAAGCACAAACAACTTCGACCTGCCGAATTAACACGGTTCCTTCTCGTGTACCACTATGCAAATATTACGCGGCAGAGATCGTGTTATCGAGATATGAACTGTGGCGGACGAGAGAGTCGATCCATCATCGCGAATTCTATGGGACTACCGACGATTGCTTCGAGCCATCGATCGCTACCAATTCTCGATGCATCGATATTGCTTGGCGCCAACTGCCCATCGCCTTTTGTTTCTCTCCACGAAACACGTCGCGCGTCCATGCTCGGACGAGTGGTATCTGGAGGTATGGAACAGAATAAAGCACCCCGTAATTTATAAAACTTACATGCTTACGTGTAACTGTCAAACGAACGAACAATCTTCAATATTCACCGCGTATCAACTGCGTTCGGATATCAACGACCTAGCGACGGATCTGAACGATGAGAGGAACGTTCAAGAGCCCCGCGACGTTCGTCTCTCGCTGAAAAATCATCGCCGCTGGGATCAACCGACGGAAGCTGGCTCGAATTCACACGCAAGCTCGAGCATTTATACAGTTGCTGACGGCCTTGACGTCGCTTCGTCTGGAATGTTCGTCACGCTCGCCGAACGTCAGAGCAGCCGTCAGCCGCGTGGGGCTCTTCGCGTAGATTCGATTGAACTGTACGATTTGATAATCGCTCGTAGCTGCCGCTAGCAACGACTACCGAGCAGCCGCTAGTAGCTGCGCACACAGGACATAACAACTCCTACACCGACTGCGGAACGGATGATGTATGCGTGCAGGGTGACGGGTCTCTATGATATATGCTGGCAGACTCTTACCTCTTTCAGCCAGCTCTCCTCCTCGCGGAGAGGCTGTCGCACGCACTTTCTCAGGCGTAGGCTCAGCCGCGTTACAACCTCTCGTGATTTAGGTGCCGCGTTATTACGAGAAGGCGAACTTAAAATGTGGATATTCGGGTTCGAGCGATGAGCGGTGAATGATTCAGAGGTGAACCCAACCCGCGAGCGTGATTTGTTACTTCATTAGTAAATACTGGATTACCGGCAAATATATGCCCGTAAATAATACACATCGAGGACCGATACACCAGTCTACTTTCATCTCGCTCGGATATGCTTCACGGAAGGGACCGCGAATTATCCCGGGCATAATTTTTCCTGACAATTTTCAAATTTATCATTTTACAGAAATGATCTTTGCACTTATCGTAAATAGCAAATAGCTCCGTCGGTGAATCACCGTCCACAATTTTTTCGACAACGACGCCTATACTTCGACAACCCCAAACGATTCATGGATTTCCAGTCCCGAAACGATCAACCGAATATCACTAACAATTCCACCAAGGACGTATGATTAAATAAACGAGCATACACGTGATAAGATACATCGATATAGTATTTCACATTCGCATCCATATTTCTGACCCGAAATGAGATTGTCTATAATTATAATAAAATGGTTCGAAAAAAACATAAAATACACGACGCACAGCTAAATTAACGAATCAGAGAATTATCACTACTCGAGAATTGAAATTTATTGTTAAAATCATTGGATACTTGACAAGAAAGCTAACGAATACGTCAATCTCGGGTTGGAAAGAGTCCTCGTAGTGTTATGATCCGATCAATCTTCGACAACTTCCACGTGGCGTTTTAAAGTATTTTTATTGCATATTTCCAGATCACTGGAAGACATTCGAGTAATTATCTTCGATGATTCGAAATGCATCAGGAATTTCCCACTAAAGCTGTTGAAAAATGTCGTGAATTATCAATGATGGTTCGTGGAGAAGAAACGATTCGATGCAACGGTGTTTTCGAACAGAAAGCACGCGAGACTCAATCGTTGGCCGATTGTCGCGTAGTGGACTAAAGGGTTGGTTTGTCCGGATGTTGAATTGGATTTCAGGATCTAAATGTCATGTCAATCGTCGTTTTCCAGGGCGGTGAAAATTGAAGAAATTTCCGCGAGCTCGATCCAGGCTCGAGGATTTTCCTTGCAATCAGCAACGCGTGACGCATCGTCCGCTGTCGACAATGCCGCTGCAGAAGGAAGCAAACGAACCTGTTGCAACGTCGCGACTGCGTAGCACGAAACGATAAATGGTTAGCGAGATAAACAGGCGGATGCTGAGCATGGCTACAGCGACAGCTGAGCCTGGTTAAACGGGCCGCGAATATCTGTTCACGAGTTTCATAGGATCGACTGGAAGCTGACGTCGAAGTTGAAGTTGGGGAGAAATCGAGGACGATACAGCTCAACTCGGAATCTCGACTAATTAACAACTATAATTAATTGGGGATCTCAAACCGTCGAGGAGACTGAGAAGCTTCGCTTCGTGTCATGGATTTACAAAGTTTCCGCGGAGACTACCTACTACTCAGGTGCTAAATGATTCAACGACGTCCTCATTAGGGTTAACTACGATGCGGAGCAGTTTTCAACGACCAGCCGCGGTTCTTGCGTCGCAGCGATTTCCCTATCGATAATTGCAGGTCGAGAAGTAGGCAGGTCGGTACTCTGATGAGTCCCATTAAATTTATCCACGTGATTATCATTCGAGTACCATCCCGGTAGGCGCGAGCTCATCGAGGTTCTGCAAATCGTACGATAACGTCCAAACGATCGATAATAATTGTCGAACAATTATTGTCCAATTCATTACTTGTCTGTAGAAAAAAAAGTCGTTCAATTTTCAGGGCACATTGTTCCATAGAGTTCTCGCGATCGATGGACGCGTTAGCCATATCGAGTCCACGAGCCATTTTTCTGCGGTACCCTAATAAATATCTCGACGAATATAACGAATATTTTATTATCTATCGTAAGTATGCGGATGCTGCGAATTCTCAGCATCCTCAGAAGCTTATTGTACTCTCTCGATACTTCTTGCTACCTTGACGTTCGCTTTCGCATTCTCGCGCTATGTCTCAGCTCCGTTTCATTACAGGTATCATAAAAAAATCGGTCTGAATCCGAATTTCGGAAAAACTAAACTATCATCCTAAAGTTATCATCGAAAAGAATAGAAACGCGTGCAGTCCGAAGGGTGTAATTTCATCGCATGATCGAAACGTGTTAGCATCGTTTACACTAGTTTTTTGAACAACGCTTCAGGCAAAGTTTCATATTCATCGCGGATGAAACATGTTTATCGGGGATAGGACTACTAATCGGCGAACTCGAGTCATTTCACGCTGAGAACAGGGATTCAGCGAGCACCAGAGGTTTAATTAATTCGAGTCGAGGTGGGTACAAGTTGTTTCTAACCTCAAAATAATTTCGGACCTTCTCGGAGAAGATATACCAGGATCAACGACCTTGACAGCACTTTGCAGGAAGCAATCTGCTCCGAGAACCGCAACCCTTCCCAAACCGTTGCGGAAGGAGGCATAGGCGTGAATATTGGCATGAATTATAGGAACTGTCGGCACCCGACAATAGATGGAGCCACGGCCGAAGTTATTCGCACAGACGGCTAGCCATGCGTAGGAGTTGCGAGTAAACTCCGTCTTTGCAAGAAGCTTCAGCCTATAACTCGTTCATTGTCATAACTCCGGCATAGCGAGGGGATCTCCCGGCACTTTGACATCCGACCAAGCCGCGTAGGTATTCGATGTAGCATATGCAAAGTTGAAGCCGTAATTTCGCACCTAGTTGTCCGCTCGAACCGAGGAAATAACATTTTTCACATCGTTGCGAAGATTATCTCGAGAGAATTTCCCTATCGCGGCTAATTTACCGATACTAATAACAAATTTATCGGTTTGATGGATTTTTTCTCACGTTCTCGTGATACCGTCGTTCTCGCAAGATTCTACTCGCGAAAATACGACGAGGGATTTAGTAGTTCGCTCACAGTTTCAAGGCGAGCTGGCCATGGAAGACAATAAAACGAGGAAGATTCTCGCATGCAACGTGGCAAATGCGAGGCAGGAGCCATCAGAAATTTACGACCGATAAAACAATATGTGCGGAAATATTTCAGGCTATTTGACGACGATCCGATATGATTATCATGAATTTGAGAAGCGTGGAGTCGTCCCGTTTTTTTTCGGGCCTGCACAGTCTGACGCACTTTATGGGCGAGATCGTACGGTTCAGGTTTTCCGCGATGAGCACTGCGCATGGATGGGCGTCGCCATTATTCAATATTACACAATAAAGCAGCGCTTAGTCGCCTAGTATTGCTTACAGAGACAAAGACCCCGCGATGCTTTATCTCTTTGTGCCCCGCGAAGACAAACATTGGGGAAACGTGAAAAGAGCTTTACGATGACAGACCGGAACGTCAATTCGTGAGATGCGAAGCCACCATTTGTGAAGCTCTGTAAAATTCAGCTTTCTCGCCAAATGAATTTGTATATTTCGATTACGCGAGAATATCACCGACTACTGTATAATTTCCCCGCCTAAACATTTTCCCGACACGAATTGTCTATGTTCCGTAGCGTGACGTATTCGAATTGCAGCTCGTGAATAGCGTTCTTGACTATGGCAAATGATCAACGAGTATGTAATAACTCGTTACAATAGTTTCCATTAGCCTCGACACAATAAACATCGATGTACGTATCTATGCTACGAATAACTACGCTCTCGCCTATACAGCATCAAATGGGGCAAGAAATTGCAGGGGGCTCTTATTCGAAGTGCAAGAGAAGTAATTTAAATTCTGTCAGATTCGTCGGAATTAAGTCTTCTGCGATGAATTTTCCAAGAAAATTGCTGATGATTCATGCAAGAATTATCGAATACAATTATCCTGTTATCCTGTTTATCTACCTATTCCGCTTCCTTCGTGAAATTCATCGTCGCGAATAATCACAATCGTGTATGGAAGTCAAGCTTGTAAAATAAGTCCAAATTTCAGTGATCAAAGCAATATAATTGTACTGCAAACCATATCAATTTCCCACGAGCAAGTTGCCATGAATATTTTCCGCGAGCTATGAAGTAGATGCTCGTATTCTCACAGTCGTATTTGTTCGTCACTGAGAACTACGTCAATCGTTCTAAGTAAACGCAACGTCGTGCAACCTGTAAGAATCGTGAAGGATAAATTCAGTTGTAGAGCATTTGTCAATAATTCATAAAAATAAATCGAAGATAGGATTCGTAATAATACTGCAAATCTGAACCCTCGTTTTGAAACGAAGACGGTAGATCCTCGCACATCAGCTAATAATCGAATCTGAAGAGGTTCGTAACGCGCTGGGAGGAAAATGCTTCGTCAGCTGAACCTTGGAGCTACGGCCACAGAAAACAATACATAATCCCACTCGCCGTGTTCATTTCGACTCGAGCAAAGATGAAGTTCAATTTCCTGTGTAAGCATTTAACGGCGAATGGGGATGAGCGGTGGTGATATGAATATCGAAGGATTCAAGATAAAAAAATAAAAACAAAATATTAACTGTACCGCGTTGAACAACCTGCTAAAAATGTTTGTTGAAAAAGTGGCAAAGATATTTTCGATGAAGTGGAATGAGAATTCGTCGATTAGTAACTAGACATCGGACGAGCACCTGGGTGAAAGGTATGCTGAAGCAAGATGCTGGGTTGAGTCTCGGACATTTGTGAGTTTGTCAAAAATGCAATTCATGGTGAAAAAAACAATAGCTCAATACTCATTTTCAGAAGACGACGGGCGCGTATAACGAGTAGTTGTAACGTGGTTCGTAGCGTGATAAAGGTATTGGTCGAGGGTTCGTTAAAAAGTCATGTAACCCTGCGGCTGCTGCTTATATTAGGTAATACAATAAAGTCTGGATGCTCTTAGTTGGAGGTATAAAGCCACCTCGATGAAGAAACTCGAGAACTGCGAACAGAACAAAGTGTAGAGTTCGCGGAGATGCGTTTCCGCGCGTTTAATGGTGAGATCCTGGGGTGAAGAAAACGAACGAGTACGAAGGTAATCGCGAAACGTAACGGCACACGGACCATCGGGCAGGAGTTACAACTTCGTTGAGTGCGTCGCGAGCAGAACGAGAAACGAACAACGGATAAAGTCATCCAGATAACGATTTAACATACTACACGAGCACCCAGCATCTTCGTTTCCGATAATAACCTGTTTCGAAACGAGAGCACCATTTTTGCGCTGGACTTCGGACTCGAATACTTCCAGTTGTCATAACACGGCGCCAGTAATTATATATTAACCGAGACAAGACTCCGAGGATCTTATCTCGTCTCCTCTCAAACTTACCTGGCCACATATATCTTTTGCCACTGGCAATCGTTCAAACATGACGGTGCGCAGTTTAACATATCTATACCGTTCTCTTCGCGATCATTTTTCATTTTGCCTTCTTCCATTTTCGAGGTACCCTCGCGTTACGGCAACAACGAACAGCGAAAGAGTGCAGACAATTTGTCGTGAACCAATGTAATATTATGATATATTTTACATGTAAATAGACTCGTCGTCCTTCTCATTTTGTCCTTGTCAACGTGGAAGCTTCGGAAAGCGGTGCTTAGTCGCGGTACGAGTACGAGCTACGTTCTGATCAACTGATAATACGGGATAAGCTTATTCCAGTTTAGAGGAAAATAAGTTGGGATTTCTCCGCAACGTCACCATAATTGGCGTCAGGTTGCAGATCACCGTTCGAGTCGTGGTAGCCCAGTTGTAGTTCCACATTTACTTCGCTTAACTACCCACGCGAGTACAGAGAAGGTTCGGATACATGTTTTATCGAGTAAACTCGATAAAAACTGTGCCTCAGTCCAGAAGTATTTATTGATTATATGTAAATTCATTTTGTCTGATGCTAGATGTACATCATCTTATTGATATAAACGTTACTCCGCTGATTCTCAGTTCGTCTTATGGTCATGTGCAATTATTGCCTGTCCGCTACTTTGCTTTGAGTACCTACGTATAAATTGTTCTCATCATACAATTGAATCATTGATGGCAGTGGCAGATGATGCGAGAGAGTAGATCATAACGGAGAGAAATGTAATATGATATCGAATAAAAGATTTCCGATCTGTGCACAACGTGATTAAGATTGCTGAGTAAGAGGTTTATGATGTGATTACCGTGTTCTAGCTTGTGCTCCGCGGATCTTTTGATCAGTAGTCGAAGTGTCTGGAATAATCTGTAACTCCGTTTTTTCAAATAGTTGTCTTCAACGTGATACATAAACTTGCACCGCGTGGTCAGTTTCCTTGGGCACGCGTCTATTCGTATTCCATGCTTGTTGATAGCTGCGTGTACACTAGCATTGCATCTACATTTGTAGCCGACTACTTTTTCCGACAACGCCTCGACGTTCATGTCGAACGATTCGTACACGATAATATAAAGAGCTACTTATTCCAACGTTAAGATATTAATATGCAAGGAAGCTAACGTCAAATGATCCCCCTGCAAGTAGTCGCTACGAATACGAGCTAATTTCTGTCGGGAGTGTCAAAAAAGGAGGAAATCGTGCTTTATCCTCTGAGCGATGTTTGAACTGACAGACTTATCAGACTCAAACATGATTTTCTTCATACACATTCATTTCCCAAAGAACACAGCGAAGCGCGGTATCACAATTGCACGGTCGGTGTATTGGAATGATGCGGAGCTTTCGCGTTGCTCCGAGGTACTGCATCAGTGTGGGCAGTGACTCGCGGCACAAACTCGCCTCACCTGAGGGGTTGAGAAAGTACCATTAAATTTTCGCACAGATCGCGTGTGACAGACGTTAACTCTTCTGCCTACCACGATTCTGAACAAACGAGTATGCAGTCGCGACTACTCGAGACTACTGTCCACGGTCATTAAAACTTATCAAGGACCGGTAATTGGAAAAGATATCATCGCGAGGTCAAGACATCGTTGCGTTGACTCGTTGTACCTGATTCTGAATAGCCAGCGCAAGGCTCTGTCAATTCCTCCAGTCACTGTAAGAATAATGCGAGAATAATGCGAAACCACAGTCTTTTTTCAGTACGCGAATCAGACGAGTCAAAGCAATTACCGCATGTATTTATGGACGTTTCCTCGGCCACTCAACACTCGAGAGAAAAAAAACGAACGAGGTAACCGCCTCAATGATTTAGTGGCGAGGATGTAACTAAAACACGAGATTCACCTTGGCAACCAAAATTTTCGACGTAAGTGGCTACGTGATTCTACTGAACTCGAGTGGAATATTTCTCGAAGCATGCTACAACATTGTTTCATAGTTCCATCTAGTCTCAACGACGATTCCATTTCCATTCGCGGAATCGAATAAGATTTGGAGCTGTGGGTATTTCCTGTGGATCGGCGTTCGTAAGCAAAACCTACTACTGACCAACATTCGTAGGACTCGCGGATTAATTCCCAACAGAGAATTTCAAGAATCTTACCGACAAGGAAGAAATGATAATTAAACTCCTTGACTGGCTTAACGACACAATGTGCTTTTACCACGAGAATAAATTAAAGGCTTTGAGGCGAGAGGTAAGC
Source organism: Arge pagana (assembly GCA_963969455.1). Taxonomy (NCBI): domain Eukaryota; kingdom Metazoa; phylum Arthropoda; class Insecta; order Hymenoptera; family Argidae; genus Arge; species Arge pagana. The sequence goes on along the minus strand of OZ018308.1, from coordinate 13,673,919 downwards.
GCCAGAAACGGCTGCAAAGAGAAGTAAAAAAGTAATTAGACGTTTAGTATAGCGTGCAACTTGCGTTTTTTTCTACAGTTGAAAATAACCCCTCGCTCTATTCACTTTTGGCACAATGGTAGCACGCGATCCGACTATGATGCAAATAGCCAAGTCGTCAGCATCTTCAGGGTGAAACAAAAAACTTGGTTGTCTTCGCATGTACAAAGGAAAACAAGTAGCTGCGACACCGGAAATACGTGACCTCAAGTCTATCCCATCGGAGTAACGAAACAACGATATATTTTCCGTCCAAACGGCTTTGCCCGTGGAATGTCCGATGCCGATGGCTCAATAACGTGCATTTGGGATCTTTTCCGTGTTTTCAAGGTTTCTCGAGTTCTAGTGAGCGTAGATGCATTGTCAGGTACTGTTTGGAATCCGCGAGGGTCGACTTCGATCAACTGCTCATAGTCTCGATGGCGTCCGATGGCCAGATCTCGTCAAAAATGGCAAAAATGTAATTTTCAGCGTTTTCTTGACAATTGAATCGATAGGATATTTTCGATCGATAGACGACGCGCCAAAGTCTCGTCCATTTACAATTTTACTGGTCTGCCTTTTTTCAGGAAGATCGTAGCAATCATTACTATAATTCAGGACGTTTTGACTCGCAAAAACTCAATTTCAACCACGAACTAGGCTCGACAACTCCTCAGGTAACATACGGCTGGATTCTAAGATCATATCAAACGTATTGCCGAGTCGCGATATAAAATAATTATTATTACAGCACGTCATAATAAACAGGAGTCGGTGCACCTTAATATCTTCATATCGTAATAAATAGCGCTAATTACGTCTTGTAATTGTATCTCACACTGCCACTTCTTATCGAGTGACTATTTATAGCTCGAAGTGGGAATTTCATATGGTTTCCACTCGCGTCGTACATTCTACTGATACGCAATTCCGTGATGGAATTGCGATGGAGTTTTCATCGAAGAGAAGATCTGGATCGCGTGAAAAAATAGTTTTCCAATAAACTCATGCTAAGTGGTTGAATGTAATTGAAAGTAATTGCGTTTGATCGATGTTTTGCCACACAAATGGCCAGCGCTTGCCCATTTGCAATTATTGAATAAATTGGCTTGGCAATGAATTTCTTCGCACAAGATACTCGATCAAAGCATATACTTTATGCTTTAAATCGAATAATAAGAAACAAGTAATTGTTTCTTATTATATGTGAATATTCATCTTTGTTGTCGGCCATTGGCAACATTTCTCCCCTATTCTAACAAATTCGAGATTTGTTTGTCGAGATCGAAAGTCAAGACCTCATTTATAATAACGATCTAACAATTATCTATCGACACTCACACTTATATCGGTGAGGCTGACAAAAATAATTAAATGTTGAGATTACTACCAGCTCGAAAAAATCGCATCAATTTCGCCAGTAAAACTTCACTGCGTTGCAGAATATCTATGAAAATATGTCAACGGAGAAATTGTCGTGCAAGCTCAAATTACACGAGAATGTACGTGCTTTAGTGACAGCGAATTTCATTGCTTAAATTTATGTTTACTACTAAACCTTGAAAAATGTTTCTCCCCTGGTCTATCTTTCTTTGAATTTTCACAGTAAATAGGTAACTTTAAATAGATCCAATATTATCACTCCCCTGTTGATATGGTATTCGACCCTGGAGGCCTTGTCTCTTCCCCGTATAGAGCATATTCCATGGTCTCTTTTAAAACAAACAAGAATTTTACTCAATGACTTGCCATCTTACGATTTTGTACCAAGTACCCGTTTAAGTAAGCAATACTATTGTAACATTAAATGTTGAAAATTGTTGTCCCGCTAGAAATCCTATCACACGAAAATGACCTCTCAACGTAGAAGTACCCGTCAATTCCGGCATCAGTTTTGACGGTGAGAATTTTTTTTGCGTCATTTCGATTTTGGTAAACTTCATCGAGGGTATTTGGTTTCACGCGATCCACGTTCACGCCTTGTGTCGCGTGGAACAGTCGGTAGGTCTAATCGGCGATCGGACGTACGAGCATCGAAGCGAGTGGTGAATGTTGGTGAAGATCGATTCTTTGCGATGCGCGATATCTGAAAAAAAAATGATAGTGGCGGCGAGTAGGAAGCCGCAGGTAGGCCACGGTCGACAGAAGGATCGAAGCGATCTCGGAGCCGGACGCGTTGCCGTTGGAGTGCGTACGTTATTGCGGACTCGCGGGCGCGCAAAGAGAGATCCGATCGGGCAAGTTTATCGCGATTCTCAGATTCTCTCTCGAGGCCACACCCTCGTTTCTTGTGCGCTCCTTGAGCGTTCGCGAACGTTGGCAGCTCCTATAAATACGTCGGCGAAGGCGCGTCCAGAATTGTCCGAAGGAACGTCTCGCCAATGCGTGTCCGACGTTTGGGACGCGCACGTTGTTCTTCAGTCGAGTGGTGACGCATCGGCGATAATTCATTCGTGCGAAACGAATTTCCCGCAAGAATTATCTCGATGGATCGAAAGAATAACAAGGAGTAGAAAAAAAATCGCCTCTTATCTCTACACCCTTTTTAGGGAAGCGGTCAAAATTGTGTAGTAACTAAAACCTTCATTCGTTGGACTTCGGAATTTCTTTTCAATCGTTTAACGGAAAGTTCCAGCTAATTTTACTGAAAAGTTGGGAACAATTTTTTCAACGCCCTCGAATAAAGTCGAATCTCATGTCAGCCGGAAGAAATGATCAAAATATTCTCACGAGCGGTTCGCCGATTGAGCCCAGGTGTTCGTCAGCTTTATTTCAAATAATGTACTCTTTTTCCCACAACATTTTTTCATGCGAGTTGTAAATGTATTTGAAATCAGAAAACAAATTATTGAATTGATGGATGTGCAATAAAACTTGGACTGCAGTAGATATTTCCGATTTTTTACGGGATTTTCAAAATTGTTCCAGCTACCTTTCTGTTGGATATGAACCTCCGAATCTCGATGTAGGACCAGCGTGATTCGAAAATCGACTGGAAACTGTTTGTGATGAAATAATTTCTCAAGGATTTTCACGTGCACAAATGTGGCTTCGGACAGAAGTGGATTGTTACGTGAATACCGAGCAGGCTGTCCAATAATTTAGCATATAGTAGAGTATCGATTGTTATTGTCGAGTAATAATCGGAAAGCACCTACTCACAATTCTTCCACCAATACGAATATCGATGAATCGACCGACGATTAGGCTCTGTAACGCGTTTAACCCTAAGAAGCATGCGTACTTTGACAAAAAGTACATCGGTGAAATCTGCCGATAACTCAACTGTCAACCGTCGCATCGATCGACCTAAAAGTATCCGCATAAATTATTCATTGTCGTTTGGTAACGAGTTTTTTACCCTACGAAAATTAGCATCCGTATGAGCCTGTCAGCTTGTACGGAAAACACGTAACTCATTCATGTTCGATCGTGATTAAATATATGCAGAATCGCCTTGAATATTGACAGATCTGATGAAATCATGCTAAGATGTTAGGTACGTTATCATCATCCGAGATTACCCAGCAGCGCGAATATCACGAACGAGACTCGAACATTTCACGCGTTGAATGCTAGACTTACGAGCTATTGCAGGATTGCAAAAAGCGAGGATGATTTCAGGAAGGATCAAATGCGTCGTATTTCATCCGATCTTATGGATTCTCATATCATTCTTTCGCTCTTCTCTCAGGTATGCGATACAGAAATTCATCGTAGATATGATGATGGTGGATGCAGGTGACTTATAGGTTGCCTGACAGCGGAGACGTTGCGGATGAAACTTTGACTATCAATCGATATCAACCCGGAATCGCGTGGTTTGGGGTGAACGTTCTCCATGGCAGGTTACAACGATTCAACGTTTATCCAGGTATCCGAAGATATTGATTTTATCGTTGCAACAACGGCTTGCAATTAGTCCCAATTTGCTCCGCTGAATTTAAATTGGCCATTAGCCACACGAGATATTACCATTTTCAGCCATGTATATTCATCCATTTCCAGCATCGACGAACGCGACATCCTTCGAAGGATGTCGGTCGTGAATTTGATAGTGGTAGAGAGAGACAGAGAGAGAGAGAGAGGGAGAGAGAGAGAGGGAGAGAGAGAGATTCGAGTATTCCAATGGAAGCGGGGTTTCGTCATTCGTCAAGCGTTCAAACGGTGGAGGAATCAAGGGACTCGTGTGTCTCGTCACGAGCTCATTTCCTACGTTTCCGAAAGAAGTTCTCTAAAATCAATGTCCGGCTTGTCTCCATTCGTCTTCCCGGTAATCGAAATGGACCGTTTCTTCTATCCTCACAAAAGACGATTCCCAGACCGATAGTAATCTAGAGTACAAGGGGCAGTTCTTCGGGCGAGTGTATTTATGTGAACTTCTTGTTCCCGTCGCCCTTGTCGTCCTGACCGGGCATCCATTCGGATCGTCACGTCGCGTCGGTCCACCTAAACCGAGACGCGTTCGCTATATCACTGCGTTGCAACGTCATTCCATAGGATTGTCAATAATAGACGGATCCGAGTGCTGCCGGAAACACGAGGTAAATATTTCACGCTGACTTTTGGCGTTGGTAAACGATCTCACCTAGTCATTTTTCTTTCTCTCTCTCCACGACGATGTTTGGTACTCTTCTGAATGCAATGTCCCGAAAGTATGAGGATCCCAAAAAAAATCATACGGAGTACAAACTTCACCTACGATCGTCTTCACAAACTATAATTTCAATCACGCAAAAAATGTGAATATTATGGGAAAAACGGGACGTAATTTATACTTCAATTTTTTTCATGGAGATACAATTGTCTTGGATTTGGGTTTTTGGAATTTTTGAATTCTCAAAGATTAATGTTATCTGTGCTGTTTGACAACGTTTTATCTTTAGCATTTTTCAATCGCTCGTGGAACAAACCTGGCGTAAATTGGTCGCTTCGAGATAATCGTGTCAATGATATTCGGAAGGATGTATCATCGAACGTAGTTAATGGAGCATCCTGCAACTAATTACGATTAATGATGGATGATCTCTCAACTTCCACGTGAAGAATTAATAATTTTTTCCGTTATTCGTAGATACATGCTATATATTTTTAACACGAACACGAGTTAACATTGGTACGACGAGTTTGGAATATGAATTTATTACATACCGGTACCCGTAATTAGAACACTGCCCACGAATATCATCGTCTGATCTTCGTGGTTCGTCTGACTCGTTACCATGCGTAATAAGCCACAATGATTGATCTCCTCGAACGTGCTCCAAGCTGGAAAGGAATGTGATAAAACGCGTCGGGCTATTACCGAGATAAAATAAATGCTGAGTAAATCAATGCAGCTTCGCGCGAGTATTCGTATCACAACGAGGTAGATAGCGAGACTGAGCGAGAAAGGGAGAGAGAGAAAGAGAGAGAGAAAGAGATGAGGCGAATAGTCAGACGAGGAGGGGTAAGATGCAGAGGAGCGGAAAACTGAGAGCTAGTCGATATAGATGCGCGGGGTATAACATAGGTAGGTTGGTAGTACTGGGACAATCGTAATGAAATCAGAGCCGGGTAGCACCGATAAATAGTTGAGAAGGCATTCCCCAAGCACGTGACACCGAACGGAGGCAGAAGGGAGGCGAGACAGCCGAGACATCTAGTACAAGTCTCTACGAAATAACCTATCTGAATAATGAATGGAAGCACATGCACGCAACGATTGTCAAAGGCCTGCACAGAGGGGAGCTCAAGTACCTACGTGTTATGCGGCGAGCGTCTATCCTTGCAGTATACATACATTTCCGGAGAAAGGACAGGTCCGGTAGATTTCCTTAGAGATTATGGTACCTACGAGGTGTCATGGCAGAAAAACGAAATCACTCGATGCTGCCACGATTCCCTTTTATGGGAAACAATTCAACTTCGACTCACGACGCTGTGAAAACTGGATGTTATCTATTCTTCGAACCATTTCGAGAAATAAGCTACCTACGACATTTTTAATGTTTAAGAGCTACGAACGCAGTGCGAGATACGTTTAGAGGAGATGGTTACATTTTGGCGCAAGCTTTGGCGAAGCTACGTGGAAGTTGATATTTTCCGAGCAGATTCTATTGGGAGACGGTAAACCGAGCTGGGAATATTTTTCAGGAGACGACTTTAGCTCGATTGTATCGCGCAGGAGATCCGATCTGGCAAAGTCCGCGAGCGTAAAAAATCATCGTACGCAGTCTCTCCCTTTTCTGTTACCTCCTTCAGCCATGTTCTCAGCGTTCATCTCGCTTGTCCGTTCCCTGAACTCTCTTCGTTCCCCGTTCGCTGTTTTCGTCGACCTCGCGAACCACCAGAGGGAACGCCGTGGAACAAATAGGACTGAGACGTTAGAATCGGGGAGAGATAAATGTTTTCGGTTGCCAAAATCAGACAACGGATAGAGGCAATCCAGGGTGACGTTCCAGAGATGGCTCCAGATGGTTGTATGTAGCCTGGTTGGCGGAGCTTTGGCGTTCCGTTGGCGCTCGGTTGTCGGATGATCGAGCAATATACACGGCTTTTCCATAGGCGTTTTGCCATCTGCCGGAGGGGAATTTCCTGTTATCGCTGTTATTTATCTGGAGGCTATGTCAAAAATGTCAGGATAAAATAGTAGTATAGGAATTTCAAGATCCAAATATCGGGATATCTCCTGCAGTGAACAGGCTCGCGATATCGACAAACCACGCGAGCTACGACAATACCAATGCGCGACGAGTAACTCTATACAGCGAAATAGCTTTGAGTTACTTTCTCAAAAAGCTACGACCTTACTCCATGTTTCCCAGATGAAAACAATCGTTCCTCTCAAATATTCCTACTCGTTTGAAACAGTATCATTGATGAAGAACAATAAAATATATCACACGAGTCCTGTGCGCGAGACAACGGAACATCACTACACGACTTTGTCAAAAATGATACGTGTAAGTTCAACGTGAAATATGTATGCGATTATGTAATATCGAATAATTTTCTGTTTCCTATGTCGACGATGAAAATCGAGCCCCCACGTCGCAACTCGAATACGAATGGAGTTCTTGAGTCACGAGTAATTAAGGGTTCGTTGATTTAATTTAATTTTATTATCCGAAAGGTAGTTTTTCGCGAAAATTGTCACGACAGTTCGCGAGACGTCGCGCCATTATACTGGAACGAGAATGAAATAATCGAGCCAGGATATCAGCAAAAGTTTTATTGAAATAGTAGAGATATTCCGTTCGCCGATATAAAAGGACTATTAGATCTCCACCCCAAGTCAGGGCGCCTGTATTCAATCATCTCATGCCACGTCTCATTGTTCCAAGTATCCATTACTTTTTCTCATCGTCCTCGTTTTATCTTATCTCCAGAACGGTAACACAGACGCGCTAATATTTCCTTTCCACCTTGATCGAGCACGTCCCATTGTCTTGATTGCGACATTTTTATTAAACATATTTATTACGCGTAACGCTATTCATTCGAAAATACCACCCTGGCAGTCGTATCTTAATGACATCTCCGAGGAGCAGACGACTAAGAAAGAAACTTCCAGGTGTTGCCACATTCCAGCGATGATCACGAGATTTCATCGGAAACGATCCCTCGAAAGTACCCAAAACGTTACCACTTACGTCGAATATTCCGAACTCATTCCATCCCACTTCATTCTCCTCCGTTGTTCTTCCGAAATGTGAATTTCCATCGGAATCGACACTGTCGCAAGAACGTGCAGTCTAACGTTTATATCAGACCGAAATCGAAACGACCGCGATTATTCATCTCACAATAATCCAACCGCTGCTATGTACGTCTGAACGCTACATAACGTTACGTAATGTTTCGTTACGTAGCTACACGTAAATGCTCCATTCGACCGAAGCCTCCCCTTCCTTTATTTATGGGAGCAGTGTGTCTCCTAAATATACCCCAACCGCTCCAGAATTCAGCGCCGCGAAAAGCCCCTTCGTTCCCGTTTACTCGCGTTTATTTCCCTCCACTACCCTTCGGTCCAGCGTCCCGTCTCTCGTTAACCATTGGTCGGAAGGAACCAACGAAATTCCCCAACGGCACGTATGGACACGTCGGTGAAAAAAAGGTCGCGAGACAAGCTCCGCGCTCCTTGGTGATGTTATTCGTAAATACACAGTTGTTGTCACTTTTGCGAGCTGCGGATATCTCCGTTCCATTCTATGCGAGATTCATGAAGGGACAACGTAGCTGCCACAGATACGCTCCTCTTCACGGTTCTGTAAGGCCGGTCGCTCGGCAATGAATTTTATACCATCGTAATTTTCATTGTCGAGGTCCTATGACTGATCACTCGTCTCGCTCGAATGAATATTGCCAATTTCGCGATGGTTCGAGGAAAAGTTTCGCTAGCTGCGCGTACATTGTCACGCGAAATACACCCGCTCTGGCTGAATGGTATAATCAAAATGGATATTTGTTCGCGCGCGAATTTACTCGTCGAGGGTGGTGCGAGCTGCTGGATGATACGCGGAATAATTCACCGTTTCCTGCAGTCGACAAAAAAATAATCGAACGTTTCGAAGGTATATTGCTGCGAACGATATTCGTATCAACGCCGAAACTCCCGATTCTCGTAAATAAAAAGCTCGGCGTAACGCGCGTAGATCGAGAGATGAACAAATTCGAGATCATAACAGATTCTTTCTAGGCTGACGCGAAGAACTTAGGAGTCGTTTTCGAAATTATGGCGTGAAGATCGAACACTTGATCCGTAATATCCACAATCGATAGCCAATGGTAACTTCGTTGCGCAACTTCGATCCGAAGACGTACCTATATCCACTTCCTTGCGATTGTTTGAACTTTGCTATGCCTTTGAACCATCTGTAACTAATTGAGTTGTAAGGAAAACAGCTTCGCATCTACTTCTGAACATCTTACTTTGATGTTCTATGAAAAGTACTCATCTGAACATGTTTTCGAGCCAATCTCTCCAATTACCAGGATAAGTCTTCAGAAAGTCGGGATTGAGATCAATCTAATGAAAACGAATACCTGCGAAATATTGAAATTGAAAATCAATATTTCACAATTTTAGAACGTACAAAAGAGAATGGATTCTTGAAATTTCAGATACCGTGAGTCTACTTCGTCCCCATGGTGTCGCATGCCAATAGATGGGCCCACATTTTGAAGCCCTGTCCAAACTTGGTGATCCTTTGATATTCACCTATTCAAATCCATTCAAACTCGTTTGGCAGTGTTCACATCGGTCAAAATACAGCTCAATAAATGTAACACAGACTGCGCGCCGAAACATCGTTTTCAGATAGTATTAGTTTCAAGGTCAAGGTATAAGATACCACCGAGTGAAAGATGAATATGATACTGCAGGTACGTTCATTAGTAGTGTGAACATAGATGGGTCGAAAATTATCTATCCTGGTCGTTCCGCATCGATTGACGGATGAATTTTCGAATCAGCAGTTGTATGTTGCACGTTGCTTATTTTAAAATTCTTCCACTTGTTATTGGTGCACCTTGGTATAATTTCATTTGAAGCGGAATGAAGATCTGAACGGTGAAAAATGCACGGATTTATAATAAGTATTGAGGAATCATCGTCAACGAGCATCGCATCGTGTTGATACCGAGCGTATTACTTGATAAATTCTGCTCATTCGTCACCGCGATGCTCATCGTTGCGGCGGACGTTGATTTTCTTAGCCTTCAACCGTAACTCAAATTACGGTGATTTGGCGATGCGTCTGGAAAAATGAGGCAGCTCGAAACGAGAAAATGCTTGAGCCCGGTTTAACCGCAAACGGAAGTACCTTAAGCCTACGACGAGGAAGAGGTTTTTTCGCTTTAGTACGAATTTCGTCGCTCTACCAACGTCTGGTTATTACATCCTTCTCCGTGGGTAGCGACCTCCATTTTTTCGACTTGCCACGACTTAAACCTAATGTGAAACGGTCAGCAAACGAATGGTAGGACACGCAATATACGAAGCGGCGCGGAAGCGAGGGAGGATGAAATAGAGCGAAGATTGGGAAACCGTAGTGGCGGAAGATATCAAGCGAAGAAGGTGAGGAGTGGCGATGATTGTTGTCGCAGTGGTGGTAGATGGAAGTAGTCGAGATAGCGAGGAATGGTCCTCGATTCTGCCTCGAAGGACAAACAGCCATGAAACCCCAGCCGCAAAAGTGTATCGCCAATTCGCGGCGTGATAAAATATTTATCGACTTCCTCGCCTTTGTCTTCTTCCACTCGACAACTCTGTTTGCGGTTCGTTTCTTCGCGAAGGCTCGAATTTCACTGTCATCGACCGGGCTCGCAGTATTTTTCGGAAACAATAACTCTGCTCCGTTTCCGGCTTGACGAGAAACGGTGACACGCTACAATATCGTCCCACTTTTCACGTTCCCAAGGACATCCCTTGAAATCCAGCTCCGTCGTGACACTCGATATCTCAATTATTTCCTCACAATCGCAGCGTCGATTCGATCAGACGCGACACATTGTCCCGTCAGATTCAACAGAGATATTATCACGTTTTCCGAATTCGTTTCTTCGACGAATTCTCCGAATAATATAACCGCGAAAGGCTTTTTATCCCATGAAATTGGTGGCTATCGCTCGAGTTCTCCGGGGAACCCCCGTGACCAGCACGTTTAAATCGCACTTTTTAGCGTCAGACTTTTCCGACCACTATTCATCCGCTGGTCGGCGTAACGTTGTAATTTCCACTAAAATACGGTTGAATATATTTTTATACGCGGATAAAAATGGCACCGATAAATACAAAGCCTCGGCCGGAGACATTTGGACCAAAGAGGCCATGCGAGCCATAATATCCAGCGTCACGCACTTCTCCTCGCGATATTTCACAAGGATCATAAGAGCTCTCTAAACGTCAACATATTTTTTTTCCCATATATACGCGTACGTTTCGGAGAATGTCGGGAAACTTGGCGAATGGCCGCCCAAGCTCAGATGTCCTGCAACGTACACGCCTATCCGCCGACGAGATACATGCGACGGGATATTACGCGAGAACAAAAAATCTTCCGCGGAATTGCTCTCATCGTTCCTCGCATTTTTATTTATACAAGTTCGCGACAGCGCGTTCAAGATTATTCCGTTTCGTACGACATTTGAAAAATGTCGAAAGCACCTTTATTGGCTGTATACACGGATCCCGAGGACTCGCGCACCGACGCGACGCAGATGAAGCGCCATGAAGCATGTAACGGCGTCGGGGATGTACGGACGCGTTTCTTGGCTGGGTACGCAATACACGCGACGGATGCTGTTTGGCTTACGGATAGCTAGCCGCTCATTTAAATAAACGAGAGTTAGACCTAGGCGAAGTAAACTTCCGACAAAGTGACTGTTGTTTGCCCAAACCTGCTAACGCTGACTGTATATTTAGTTTCACACACAACCGCGCTATTTGGCACTTAGATCAAATTTAGTGGGTTCAACAAAAATAATACCACAAACACGCGTCACGTTTTTCTTATTTTTCGTTCTTCATCCGTACATCTTCTCTCTCTCTCTCTCTCTCTTTCTCTCGCTTCGTTTCAATAATCGCAAACGGCGCATAAAGCGAGACGTTGAAAAGCGTGTCTTTCGATTTTCAGAGTACAACTGGTGTGGGCAATAACCGGAGATGTTGAATAATATGGTTACTTCGAGGATCTGGAAGTCACACCAGCCGAGACATCTGATTGATAGTCAAGGCTTGGCTGTTGTATTTTTTTATGATACACCGTCCATTATCAACGTATATCATTAACGGCGCGATAGATAGCACCTGATTTTTTGAGAAAGCCCGTCATGTTTATTCTCATTCCTTATCTTCGAATAAAGTAACCTCGACTTTGAAGTTCGCCGCACTTTTTGTTTCCTTGAACGCAACCATTTATTATCTTTATGCTACAACGGTTAGCATTTTCATTTCCCGGAAGTGTAGTGATATAATCGACTATTGAAACGGGACGATGTTTATTCTCGGTCCCCGATATACCTACTTATAGCCGTGAACTCGAGTCGCCTTGTGCCTTCGAGGTAAGCATAAGTCTGGCATAATCTTCATTCATCGCGTCGCAGTCTAACTTTGGGTCTTTACAAATATTGAGATATTTCTGTGAATAAATCGCCTCGAGCAGTTCAATTAATTCGGAGTGGTACGAAACAAATTCAGTACTGCGGGATTCCATTTGTCCTTCGAAAAAGTACTTGTTATATTTTCAAAAAGTACTCTAGGAAGAGCTTCTAATAAATCCTAGCACAACTTTTCTAAATGTCACGTTTTTATATTAGGAATTCCAAACTGCAACACGTTGTTTTGGTGGCTCATCTTTTCTCATCGACGGACCACTGTGATCGGTATATTTTGACAGAGTCGTTTTCATGCATCATCACAAGTATTATCATGAATGTAAGAACCCATGAAACGACTTGGTACGGAAATGGCAGACTGACTTGATGGGACGGATTTCAAAGTGTTTCGAACATGGCAATCATATTGCAAACCACGAATTGAGTAGAGCTCGGAATAATTTCTGCACGATCCTGAAATTCATAGACGGCCGCCCTCGTGTCTGTACAAATCTCTGGAAAGTTTCGTGTAACAAAATCCTGCGAAAAAATAATTGAATTTTCGGAAAATAGAATTTCAGTGTTGTTAGACACTTCCGATGGTTCGCGCAGGAATAGGCCCTTAATTTTATCAAGGATGATGAGACGTGAGTTTTATTTTCAACGAGAAGGTCGACGGGAAACACACGCCAATATCGCTGCTCCTTCCGGCTTCGTCCGCCAGTTAATCTTTTATTCGGACCGTTGTTATATTTTTCTCGCGCCCTCGACGCCGCACGACTTTGGAATAAAACATAGCAAGGCAAGTCGAGCCGCCGTAGTCGTGGAAGAAAAAGGCCCTTTTACTGTTCGCAGCTCCCGCGTCCTGCATCCCAAGGACGAGGCGGTGGGATCAAAGAAACTGATAATGTTAAAACGTCAGCTTTCAACGTCTTCATCCGAGCTAGGTGTTAATTATTTTCACGAATCACATACCTTCACTTTATTCTTTCGCAATTTCCCGTCACCTCGACGTTTCTCGGCCATCGCAAAACATGTAAATTCTGATCTTGAGAAATCCGACTTCCTCGATATCGTTAAAGGAATGATTCAGAGAATATTCATCGAATGGGGGACATATCAGAAGAAACGAGACGTAAGATTACGAATGAGTTATAAATCACGCGGAACGGACCTCTCCAACCGTTCTGTTCACAGGGCTTCTCGTGGAAGAGGCCAGGTGGTTGGAAATGTCAAACGAACGAATGATTCTTAAGGGTTACCGTAGTGCACGTACATAGGTGTGAGATCGAGGTAGATGGAACACCCGAGAGATTGTATCTGTCGACGCTTGGCTCGCGATAAGAAAGAGCTTCTTACCAAGCTTTGGCTGATGCAAGTCGCCTAAGCCACCCCATACTTCTGTCGCAGGCTCACATACGCGTAATGGATAAAAGATCGTTCTGCACTTAACGGGACTTTTCTCGTTTTACGACGCGCTACCTTCTGATGTGTTTACGTTGAACTCTCCTCGTGACAATGCGCAGCCTATTTATATTCCGACCGCAAAACCTGTCGGGGGATTTTTTTTTCGAAAATATCAAAGAAGGCATTAGCAGATTATTGAGAAGTGACGGAGTGCCGATCGTAACGTTGACGTTTAGCAACACGAACGGAAATTCAAACCCTGAGAAGAAGGGCTGTTTTCTCAAGACGTAACACCGCCACATGTCTCTGGCTTACGTGTTAGAAATCGGCGCGAGTGACGAAGCTGGCGTGAAATTTTCCGACCAAAAACGGTGCAAACCTCTTTTTCTAAGATACTAAACAATTTTTCTTCCAACCCGCGATGCACTTTCATCGCGTCGACGATCCTACTTCAACGTTGTATGAATATCGTATTCCGAGCATCTTGACGACCTTACGATTTATTAGTAATCGAATCGAAAGATCCTTCGAGCAATGGTAAGGCTTCTACGTTTGGCCTGCTCCATCGCTGTATGGTTTCAACTGATGCGAGTACAGAAGAGAGTCTTCGCTATACGTTTTCCCGCCCGAGGCTTCCGGAGCGGGAAGTGCTCGCTTTTTCGACGTCTCCTTCGCGAGAGGGTAGCTTTTACCAGAGGAAGGCGCGATGCGTATTAATGCTTTTTGTTCTGTGCAAACGTCGAAGCCTTAGGCGCAGATATAGCTTGGTAACAGACTCCTCGCCGAGCAGCAGCAGCAGCAGCAGCAACTTCCACGTTTCATTCGCTTTGGGAACGAAATTGAAAATGTCAAGCTACGGGTGAGGGAACGTGACGTGCGATATCGCGACACATCATATCGTGGAGTGTATAAGCTAGTGGCATAGCCACGGTGTCCCCGTGTCGACGTCCGCGTCGACCACTTGACTGGATGTTTATCAGTTTTGTGGAACTCGTGGCTGCTCGTGTAAATTTGAACGGGATAACTCGCCTGTTTTGCATGCTACACCCGAATGAGAAAATCTATTTTCAAGGATAATTATTGTCATCTGCATTCCTTTGTGCAGACAAATTGTACCGTACATCAGTAGCGTTCCTATTCCACTGGTATAGGATATGCAACGCGTGTACCTGACAGTGCCTTTGTGGCTGTATCTTCTTATTACACGCGCCAGTGAATTCACGTCTCCTTGCCCTCAAGGAGATATAAAAATAAAAGCGATATCCTCCGCGAACAAGGATGGGGTGACTTTGCTCTCCGTATAACCGCCTCGATCTAAGGTGCGCCACGTTTTACGGCGCAGTCGCATTTCGAACGAGCTATTTCCTCGGAGACGGTTCGATTGATTTATACTCAAATCGTTCGCGTCGTCGTCGGATAACGATTAATCGTTTCGACATTCATTTCGCGCAGTCAGCTACGGCGAGAAATAAAAAGTGACCGGATCGTTTAAATCTTAAACGGCTACGACGGGACACGTTGAGTTATTGCCATTTTTCAGATGCATTTACGCGACTGACGTCGAACATCGATTCACCGAAGAACGTGGTCACATTCGTTTATCGACGCGTCTCAAAGCTCGCCGGTTGAATTCTAGAGCAGAAAAGATAACAGACGTCGCGACCGGAGAAAAACGGGCCGGAGTACAAAACTCCGGGGATACTGACCAGCCCAAGATCGTAGAGACCCGATTGAGTTACGGTGCACCTGCACCCGCAGGAGCCGGAGACTTAATCCGACCTAACTTCGCCTAACTTAACGGGACTCGAGTCCCCTCGAATTCTGCTCATCCGCGGCGCGTGACCCGTTAATCCTGCTCATACCCTTCTCCGGAAAGCTCGGATCCCTAGTTCTGTGACCGGCAACCCTTCGGAAAGACCGACTCGAAACCAATCCCAACGCGCGCGCGGTGTGATTGGCAGAGGTGGCAAACGTACCGGGACGTGCTGAAACTTCGCGATTCCGAGCTTAAACTGCACCGAGAGCAACCGATCACTCGAAGCAATTAGATCGAAAGTTGTTCTCAATGACTGAAAGTTATGTCCGGAGTTTGCTGAAGGTAGCGTGACTGGGGTTCAACGAACTACGGCTAACAACATGTCAAGAGGCCAAAAAATTCATTCGCGTAATGGGCTCATCGTCAAATTTGATCAAATCTTGCCTATCGAGCCTCGCAATAACAGCCATGATAAATCGCGATAGACTAAGCCACCGGAACCTCGAAACTGAACGACAAGATTTACGTTATTTCGAGATGGGTTGCAAAAATTTGAAAATCAATCTCAGTCGTGAATCTACGACAATTTTAGCACTGAATATTCAGTGCTCGTGGAAATTTCACATGATCGATGTGTAAGCTTGAGCAGACTCCGCAATACATTTCCGGAAGGTGAGATCGTCGACGCGTTCGAAACCATCGATTGAGACAACTGGATGGATCGTGCCTACACATATTTTACGTCCATTCGAATAACGTGTTATCGTTGAAGAAGCGAGTCGAGTATTTGTACGTGTTTTTAACTCTATGCTTGATTTCAATGGATGATACTTGTTGCCGGTTACAGAGCTCAGATGACCATCTTGTTTATTATATCTCTCACGAGTAGTCGGTGCTCGAAGTGGCGAGGGCGGAAGACGTGCTCGAGTAAAACATTCGGTGTTCCCGAAGAGTACCGCATTAGCATACGTTGGCCACCAAAACAACGATACCGATAGTATATCCACAGACTGTCAAAACAGTATTGATAAAGTGTACTCTTGATATCAATCCGAAACACCCACGCCGGACGTTAGATCGACGAGCATCCACCCACTGCCAACTCGAGCCAACCAATTTTTCAGTTTGTTTTTCGTTGCAGCAGAAAAAGAAAACCAAGAAACGCTGTTTCGTTGATGAAATCTGTATGGAGCATTTGATTATTGGTAGGTATATAATTCTCGTCGATGTAATCGTAGCTCGAACTATCCTCTCAGAACAGACGCTGCTACTGAAGCCTGGCATCTAAGGTGATTCGCGTTTGATTTGCTCGTTTCGTGAACTCAAGCTAAGAACTATTTTTCTGCTCGTTTCAGGTACGTAGAAATATGCGTTTTGTTATCGTAGTTGTTGAAAGATATGCAAGATGAAGAAACCGGAAAGAACATCGATATCACAACAACCAATATCGGATGAGTCAAACTGTATTCATGCGAGGTACGGAATTGCTAGACCGAACAAACACCTTTAGCCCAAATGAAGGGTCTAGAGTATATTACGTTCCACGGCAAAGGGATCCTACGTTTTATCCTAGGTTTTATTCTTTTCTCCTTCGAGAACCCTGGGATCTTGAAGGCAGGAGTTAATCCTCAGTGGCCACTCCAGCGTCTCGTACCTACACCACTTCTCGGTCCGGCGTGACGATATATAGCGTCGTCGTCGACATTATCTGTTTCTAACCAGTGGCTACCAAACAAGATAGATCGTTGCGGAGTTGGCCAAGTAAGGACATTAGAATCCCATAAATCGGCCTGCGGGTCGCCGATTCTCGCTTTCGGGATAATTCGATTATTCGACTAACAGCCGCGAACCGCAAATGAAATGAATCTTGTATTTCGCGTACTTTCTCTTCCCCTTCGGGTTTCATTTATAAAGTTCACCCTCCATCGAGTGAATTCTATAACCTGCTGAAACTTCTGTGAGAAAGAATAGTGTAGTTTTATTCTCGAACGCGTGATTGGCAGCGTACTCGAGACAATGTCGAACGAACAAACCTCTCAAAGGAACAGATACGGAAGATTTGTCCGTATTCGATCCGCACGAGTAATGGATCTGGTTTCGAGAATTATCCATCATCCCAGGATTCAGGAGTCTTTAATGCGCTAGATAAATATATATATTTCGGCTGTAAATAGATACCTCGTAGCCGATAATTAAAAGATAAGACGTGGGCGAACAGGTCCGTTCGCTTACGTGCTTCTCGCAAAGATTCCAGCCGAATCTCTCGGACAGATAACCTTCGTTACGTGTCCAACGAAAGCTTTTCGAGAGATGCGATTAGTCATCCTGTAGTCACACCTGCACGCAATCTCGATCATTTCCCCTCGCTTAAAAATGTGGCATCGGGCCAAAGAGGTTTTTCGAGGACGAGGCGAGAGGATTTCGACTCGTAGCAGACGACTTCGGTGCCGGTTGACTTTGGCCAATCTTGATAATTCACTGGGAGTTTCCTGGCGTTGGGTCGGCTTCGGCGGTCCGACCATTGATGAATGGCAGCGGATACTTCGAGGGCCCGGTCAATGTCGCGTTACAAACTGGAGGGCAGACGGACGAGGAGACGGATAGAGAGGAGGAGGACGAACTCGACGCAGAGGCGCCAGGACACTTTCACGCGTACCTTCCCCTCGCTCGTCGATGTCGAGTGTCTGCAAGCTGCATTTCTAGGAAGAAGGCAGAACCGCAGCCACGTAAATCTCCGTATTCTCACGAAGCGCGGTATAAGTCAGGGCGGGAGAAGTACCGTCCGTCGTAAAGTAAACGATTGAATTAGCGTAATGCGAGCTGCTAATGGAAAAGATATACTTTGCTCTGTTCGACGCCGATGGTTCTCCGGATTTCTATTCAACGTCCCAGTTGAAAGTGCAGCACCGACGTAAGTTCGTGGAAACAGATTTTCATCGGCTGCGCAATGATCGGAAGCGAGAAGATCGCTGCAACGCGGAGTGACGGATAGTTGCGAACGCTTGGTCTAGATCGTGATTGCTGTCATCGGAATATTGACGTAGAGAAAACTCGATTTCATGCACGAAACAAGGAAAAACTTTCCTCGTTAATCGTCACCTTGTTTTCCAGAACGATATCTGACAGGCGTAAGATTCAACCCGGTAACAAAGTTACCATCCGACGAGGCAGCCGTTGCGCGTGGCATACTCCGCCCTTCTGCCGCTGATCCAATTTCTCCAGGATACCGCATAAATAGTGTTATCCGGTTAAGTGGCAATATTCCACATTTAGCTCCCACTCTCTCGCTCTCGCTCTCGCTCTCTCTCTCTCCTTCTCCTCTTCTATTCACCTCCTACTTGCCCTTCGTCGCCCACTCTCCTCTACCTGCCATGCCCATATCTCTACACAGTATTGGAACTCTACACGTGTTGATTTGCACGTGTATCTTATACATATAACAAACGCATAGTTATATTCGCGCGAGATTTGCGCACCGAGGCAGTAATTTGTCAAATAACTTATCGCGCTTCTTTCTTCGTTTTCCTTCGAATACTGACCATAAGCTGTACATCGGTGAGAATCCGATGTAAATCTGTTCGTATAAGATACCTCGTGATGGGCAAAGGAAGGAACAGGCAAACATGCATACATTTTTTCACATGCCCTCTTTAACCACATTAATATGTTGTATCGACCTTGTCTCGTAAGCTGATATGATAGACGAGAGAAAATAATGCAAAAGCTCTCAATTATGTAATAATTAATTCCTCTAGAATTGATTCACCCAATTCTTGTTCGACGATTCCGCGACAACATGCAAATCAACATGCATCACTATGATATGTGAATAAGCACAGTAGTAAGTTCACATCCTGGAAATTACAACGTTTCTGATATCTTACCTGCGTGATTTCCTACGCGCGTACGATTTTCCCCCATCTTAAGCTCCTACGTTTCCGTCGAACGAATCCGTTAAAGATTCAGGGCCAACTTCTATTATTCCGATATTCTTTCCACCTCATTACTCTTCTTCTCGTATTTTTCTACCCTATCCACATGAATGTGAAATGTCTGAATAATACCATTGGTCTTAGATCGTATTCTCATTCTGAATTTCAACATCGGATATTATAAAGTAAAGCGATTCGTATGTATCTACATAGCTAGGTAATATCCGATAATATTGCGAGGAGAAAATCAACCGTCCGAGATATATCAGTTGAGTAGCAACGTCTTCCCTACCTAGAATGTATAAGATGGCATCGAAATGCGTCGTAGGATATCTATTTTTAAACGCGAAGCTGTGTTCTATTGGAAAGTGTAGAGGGTATGAAGTTTCTACGATCATCGGTACCCCCATAAATTGCCTGAAACGTGAATTGCATGAGAGGCACGCGATCGGCACGGAAACTGGAAGCAAATATACGGCTTTCGAACTGTTCCTAAAAAATTCGGTTCCAGTTACAAATGGGAATATAACTGCACCTTTTTAGCGGCCTGTAAATTTCAGAGGTTACGTGACTCCCACGAGCCGTCGCTTCGAACCTGGTATCAATTCGATCTGAAATTAGCAGCCCGATGCTTTACCGGACGAACTAAATCACGTTTGAAATTTGCCGACATCCTTTTGTAGGCGGCTGATCGATATCAGGAAAACGTGAACAGGCTGGGCGGAAAAACGTGGCTGGGTTGCACGCAGCGCGGTCTTTTTTCACGGGTCATACACTTTCCTTCCGACATTTCGAAACGGGGATGAATTTTATCGCTCATTTGTTGGCTCGAACCTGTGATCAAATATGATGATGGCACGATGCTTTCAACCGCGAGCTGTAATTCCATATCGTACGCGAGTTGATTCGACTATTATCCATATATCTATCAATATCTAATGCCCGGTATAATCCGTATCTACATGCGTAGCGGAAACTACAGGTGATACCTAGTCCCCTGTACATCGCAGATATCTCTGGGAATCGGAATTTTCCGATTCATAATAAACTACTGTCATTTCACATCATTAACCTCGAGAGTAAAGTTGACGTTTTTCAATCATCTGCAATCAAAACGATCTTAATTTCATCATTGGTTACTCGTTCAGATTTCTTGTACGATAAAAAATGCTGTATAATTTTTCCATAATCACAATTTCGTAATTTCGTAACAATTTCTGGATTCAAAAGCACTTCCACCTGAAAAAATATCTGGAATATGCGTGATGTCCGCAAATCAATTTCGACATGCTTGGTACGCAATGTTGAAGCGAGGTGAGCATGTATTTCCAAAAAATAAATATAGTCATACGAATAGTTAGTAGTAATAGAAATTTTGCGTGTTCGTAAGTTTCTCGCCGATTGTCCGATCAAATACTGCCGATCGCAGAAAAGTTAAAATGAGCGTCGCACGATCACATCATTCGTAAGGTACAATCGAACGAACACAACGATTCACAGTCCTCGACCTGTTTCTGTCACTTTCGTAAAATACAGATAAGTTTCTCATGTTATTATTGTTAAATTGATTTTTCATCTCAGGTATACGCAGCGACGTAGAAGTCTGTTCAAACTTGAGGTAAGATAGGCGATGCTTCAGTTTGAAGAGGTCGAAATGATGGCCAAGCAAAATCTATCCATACGATTATTATCGCTGGATTTCATTCAACGATTCAGGACATCACGTTAGGTTCATTAGTTCGTTAGATAATAACCATTTACAGTTGCAAAAGAAATAACGTTGTTGAAATAACGTTTCTCTCCGGTGACGTGCTTGTCCCACGTTAGTCGCCATCCTCGATCATACGAATGGCTCATCCATCGTCGGATACCGTCGATGGCTTCGATACACAATTGAATATTCAATTGACGAGAGAAGTAACAAAATTTTCTTTGGCAAACTTTATTAATAAAGTAGCAATTATACTGCACTCACATTTCCATTTATAATGATCGAATATTTCAATCCGGAAATTGCTGAAATTAATTAGAACTTCTCCGTAACTCGGTTATTATTCTATCAGTGGCTTTTCCATGAATGATCAATTACGAGACAATCACCTGATAACGCGGTGGCTGGATGTAACCCTGCGACCAGCTGTCAACCGGATATGAACCCTCGTAATCGGCTCCTCGGATGTGGTAGACTACCGATCACTTGGGACGTTACGAATTTTCGACCTAAGATTTCTACGATCCAACGAGTTTTGCCACCGGATACGAAGCTGCCATGGTAAGACAAACGTGAGCCCAGGTAAAAAATCTTTGATACGGCGAGAAAAATCGTTCGTCGAGAAAAAACAAAAATCTTCGAGGCTTTTTTGTTGTTGTACGAAACGCATGACGAGGCTGTGTAAAAACGTGCTTCTCGTTCTCATCAGGACCAACGTCCTCTCTGTTTTAGTAATTCTAATTGTACCTACCCACCCTCCGCGGTAGTGTTGTGGACGAGTATTAACCAGTCTATCTCTCGTGCAAGTTGGTATGGAGGGAGTTGTTTTTGGTAATTGGCTGGGTCGTGCCGAGCATGGAAATGCGGCGATACCGTTCCGGGTGAAAATTATGATCACCCCTAAGCATAAATTCATTAATTTGAATTGCAGGATGAAAGGTAATTAGAACGACGCTGGAGGAAGTCTAATTTTTCGTCGGGGCTGGTTCGACGAACGCGTAAATTTGAATTCGATCCTACTGACAAACTGGCCGAGCTCGACTCACGGTAACAGCGGTCGTAAAGCGAGCCGAGCTACCCTCTTTCGTTATCGACGAGACGACATTTCAGCCGATCAAAAAGCACGTACGCGTGATCCCAATAGCGAAGTGATCGCGACGGCTCGCGTCAATGGGAGAGTCGTTAACGGAAAATACGTAACTCACCGTTACGAATCAGTCGGTCGCCCGGTAGAGTTAAGCCGAGTCGACGTGAATTCCACACAATTAGGATCCGCGATGCTATCGCCGTTGACTCCCGGCGTTTTAAATAGGGAGTCATTACCGCGAGCAAAACGCTGTTCCACGCGCTCCGTTTGCCTCTTCGACGTTCTCTTGACCCGTCTCTGTCAATCCCACCCAATCGTCTCACCTATCTGTCATTTCTTTGGTTCGACTCTTCGTGGCTCGTGTTTTCTTTGAATAGGACTTCGGAGCCGTAGGTACCAGACGGATGTGTGGCGAACACGTCTCCGCGGATGATTGCCTAGAACGCCCCAGGCGTGCGTGCAATCCAGTCTTTGAAATCGTGGGTCGCGCGAATGAGGCTGTCCTCGCGAAGTCTGACACCGAAAGAAGCCCTCAGGACAAGCCAGCCTCGAGAACCAGGATGTACCTGTGTAGTCGTTTTAAGGTAGTTCTCCTGCTACGATGTCTTTCGAAAGTGTAGACTACGTATGGTATTTTTGTATACTTACCATCAAAAACTTTGTACTGAATTTTACAAGTTGAGTTCTTACGCGCAGATAATTCTTCCAAGTTTATACACTAACACGCTAATAAAATCGTTGCGTTGTGGATGTTGTTTTATTTCATTTCATTTCATTTTCAACTTTAAAAATTATAAATTGAATAAAAAATATCGGTGCAATGCTTGAAGTACAGGAGTGAATTTAGAAATCGTAAGGTTTCAGATAAGCGGTTGAAATTATCTGCAACTCCGCGGAAAGCATAACGGAGAGATGATAAAAGTTAGCGGTCGTTGCCACTTATTCGTTACTCGTGTTTCCAGTTTTATTTTCTTACCTCTAATTAGCACCTTTAACAACTAATAAATTCATAAATGAACAGACATTCATTCCGAATTCTCAATGCAACATTTATCACGTACTCGTAATCAATTCTACAATTTTCCATGAGAATCGTAGATTCCAATGTTATCAAAAAAAATTACTAAGTTTCACATCAATTTAAAAAAACAGTGCGTTCTTAGGAAAACAACCTCGAGAACCGACTTCGGGGCCTCGGCAAATCTGAAACGCACGGCGCCGGACTATTCGATAATGTTGTAAGATGAAAGGTGAAACAGATGTCTGCGTCTATACCGCATGTTTATGCGAAGTAACGAAGGAACGGTTAAACGCATTCAAAACGTAATGAATTCGTCAATCTTCTGATTCGAATCATATTGTTCGAGAATATCTGTCGATATATTCTGAAAGGAGAAATTGCAGGGCCATGGTAATTTAGGTGACTCATACGAAGTTCAAATCCATCTCTCACGATCGTAGATACCGTTATCCTGTTTTCTAAATACGTGCATCGACTACTAACGATAGCATGAGTCATATTTCTTTGATATACTCGAAGACAATCAACGGTAATATGACAATGAAGTCTCTATTGAGATGTGAACAGTGTCAATTGTCGAAAAAACAGCAAGGCACATCCCTAATATGGGACCAGATGACTTTGTTTCCAAGAAACATTCGTGATGCCTGATAAAGTGCCTGAATTCGGGATGAGCGTTGCATAAATGTGCTCGAAGAAATCCGATTGTAATTACCCTCAAATAAATGACGACCCGAATACAGAATTTAATTGTATTACATTCAGTAAACTGCATCGCAAATTAATAATTTATACCGGAAAATGTAATGGATACAAATTGATCGATCATGGTTAATTATTTCGGTAATTATCGTCTGCTACCTAATAGCACCAACGAGATCGAATTCCCCTTGTATATGAAATAATAGTAACAACAAGTATGACGCGAAGTAGCAAGAATGCTCTCAGCATTTTACCTACTGTGGAACTTTTGGTACATCAAAGCAAGAAGAAGCACGCTGTGCAATTAGCTTTGAACGAACGAGCTTTCGATAAATAGCAAAACGAATAGGAAGGCTGTTTCGAGATAATTGTCTACTGTTAAATAGTTGCTTAGTTGGCATTCGAGGGAGACGTGAAATTGGTCGCGCGGATAATTTCATCGTTATTTTCTTCATATCTCGGCACCAAAGAATAACGAATATAACAGTTAATAACTAGCGAAGGCACGGACGAGAATTGCAATAGCTCGTTGAGATGCGATGATGGATCGTATTCCATGGGGAGAGAACCATAAGTCAGTTTTCTCAACGCGAAGAAAATGAAGAGTGGGTGCACGGAATAGCAATTATTTCTCCGAAAATGTACAAGTTTTCTTCCTCCGCGATGCGAGGATGCGGCAACTGATGTGTAAGAATGTGCAACAATATTGAATTCCCCGGTGAATAAATCCGGCGCAGATATAAAATATGATCCGGCCATGATTGGGGTATTGTGTTTCGATATGGGCTTGTCTATATTGATGGATCACGACTCGGATTCTTTGTATTTCTTGCGTTTTCCTTTAAGGGCCTCTCGAGATCGTATATCCGAGGAGATGAGCGTAGGGGAGAAACGAGAAATAGTAGCCGGGACGTTGCATCGGCATGAAATGATTCGAGTCATTTTCTCAATGGGTGCGTGAATTGGGAATTCCGGATAGCATAGGGTTCTCCGATCGGTTTTCAAATGAACGCTATCCGCAACATCCTTCCACGCCTCTTCATCCCTCACGGTTGTTTACTCTCGCACACTTCGCATCATTTTACATAAATTTTCCTCCACCATTTTCCTCCCTCTCCGATTCCCAGGAGTATGGCCAATCATCGGTTCGCTCAGTGCCCAAGGAACGTCACACGAGGAACGTCATTCGGCAACACGTGGATTCCAAACGCCAAAGCTCAATTCACTCGAGACTAATTCTTTCGCGCACCACGATCATTGACAATCAAATACCTATGTAGATGGTATATTTCTTCGCATGCTGCGTCGACTCGTCATCTTCAAGATTGTTAGTATCCGACGATTGAGATTGACTTTCGATTCTTCCGATTGTCCAAATCCAAGCAATTCTTCTTGTCGCTGGGGAGGAACGCCAGTGGCGTCCGATCCCGTATCGATAAGTCTGTTATCTGCTTTGCCGGTCGGTAACAGAGTTCAGCAATCCAGTTCCATCAATCTGGTCAAGCGAGTGTGTATATGTGTGCGATGACCATAGCGCACGGTGGAGCTGGAGAACGTGTGTCGCGTAGGCAGGTACAGCTGGTATATGTGACTGTTGGGGTTGGAGTCTAACGGAGATTGGTCGTACGGTGTGGAGCCATGGACGAGATCAAAAAAGGATAGAAGGGCGAACTTCTATTTTGTTTTCGCTTATCGAGGCGACGTAATCCAGCAGATAAATCCTATAGGTTGCAGACGCTGGACGAGTTAGCTTAGCTGCCGCGATCTATCCCTGTGCTGCACCGTGGATAATGTCGCGTCGATACCAGGCCACGTTTCTGCTCTCTGATCCGGATGACAATAATAGGCTGTCCGATCCCGGATGTGACGGTACCTGCTGTTTCATTATTTTTTTTATCGGATACCAGCGCCGCCGAACGTTCTCGGCATTATATTCGTTTAATAGAAACCGTCGATACTAATTTGATCTACGATATCAAATACGTCGGATCCGGCGCTTTTTTCGCGACGCGACTTTCGAACTATTCTATACCTATCGATTAACCGATAAACATTCCAATTACGATGTTTCGACCGTATCCCTTCGAGAAGATGAACTGGAGTACGAAACTGGAAGTAGAACTGTGATGACCGTGAGAACGTAGCGAGATTTCGTACAGATCAATCAAATCCGAGTGAAATGAATGATATGGTTGGCGATATATTCGAGTGAGGTAATAATGTGTTGGGTGTATTTGTAGGTAATAGCAGCGGGTCATTGACGTTTTATTTATGCGGTAGACACTGATCAATCATCATTAAAATGAATAAGCATGAGACGAGCTCGCGCTTCATCGTACTAAATACATACTCCGAGGGTTATTTCCAGAACTGTCGATAAATTCGACTAGGATCGTGTCATGTGATAATGAAGAGAATAGGTCATCGACGAATACGCGAATAACATTCGCGTGAGGGTTGTTACGCAGGCGCAGCGCATTGCAGAAGGTAGGATGCTACGGAATGAAAAACGGAAGACCCAGGAAGAAAGTCTTGGGCGTATCGCGAAGGAACTTTTGCTGGATATTCCGAACGAAATTAAGATTCATCCAGTTCGCGAAGCACGCTATTGTGAATTTAGTGGCCGTGGAATCGGATCATTTCATGAACGAGTCGCAAATTTCGCCCAGAATCGTTTTAGACACGTCAGCTAATTTCAAACGCATTAGCAGAGAGTAGAGGTACACGTACGGAGCCTGTTCTCGTTCTTGCCTCTGTATTGTTGACGGTTGAAGGACGTCGGGGTCGATCATGATTCAACGGACATTAGAAAAGGCATGGAAAACGCGATGAATAGTGTAGCAACTCGTGACCCGTCTTCATTATTTTCGAGGCCTGACGACTTCGTAAAATTATACCGCGATGAATATATAGCCCCAAGTTCGATAGACGCGATTTCTCGGTACTCGAATGAAAAACTCGTCATTTCACCCCTATTTATACGGACCAATGGCGGGGCACGTCAGTAATAACCTGAATGGAAACAACGAGTTACCGCAATCGATGAATCAATTCCAGATGAACTCCGCGCACTGTACGACCAATCAGTCACCTCGACCTGACGGATACGACGGAATGTAATATTTTAGCAGGTTTCTACAGTTCTTCACTGCTCTTCTCGTCGCGTGCATCAAGGATGGCTCAGAAAAAACTTTCATCTCGATGATTTCTCGTCAAACAGAATCACGCACGACTGGACTCGTCGACACACTCATGAGAGAGCCACGCTTTGACGGATTTTTTAGTATATACGTCTGTATAATATATACATATATATATATATATAGGTTGTTCTTTAGACGTTTGTATACTGTTGAAGAAATCGGTAGATCAATGTTTTATTCGGTGGAAATAGCCAATGCCAAAACGGTGTCACTTTGCAAGCTCCAACAATGTCGACCTTGAACTGGAATCGTCCTCTATTGGATGAACAAGAAAAATTGATCCATGATTATTTCTCTCGATATTAGCTACCTACGTTTCAAGTGACACGATTCATGTCAAAAAAACTGACCTTCGTGTCCGAAAAAGTGCTGAATTTGAAAGATATTTCCAGCAGATAATACCACGTACCAAATTAATGGCTGAAATATTTTTCCTGCATCTATTTTTGCAAAACTGTGATGTCATATTTATCGGTATTTTATTTAAATCCAATGCGAAAAATGTCGGTAAAGTTTTCTTTGAATATATGTATACGAGAAAACGTGGAGAAATATCAGACCGAAACGAGTTTCAGAACACGGCTCTGAGAGCTAGCATAGATTCAGCAATAACTACTACTAATTTTGTCATTAATGTCAACGAACATGTTACTTTCAAGGGGAATATCTCGCATTTTCAGAAAATATCTAAACTTCAAACATACAGCGTCGTTCTGATATCAAACCTCGCCCTTTGAAGATTGAAGAAGGTTTAAAAATCTCAGGAGAGGCCATCTGAGTCGAACTTTTATATAACCTGCGTCGTGTCAAAGATCAAGTGCCATTTGTGAAATTTCATGGTTCTTGACTAAGCTTTAACCGTCGAACCACGAGTAATGGAACTTGGGATTTTCGTTCGAACGCTGAAACCTTTGAAATCGCATTGTAATAATTCGTCTAATTGGTCTACTCGAGCTTTCAAAACTTTCCTCGCTTCAATAATCAATAGCTTTCCAAAAAATCTTTAAATCTTTCCAAAAAATACCGGCGTGAAATATCAAACCAATTCTCCATCTGCAACGCGTGATATCAGACTTGGTTTAATTCTTACCTGAGACTTTCTAAGAAATATTATCAATGAAATGGACCGAATGATGAGTGAAC
Organism: Arge pagana; assembly: GCA_963969455.1. NCBI lineage: Eukaryota > Metazoa > Arthropoda > Insecta > Hymenoptera > Argidae > Arge > Arge pagana. The sequence goes on along the minus strand of OZ018308.1, from coordinate 13,645,858 downwards.
TGGATCGAAAGTTTCCATTGTAAATGTCAATAGCGTTCCTTTCAAGAGGAAAATTGGCGATATTTTTCTCGAATCTCGTCGATGTAGTGAAAATAGATAAAAGCGTTTGACCTCATTGCTATTCTGCTCTTGGCAATACGCGCTGTATCGTGGCCCGCGTCTGTTACTGACATCTTGTACGGTCGTCCAAGTTGCATTTATATAATTGAATCCCCACTCTGCAATTGCCTCAATACACCAGGGCAGGAAGGGCACGCGATATACGTTATTATGGTCAGCGAAATGTACTCCGCGTTTACATTGCATTACGCATACGTATATTCCTAGGCTAACGTGTTATCCTTTCCGAGAGTAGAATTACACGAATAGGAGTCCAATAGATCCCTGATTCTATACCAGCGTTGGCTCCATCCACCGCACCACGAATACTCCTTGAGTCGCTACTTGAGTTACTTGACCTATATTAGCCAACCACGCGAAGACCATTGGACTTTGCTGCTGGAAGCATGAAACCGTGGAACCCTAGGTCACCCGACAGATTTTGTTACCAAATGCTGCAACGACTGCAACCATTTGCAAATCTTCGTGTCGATTTACCAACTTTTATCCGTTACGCGCTGCTACGTTCAGAGCTGGAGTCGCAGATACTAATTTAATTTATTCTTATGAATAATCTTATCAAATATATTCCATTTCAGCTGATACTCGATTCCTGTTCGACAAGCGAAGTTACGATATCACGTTTCTTCATTGTCTCTCCAGATTTTCCAAACGATTATTTCTCACTCGTTTCCAGGGATGACAAATAATTGTCTAACATCAGCATCATCGTTGCAACTGTGACGGCAATTTTGCACGAATATCTATTATAATTCGTGCTTTATATTTATATTTTTATTTTATTTATATATATTTGTTATATTTATATTCGACTGTGCGATAATTAATATTGTCAATGAGACGCACTCAACCGCATCTGAGCTTCGGTATTGCAGGGTATTATTTTTCTCTTACCTTCGGTCATTGATCAGTGCCTGGCGGTTCGATCCGCTAAACAGCTTAAGTGGAGGATGTCGCGTCCAATTCCATTCAACGAGCAGGCTCCTCCGAAGTACTGCGAATTGTTTCTCGAATGATCTCGAAATTTCCCGCCAAGAACGAGTCATAGAATGTCGGGTCGCTACTTCAGATATAATCAGCAGCGAATCTCGTATAATTGCCGATTGAATCAAAGTCGAGATGACGAACGATTCTTCGCTCTTGTCGGCATTCCGCATCTCCATTTCTTTCGCAGTTTATTTCATTTGACCGTCGATCGAGGCGACGAAGGATTTACTGTGAGAATGGAAATTGTGAAAATTGAAGATCGGTTCACGACGAAATAATCATGCATTCCATTTCACGAAGGTGGAGAAGTTGAATTCGTTGGATGTTTATCTCTCGTCCACGTTGCTACAGAATGCGACCGCGATTTTTTCTCGTTCTTAATTTCTCGCAACAAGCACGACTATGCGTGATTAATTTTCGTGAGAGTGAATTAATCTCTGCTGTGTCAAAATCCGCAAAATCAAAGCAGAAAAAAATGTGCGTCTTCTGAACTTTTTCTGGTTTCGAGGATCTTCGGAATTCGTTGAGATGTATGAAACGTTGAGTTAGATGAAACGTTGCCTATTGGCTACGATACGATTTTCTTTTTCTTTTTATCCCGTTACGAGATGCAGGTTCGATTTCTATCGTTTGCCACTTACACGGTGAAACTGGGAAAGTTCTTGTATTTTTATTCAAAGTTGATCTGTAAAGAAACGCGATACGATCGATGCATTCCGTAGTCTTATTCTATTGTATCCATAAATCCGGCCACCCGGTTCCTTCCGAATCAACATGGTTTGCATGTTTTTCCCGAGGTGGAAACGGGGAATCGAATAAACCCACTAGTGCAAGGGGTCTAGCCTTCCTTTCAACGCGCATCGTTCGTCACCTAGAATTTCCGTTCCTGAGGCGACAAAGGTTATCGATTCCACCTCGACTATTTTCGACTATCGGCCAAATCAATCTGGTCCCAGAGGCGCGTCGCGCCGTGTCCCGTCGCGACCGTCCAAATAAGCGACCGATCTTCACTCCTGGCGCCCCCACCAGAACGGGATTTCGTGATAGATTTCATCTTTAAAGCGAGATGGATCTACCCCGCGCCAGTTTCGGGCGACGACGAGTCGGAGGGTGCTGAATCGAGAAACGAAGTTGAATGGAAAAGGCACCAATTTCTTTCTTTCCCTCGATCGCTCCTCCGCCGTTGCTGGACCCTTAACGATTTTCAATTTAGAACTCGAATCGAAATTTATTTCTCTACTCGTCGCTCGACAGAAATTAACCCATCAACCACCGTCATGCCGTTCCTAGCGCAGCTCCGGTCTCAAACTCAAAGAAACTTCGACCCATCTTTCGATTGTCTAGTTTTCCATACAAAGATTCGAGTTTGCATTCGTCTCCACTCTCATATTCCCGTTTCAAGGTGTTGTTTCGCTGTTCGGAACCTTCTGATACTTTTGTTTCCAGCGAGTCGAAACAAAAATCCGTCGTCGAACGTAACAGAATCATCACTCGCGAAGCATCGAACATCAGAGAACTTTTCCATTCCCAAACTCATCGTCATGTTAATATTAGCAAGACATAATTTCATCTCGTGCGTTATCAAATGTTTCACAATAGCAACAAACTAATTTCAACCCGCGTTCGTCATTCTTCGTGTATTTAGGTACTTCGTGCGGGTTAGAGAGCTGCAAATAGATCACTCGTCATTCGTAGACGTCCCTTTCTTTCGTTCACGCGAACGAACCGATGCATTTTATAGTATCGGTGACGACCTGCTTGCAATTGTATGTATGTCGATGCGTATTGCGATAGATTCGCGACAGGTATACTCCGGCGATCACGCGCGTGTATTGTGATGCTGGGACTTTTACATGCGCCGCGAATGCAATGTAACCAAAGTCGAGGGCGGAGCTGGGCTGATCAGATTAGTATAAAATCAGAAGTAATAAGCAGTCTAATCACAGTACTTGCTACTACCGCAACGACAGCAGCTTTCGAATTACAATGGCATCCAAAGTAAATATCGCAACAATCAGCAGTAATTTGTTCTACAACGAGCAAGCCGTTAGAGAGGAACATCAAAGCGGATTTTTCTTCGGCTAATTCTATTGAACTCCGCTGTTTCCAATTATAACAGTCGTAACGAAAATATCAACGAAAATTATTTGGTTTCCAGTTGTTGGTTTTCGCTGCTCTCCTTGCCGTGGCGCGGGGAGGATTCATCGGTGGAGGAATCGTAGGAGCCCCAGCTGCCGTAGCAGTGGCACAGCCGGCTACTGCCATCGTTCGTACCGACGATTACGACCCTCATCCTCAATACAGCTATAGCTACAGTGTCGCTGACGGATTAACCGGTGAGTCGCGACAGCATTAAACTCAATTGCATAATTATGTCACGGAGTCAAAAGTTGCAACGATACTCGTCTGTCAAGTTATTCGATCCAATCCAAGTGGAAGCGACCTTCCGAGATGCGAAGAACGATGAAGCTTTCTCCCTCGTCATTTTTCCTATTGTCACTTCCCTGCATTGATCGCAGGTGATTCTCCCCCGCTACTCGCGGCTCTTCACTTCATCTTACCGAATTCGAAGTTATTGGATTGGTGACGTTGTTGAGTTATTCTTGACATGCGTTAAGTGCGAAAAAGATAATTGGAAAACAGATTCTTGCATGATTCGTTCTCGACGTATGGAGTACACAACGACACATCAAACTGCCTCTGCATTTCGGATGATAACATTACCATTAACGTAGAAGCTTTAACTTCAACAGCAGGAGCAAAGAGATACTTACCTAGAATAATATATCGAGAAGAAGTTTGCGCGTAAGTCTAAAGCGAAGTGTTATACACGGGCGATAAGTTAGCGATGCAACTTTACAGCTATCGAAGTTGCACCGTTCGCTGTCCACGTGCCATGAAACGTCTCCGTAAAATCTAAGTGCAACCTGCCATCAGAGGTGATACTCACTTTCCCTTTTTGTTGGACGGATCGGGTTGTTGCCTATCTTCAAGAAGGCTTCTAGATAACGCGAGACCAGTTGGATACAGCCGACATCGATAATGCTTTTTATTATACTAGTATTCTCCCGATCTGGCATCCACTTTTCACGAAACACCTCGGCAAGACCTCAGCCCGTTTGACTTTCACGAGAAAACTTTCCGCGTGAAAAATTCAATCGAAACTCGTAACAGTCTCTCGCTTGCGTAGTCTTCTTTTCATCGGCTCATTCCGTATCGTAGAAAAGATGTTTGTATTATATTTAGGCGACAACAAAGCTCAGGAAGAGACACGCAACGGGGACGTGGTACAAGGTAGCTACAGCCTCGTCGAGCCTGATGGTTCTCGCCGTACCGTCTCTTACGCTGCCGACCCCATCAACGGATTCAACGCTGTAGTCCAAAAGGACCCAGCAGTCTCCGTGAAGACTGTGGCCGCTCCTGCAACCATTTTTCGCCCGACGGTCGTCGCAACCGCTCAACCAGTCCTACGACAACCCGTGTTCGCTGCTGCTCCCGGTGCCGCGGTGGCCACTGCTTCTGCGCCTCTGATCCGTTCATCGGTAATAGAACTATTGCAGTAGTGTTCTCGGGTTATCGGAACAAATTGTTTCGCTCAACCAGCCGGTACGTTTCGTTTCAGACCATAATCACCGACGAATCAAGCTTCCGAGGACCGGTGATTACGTCGGCTGGTCACCCGGTCATAGCTGGTCATTCGGCACTAGTCAGACCAGCCGTGTTGACAGCACCGAGCGTCACGTCATCCAACATCATCAGTGCTTCGGCTGTGAACAGCGGTCACATCATCGCCACTTCTCCCGTAGGCTTTGGCGTCGGCTTGGGACTTCGGGCCGGATCTCTCTACAGTAGCCAACCCTTTGTCCAATCCGCTTACGGTAACGGAGCTTTCGTGAAAGTTCACTAAGCCCTAATGTTTCATTATCGAGTTGGCAACCACTCGATTCAGCGATGGCTTTTTTCCCCCGCGCGGTGCGTATATAGTCGAGATCTATCAACGAAATGACGAATTTGCCATCGCGAAACGATTCCAATCGGTGAGCCAACAAAAATATCCTTCTTCCGCGAACTCTTTCAGCTGATCCAATCCGTCGCGAACAAAAGTGTTCTCCGTGCAAGAGAATAATAAATTCTATCGACCGTAATTGCTGTCGAACACGTTCGTTCATTCGAGTCACGATATATTTACACTAATTCGACTTCTCTCGAATTATCACCGATCATTTATCTTTCACTTCCATTGCAAATATATCATTCTTCGAGGATGAAGGAAACTGCAAACCAGATCAACGTCTCGAGAGACAAACGATGGAGACGGTCTTCGTCAAGTCAATTCACTGGCCCGTTTATTCGATCGGAGAGTCATTTATTCGCGTAGATTGCCGTCTTTCGCATGCCACCTCTTCACTCTGAGCGTCTTTGTCGGTATTCTGTCTCTCCATGCATCGTTATTATTCCAAAACCTACTGGGATTCGATGAGCTGAAACGAACACCGCTACAGGTCAATTGAAATCTCACTTCACTCGAGAGTAGATCGCGCGCGTCCGATCGGTACACGAGTATATCCAGCTGTTTCTACCCTTACGAATATTATACTTCCAGGCATATTTAATCCACTCGTAACACTATTGTTCTATGACAGGTTATATTTACACCGCAACGTATTTCCTCCGTAGCGGCTGCTCGGTCGATAAAGCAAAAAACTGTTCTCAGACTCAGCTGCTGCTTCTCGCACAATTCTCTTCCTAACCCCTTCGCACCTACACGATAATTCCTTCGATGAATTATTTCACGTTTTTGCAAAGCATATATTACCAACGACTTGCTGTGAACTAAGGTCTACGATTTGATGCGTTCAACTGTATTTAATCACAACCGCCACATCTTAGCAGCCCTTTATAACCGTAGATGTTAGTCGCGAGTTTCTTCTTTAGAATCACAAATAGCGCGTGAACATCATTCGTCTTGTAATTCATTTCACCGTTATTTGTAATCTCACCTTTGCGAACGCAGATGAATAAATATATACGACATTCCAACTTTCTGCAATCTGTTCATTAGCTCTGTAAGATTCTCATTCCTCTCTCGATTATACCCACAGAATAAACCCCGACGCGAATGTAATGATTGCGGGTAATTCGGGGCAAGTATCGGATCATTATCCGCAAACAACGCGGATGATACTTAAGTACGGTACCTATCGAAACAATGCGAGCTTCGATTAAATTATTCCAAGCTCGGCCACGTTTTTCGTCTTTTGTGAGATGAACAACACCGAGCGCGACGCAGAGTACCAAGGAATACAATCACACGGGAAATGATAATATCCTCGCGTGCGATACATTGTAGCGTGCGAAAAAGAGCCACGTGTGTCGCACTTCAGGGTACAATAGACACGGTATAACCGAACCGCTCCCAGCGTACAGCTTTCAGCTTGCAGCACAGTTCTTCCTTATATTCCTTGCTGAGCCTCCGCGCAGTCCAGCAATTCCATCGTCTCGCAACACTTTTCAATGCATTGGGTGCCACCCTCGGTATCTGATGCCGCTGACGCGTTCTAGACCAAAAATCCTTCGAGTCGTCGTAATTACAATTCGACTCCTTAGCATCCTCTTCAAAGCTGAGCGGGGACATTAGACAACGAAGAAGTTTGTACACCGCAATCATGCTGGATCAGTTCAAAATACGAACGAGTAATTATGTAACACTTACATACAACTGTTTGAGTCTATTCAAATTGTGTCCCCCTCAATTCGGGCTGTAGAGTCATTCGGTCAAGAAATTCTGACAGAAGATTCGCGTTCAGCGCTCTAGAACATTCAGGGATACATGGATTTCATGTGAAGGATATCATACATTCTTCACACCTCCGTAATAACTTTATTCCCATGCATTTTTTTACATTCTACTGTTATTTTTGTCGAAATTTCGAACTAGAATAATCTATCGCCATCTGAGCACGCAGCGTTGCTCTGCCAAGCCGATCAGTGCAGATCGATTGATGCGATTGTAGTTATGCGACCACGAACATCAGATCTGCTAGAATCTAGCTACATGTAAGGGACGTGTAGCTGGGATGATGGAACGGGGATGGCGGAGGCCTTGGAATGTGCGTAGATACCGCACCCCGATATCTGTACGTCGAACACCGGATAGCATTGCATCCCGATGCGGAATTATAGGACTACGGTGATCAGAGGTCATTCTGTATTGACAACTGTACGTTATCTGCTCGATTGCACAGTTCTTCGCGCACGTGAAGTTCCCAGTTTTCCGTATCTCTCGCAGTCTTTGCATCTCTCCGAAGCGATAAAAAATGTAGGGAATTGAAAAACTGAACTAAAACGTTGCGGTTGGATCGAGTGCTGCGTTGGGCGAGGAATAAATTGGCGATAAATCCGTCACGTGGTCAAGTGAGAATTGGTGGGAGGGTCTGACAACTATTCTCACTTTGGTTGCGGTCAGTGCGGTTCGGAACAGCAGCTGGAGATGCGACAGAGGCATGCGTTGTCGAAGAAATGTGCTAACTTCGATTCAAGCATTTGCGATGCGGTTAGAATTCGGAATGTTACGGTAATTAACGCTACTGGGCGAACAATGATTTAGCTGAACTTCGCCACTCGTACGGATCGATAGACAGTTACGTGAAGTAATGCAAACCTACATTCGCCGACGCACCGTCTACACTCATCTGACGGTCGGAAATTTCAAACGTTCCTTACGAATCGATCGTCGTCGTTCTCATACAGCGCGGGAGCTCGGGTCGGAAGTTCCTGAAACAACCCCAAACAAACACCGAAGGCTCATTTGTACGCTTCGCGCGAGCGGTAGGTTCTTTTAATTAGGTTCGCTAACTTCCGTTTATGTCGACCAAAGAGCAGCTCTTCGATTTCGTTCCCACTTTTTTTTTGCATGTTTGACCTGCAGCTCCTGGTATACCAACCTTGAACACGAGTATAAATCTTGACTCCTGAAATCAGATACGTCTTACAAACGTTTTTCATCGTACAATCTGGAACTTTACGCGCATAGAAAATTGGTAAGTCGTTTCATCTCTCGATCGACTACAGTTTAAGAAAACGTTGATTGTTTTTAGAAAATTGCTCTTCATAGATGTACTAGTTCGTGGTGGAATTCTATACTAGTGCGGCTGGTGTATTTCGAAAACTGGAGACTACTATCGCATTTTCACGTCTATCTCATATTGTCGAGAGATAAACAGTTGCATTGGATAACACATCGCGGTAGGTATACGAAGGAAGTCGGTGCACGCGGTTCCTTTACCACTCACGGGTCGCTGAACGTTCCGTAAGTCTCGATTTCGGCGACAAGTTGAACCATCGCTCTTACTTTTTTTGGTCCCTCCTCTTGAATATAGTCTACGCTTCTTCGGGGCTATAATTTCTCATTTTTCGCTGGAAAAGCATAACCTATACATTACCCCGCCTATTTCGTTATTGTGAGAAGGGAAGTTACTTAATAATTCATCGCTGAGCGCTGCACGGGTCGAGCGAACAGCTCATTTACATTTATGAGATAAAAATGGCGCATATTTATCGAGGACCAGCCACCATCACGCTCTCAAAAGAGACCTGAGAAAAATAAGAGCAAAGGGGCAGATAGGTACGAGGCGCCGGCTCGCTATGAATTTCAAGTCGTAGATGCGCCGCGGTGTTACGTCCGTTCCTCTCGTATTCCAATCACTTTTTCGAACGCGACGATAAAAAGTAGCCCTTCGCGGGAGCGTTGATCGCTTTCGTACCTCGACTTCGAGCAACAAGTATCTCACATATCGCGTAACGCACGTGTTTCTCCGCGAGTGCCTCGTCATTCCGACGATCGTAGTTCCGACACCTTCGCGTGAAACAGAAGAATTTCACTTTCTTCGCAACTTCGTGTGATGTTACACCAAACATCGCTGAATCCCGTTTGAGAAAAATTATCGCATATCTTCTTCGACGCGCGTTTAACATTTTATCGCGAAGCTATCAGCCTAACGGTTCTAATTTTCTGCCGAAAAAATTCTCACCTGCCTTCTGAATAAGTTCGAGTATTCCTTTGGCTCAAGAGTATATCGACTGTGAGGCAAACGATGTTTTTGAGAATCGTTTCCTCGGATTTCTAAATTTACGGATCTTACGCGCTACTAATGCGACGAATGCTTGATTTACGAGTAGCTGGGATCCGGTCTTGGTGAGGCGTTGAGACGTACATATCATCGCTCCGGAGATAAACTTGATAAGTAGCTAGTTCGCTCGGAATGGAAGTCTGTAATTATTCAATCAGACGGTGATTGTTCATCGGGTACTAGTTAGCCGATAGTTCGTTAGAGCCCGGCTCTGATTGAGTGTATAATGAAGCTTCATCCTTTTGAACTTCTGTCCCAGTTTGAACTCATTAACGTATGTACCTACGTACGACGTGATATTAATCGAGGAATTGCCAATTCTATCGTTTTATCGCAACTCTCTATATCTCGCAACCCATTCGAGGTGACGTCTTTACTCGAGAGATCCACAGACCACGTCGAGTTGGCACTTGGCCTAACGCACTCGGATTCGTTGTGTCTTCTCCCGTCGACGGTAACTTCATTCTCAATTGTTCTAGATTTGAAATTATAAATTGCAGCTGATAATTAAATTTGGGGTGCATTCCACGGAACGACATCCGTGTAACGTATCCGTGCAGAATCGGAGATGAAATATTCTTCCTTGATACCAGAGTCTGCCGCAGCGTTTGACAAACGTAAAAAAATGGCAAACAACTTCGTAGGATATCGAAGAAAATCAATTGAATACATTTCCGTTAGGTCACCTCGTATAAGGGTTCGTTGATCGCTCGCAAGAAAGATGAATCATTTCAATCCTGTATGGTTTCTCGGTATATAAATAAGAGCAGAAGCACGTGTCGCAAAGCAGCGTATTTCTCTACATGTTCGAGCTCCTTTGTCAGATGTATGATGACATAGGAAATTTGTATCCGGAAGAAAACCATAACCTTTTGTTTATCTGCTCAGTCAGTCGGGCTCTATCTTTCGCGGTCGGCGGTATTATCCAGTATCCGGCGGAGTATATTGAGCAAACTGGCCGCGGATTTTCATAGAAAGTAGCTGATGTCGGTGGGTAGTAGTAGATGGTAGATTTCACCGAGCGAAGAAGAGTACTCGCGGAGCAGCGTGGAATATCGCTCGCGCGGTGAATCCTTGCTATTTCAGCTGACATGAAAAACAGAACGGATCATCTTCTACGATATAAAAGAACAGTTCTCTGTTAGATTGGTTTCGGCGAAATTCGACTACACGGAAGAGTTGAGAATCGGTGGAGAATCGGCGATGCTCCGCCGACGCGAGTTTCGCTTTATTTTTCCTCTCGTCTCCGGCGAAGTTGGCTCGCTGCGTCGAGATCAGCTCCGACGGAGTTATACCCCGTAAGAACGTGAAATCGGAACGATCGGTAGAAGAAGATTTTACGACGGGATTAAATGCGCCGACGAGATCTCGTACGTAGCACGTTCAAATTTATTATCATGCGGTATACATAGCTGTGACATATACTTTCGAGAATCATGACTTTCTCGGATAGATAGATATACGGCGAGGTATATTCGGTGGAGGAGGAAAAACACTTCTGCGAGACTTTTGTCGAGAGTGATATCATAAACTGTGCTTCCAATTTCTCGGCGGCCGGACTGGATTTCATTGATTGAATTCGTAGAGTTCAATTTCGTTCAATTTCCGATCTGTTATGGGCTCCGTAAAAACACCATTTCCACGGACAATAGTTTCCACGACTTCTGGATTCATCTGCGATTGCCTCGAGCCGAGGAAATTCAAGCGACTACGAAAAACCCGTGGGATCGTATCGAGCCGCAGCCTTGAGCTCGTTTCTCGCTGATTGAGCAGTTAAAAATGAGACCGGAACGATAATAACGAGCCGTTTCTCGCACGTTGCGATGGCAATCATAAATTCAACGATTACTATACGACGACGAGGACAGACGAAGACAGACGAAGACACGTTGGTACCTGATGAAGAAATGACCATCGCCGTCATATTCGACCATCCCTGTTTTCCTACGTTTTCCCTAGACAGTTGGGTCGTAATACTCGCGCACGAAGGAAAAAATGCCTCGAGTGAAGCAAGAACTCCGGGATAAGACCTCGTCCACTCGACGGGCTAGAATGTTGCTCGAATCACCCGTTCCCCTCTCTCTTCGTTCCTTTCTTCCACTCTAAAGCGCATTCACCCTTCGATTCCCTTTCGAGTAATTCCCCAAACCCTACGCTAACTTTCCATCGGCTATTGAGCATCTCGTGCTTAGCCTTCGCGGGTAGCGCGGGTCTGAATCCCCTTCGCTTTCGGTCGGACGTCCTCCTTCCGCCGCCACGGTCGATCCCTCGATCCTGCTCTCGCTCAGCATCTTCGAGACGAGAGAGCTCCTTCGGCTTTTATTAACATTTCGACCCTTTATTATCGATTACGCGCGAAACTTCCTTTGTCCTGAAGTTATAAACATAAATCTTTTCACCTCTCGCTTCGTCGAGGCGAGGTAGCGGCGGTCACGTATTTTTTGAAATTTATTTTCGATATCACAAATGATTGCCCTTTCACTCCGAACCCTTGGCTACCATGCGCTCTCTCTTTCCCTCCTGCTCCGTTCCCTCTTTCTTGGCTACCCTCCTCGCCTGGGATCTGTCGCCCCTAATGCTCCGACGTTTTTAATCAAAGTAATTTGATAATTTATCTCGACTCTCGCCGAATCACCCCATCCAGAGAAATAGGAAAACTTTACAATTTACGCGTTAGTAAAGTTCGACGCAACGCTTCGTAACCTCGGGAAATAGGTACACTGTTTTCGAACGCTCCTCAAAAAATTGCCTGGGCAAACGCGTTGCGATAATTACGGATGAGGAATCGATGACTCGTTGAACGTGATTCGGCGCAACTGTCGTAAAGCTTAGAGAAAAGTAATACGCGGACTGAGAGTCGTTCCGGCGACTTTGGTACCCCATTGTACCGAGCAGACTATACTTATACAGCCTATCTCGTAAGTCGAAGACCAACTGGCAGGAGCAGATAGGAAATTAAACTCTGAATCGAAAAGTCCTGTACCATTTTTCGATCCCACGCAGAGATAACTAACTCTTAATTAAATTAAGTAACCAATCAGGTGCGCGTTGCAGCAGCTGAACGGTAACAGTGAGGAGAAGTAGGCTACCGCGAGAGCGAAAGGCGTAACAATTAGTGCCCACACTGCGTTGTGTAAATGCGATTTTGGCTCATAGTTGCACTTGATGATTATAAAAAAATGTAAAAAGTCACATGAAAAAATCAAAGCAATTTTTACTATTTTTGTCTCTCGCGCTCGCGGCAGCTTACTTTTCTCACTCTTACCGTTCTGCTGTTGCAGTGCGCACCTGATGGGTTACTTAGTTTATTTAATAAGAAATGATCTATGCGTCAGATCGAAAAATGGTGAGGGACTTTTCGATTCAGAATTTACATCCCTATCTGATCCTGCAAGTTGGTCTGCGGGATTTTGTAGAAATATAAAATATGGAATTCGAGTGGTGAAAAGTGAGTCTCGATGATTCTTCCGCAACTGGATTGGAACAATTTATTAGGTGTCTTCCTAAATTCGGTTTACTGCAAAACGAACCTCGACGACGCAAGACTCTGCCGCAATCCTCGGAAAAGACACAAAAAAATTTAAAGTGAGACAGGCTTGAAAAAAATCGAGCATAATGCAAAGAAGATCGGAACTATCTAGAAATTATCAGCACAGGGCCATTTTTTTGTGATCCGCGACACAAATAGCAATTTAATGGCCAGTATTCCGTTGGATAATATAGATTCTCAGTCGATCTTGCTGAGAAATACCTTTAAAAATTGAGGTCAACTTGTTTTTCAATCGATCACTTTACACTCGATACGAATCTGCGCATACAATTTTCTCGGTCAACTACTCGATGGGATACGGTGCTTGAGAAAAAGTTGCGACCCGGGGGTTCGGAATTACGTGGAAAACCTCGAAAGAATACGATAAGCCAAGTGCATCGCGGACCCGGGACTCAAACTAAACCAATTTAATTATCTCGAAGATTCACCCTTGACAGGAATCCCGCGCGTAATTAATGTCGGAAATGAATTGTCATCGCCGAGTGTAAAGACGCTGTATCTCGTTATAACGGTCGTAGTCTCTTCCTGAAACCATTGTCTTGTAATTATTCTGCTCAGCCCCAGGCTTGGCGACAGACATTTAACGCAGCGCCGCAGCTACCTCAAAGCACGAACCTGATCGCTTATACTTCTTGCCGTTATCGCATTCCTCGTTAAACTTATCACACGCGGAGCCCGCAGTCACGTTCCTGTTTCTGGCTGCCAAGAAATCGCGGAAGATTCATTACACATCTCCCACCGCGAGACCAACATCCCGAACAACAAATAACGCGAACCGCAGCTATAAGTATCGACGAGTCCTGCGTAAATATTTCGTCCGATGCTATTAATTGTTAATCCGAAAAATGTTGTCCAATTGTACGAACAATCCAAGCTCAAGATATGTCTTCTGATTATGATTGAAATTGTGCGCAGGGTATCGCAACTGAAAAATAAAAGAAGAGAATGCTTTTCGTTGAATGTTTACTGTATCATTTATTTACTATCGTCCAGGAGAAACAATGACATTTTAGCCTGCTTCTAGCTCGCTTATTAGCTCGAAAAAATGTCATTATTTACTACAACGACTTTTCTGAGATTATACGAAATTATTTGCGAGCTCGCGTAGAAGTGGCGAGTTAATCCTGGCTGATCATTCATGCGGAGACCAACTTGACGGATACTTCGGATTTAAGAGACGCTCCACCAGTAATATAATGGGCGAAGTTGATCAAAATTTCGCATCATCCATCTTGCTCGCTTCTTTTATATCCAGGATCAAATCTGCGCATGCTTACAATCAGATCAATAGCATAATTTCGGTACTTACCGTAAAAAAATAAATACTAATAAAGCTCTGGCTGATAAAAATACCCCGATGGAAAGCTCTGAAAGGTGTGATGAGAAATGCATGATTTTGATGAAAGCAGGTGTATTGATTGGAGCAAACAAGTCCCGAGGAGGCGAACGGTGTTATCTACGACGATTCTGATAGCGACGCACCGCATCCTGTGGAATTGTAATGAATATATTTTAGCACCATTTTCACGGCCTGTTCGTACCGCACGATGAGAACATCGAGAAGCAATTACTTCGAGGTCCATCCGTTAGCAGGTTTTGCAGGCCGATTCGAACGGCGCTGGTAAATCTCGTCTGATGATTATGTATGTGGGTTACAGGTTTATCGGGGACCAGTCGATGCCATTTTAAGATTGGTCGGCGCCGTTATCATTGTTGATTAACGAGAACGTCGTTTCTGACAAATCTGGATGCCGCGCCGCGAAATGATAGTTCCACATTGCAAATTAGGCTCCAATCAGTTCGCAGCTCGTAGTTGCAACGTCGATAAACGATATGATTTGCAGAAAGTCGTAAAGCCACATCAATTACACGAGAAATGAAGGGATAAAGAGAGTAATAACGATCAAATGAACGCGGAGAGCCAAAAAAAAATGGATATCACAAAAATACCTCTGTCTCTCGCTACTCGATTCTCGATCTGGACTCTCGGTGCATCGCGTGTGTTCCGTATATTTTTTTTCTCACAGAAATTAATTCGCCGGATCAGGGCGCTGGATGGACAAGGACGCTGCGGGACGCGGCACGAAGTCGTTTTCTAATGCGTGGGCCCCGGGTGGACGACGACAGCCGCGTGGGACGGGGTGCGCCAATGAATTATGTCGACCCACACGCATCTCAATTCGCCGGGACTTGCGGAGAGTCCGTCGACACTGTCGGTGAACAAGTGCGCGCGAGCTCTTCTGGCGCCTGGTTGTCGCTCTTCGTGTTCAGGTTCCGGTTAAACCTCTTCAGATTCGAATATGGAGCAGTGCGGAAGACCGTGCGAAGAACCGACGCCGTTTCGCCCTCTCTATCCTTACGACGACGGGTAATAAATTGTGAGAAGTCGGTTATTGGAAAAGAATAAGATCAGCTACTGCTTACCTGGCAAAGAAGAGAAAAGTGGAAGAGGAGAAAAGGAGACAAAATAACGAGAAGAAATAAAATGTCGCGGGGAATTGGAAGATGAGCCGGGAGAAAATGTTGGAAGCTTTGAAATCAGTTTCATTCGAGAAATAATAAGGAAAACTTGAGATAGAAGTGAATCGATCTCCGGTCCCGAGGCGAGGAACAGCCGCGCGTGACCGGTGGCTAAAAATTCATTGCGAAAACTGCAGCAAGCGAAACGAGGAAATGATCGCTGGTGCGAGCGTCGCCATCGTACGTACCGTACGTCAATTCTTATTCGACGCCGATCAATCTTCATGGTCGTACCTACCGATTGACGTGGTACTCGGTGAGCGAGGATATTTCTTAAACCGTCGCGATTTGTCAGGATTGAGTTGCACGTACGGTTTGTTTAGTCTACGCCTCGAGTCTATAAATAGCATTAGTCTCGCAGCGAGTCAGTCTAAATGCAAGACTCTAAATTGCCAAGACTTACCGAACGTTAGTTCAAACTAAGTGGAACCCTCGGGGTTATCAGTCAGCGTTAACGGACCTTAGTAAATCCAAGATACCATCAGCTCGAACTGCAAACTATTAACACTCAACAGTTCCTTACTTCGCATGTCAGCTTGTCCAAAGAACACGAGATTATTGACACGATGTGAAAAACGTAGATCTAAGACAACGCCTTGTGCTCCGTACATTTCGAGTATTTTTTGCATATCTTATCAGCCCTTATTTTATTTCTACGCTGTCATTTCGCGTGAGGACTGCTGAAAGCTCGATTCCGTGGCGAGGGTAAGTCGTGAAGGAGAATATTGGCTCAGGTTCGTAGTTCAGATTTGATCAGCTTCCCATTATAATGGGAAGCTTTAACGCCGAGTGTCGTCGTACAAATTTTGTCCGAAATTCATATACCAACACTTTATACTAGTTGGCTTATCGTTCTTCGTGTTGCTGAAGAAACGTGAATTTTTGCGTGTCACGTTTCGTGTTTTGGCACGTGGTTTTGCATATTCGACCCGTCAAGCTCTGATGTGAAGGAGAGATTCGGTCCAACTGTGGAATTCTGGGTGGAGATGTAGTTGCAACTTCCATGTACTCTTCAACCCGTACATTTAGTTACTCATTAAGGGGGTACAGATAGCGAGAAAGTTAAAAAAGGGACCATTTTGAATATTTTTTTGGTCGTAGTTGAATCGATTTTATAATACAGATGATACAACGTTAGTATAATATGTTTTAACTGTATTCCACCAAAATTGAAAAAACAAATATCTGTTGTGGATAAAGTTATATCATCAATAACTCAATAGTTGACTAGAGCCTGATCGAAGCATGTTACGAAGTAATTAACCGAGGCGTTTTTCCTTGACAATTTTCGAGTAAACAATCAGAGGCTGCCATTTTGCTTATTCAAAAACAAAAAAAAAAGCTTGGACCTGATTTTTTTTCTTTGATAATAAACGGCGAGCTGGTTATGGAAAATTCGAACAAATTCGTCACGCAAAGACATTTAATCGAGATTCAAGTTATCTGTAATTCAACATTCGTCCACTCGCTGCGATGCACAGAATTCCGACGAAGCACGCGTGTCTGTGTTCGATTGAACTTGCCACATTCAATTGGCATCGACGCGGAATTATGTTTAAAAAAACTAAAAAATACGAGAATAGTCGTCTTATCACTCGTTCATATCTAACATATCATAGATGATTCTCGCGAATATTCTTTATTTTCAAGAAAAGCATGGAACTCTATTTCTGCCCGCGAATAGAAAACGAAAGACTGGAGTTTGTAGCTGGCTGAAAATATTTTCTCCCGGTGAATCTTTTCATTCAACATCCGGTACTAATCGCCGCGTTGACGCCCACGCCTGATCTCGAAGTTTTCGGTGATTCTGCGGGAAGGAATTTATCCAGATTTCCCGGAGTCCGCTCCCACAGCATTCCTCTTTTTCGACAAGTCCAAAATCCCGACCACACGCGCGTTCGCCGAGCCCCACTCGCGGCAAGTTAATACGACTCGTGGTATAATGCCATCACTTCGCGAATAAGAGGCGAGAAGTACGGTCAGATTTTATGCAAGGCTGCGAATACGGATCTAATGTATGCGAGAGCTCGAAGACCCTTACAAACGGCCACCACCAGCAACAACTCCACCGCGATCCGATCGCCTTTAACGTTTTGTATTTTCCATATTGCTCCCACGTCCCGCGCCTACTTTTGACTTTTGATGCTTCGTTCCGCATCGTTCAACGTGTCGACTCGATGACGCTACGTTCGAGTAGTCGGATCGACGCGTACTTTCCACATCCGGTCGCCAAAGTGCGAAGGCCTCCTATTTTCATCTTCAAAGCTCCGTTTCCCTCGCTTTTTTTCCTCCCTGCAACGATGAAGCTTCCGGATACTTACCAAAACGTAGCATCAAGCCTGTCAATCCTTTTCGCAGCTACGATCCGTTCGAAACGCGGTACTCCGGAAACGAAAAAAATCAAGCTTATCCCAACCGATGTACCGCGAATTTCGTGTTATTTCCTTGAACACTGAAACTTTGCTCGCCCAACGAGCAAATTGGAAGTAAATTGGTAGGCGATATTAAGATACTACTGCCGATTTCAATCACTCCAGTCATTCTACGATCTTGTGTATTAGCCAAATCCGACACCTAAGAGATAATAAAGAAGCTTAGTTCATATGCGTCTATTCGCATCATCCAATAACTTTATGTCGTGATCGAGCAACTCGAGATATAATTATCATATAATTATCAAATATACCTAATTGGTTACAATTGGCTGATAATTGTTAGACTCGTTGTCAAAAGTACGACTGGAACTGTAGCGGTTGTTGCTTATAATTGTGGCGAAGGACTAGATTTCCTAAAAAGCGATTGTAGACTTACCTCGCATCGTTCCACCGGACCAGACTCGACTTTTGCTCAAAATGAGCCGCAAATCGATAAAGCCGTTGTGTCGCGACAGTGGATTAACACGTACGAGTATACGTGATATATGGACGGGATTCTGCGAGATAAATCACTCGCAATTATGCAGGACGGTATCGAGGATATTCGGGGACCGGAGCCCTGCCGTGACCTCTTCCAGTATCCGTAGCTGCCGAAAAAAAATTGCGAATCTGTTTTATTAATTAAAAATTATCGCAAAACTTTCGCATTTCTGGTGGGATTAATCTGATAAGCTGGATAGCATTTGAAATTTTTTGCCTCCGTCGGAGCGTAAAGCAGTGCTGGATCTCGTCCTTTTCAGTGTAGCCATTAATTTTCTGCTCAGTGGGCAGCGAGGTGGTTACTCTTTGAATTTTATTAAAGTCATCGGAAGAAAAGTAGCTGCTCCGTTTTCCTTCTGGCATCTTTTCCCGGAGATATTAGCCGGTCGGTCGGGAATGACGTGAATTCGGAGAAAAACGTAACAACGGAATTTGCCTGTTATATTTCATTTGGCATGAAATTGGTTCAACTAAGCTCGCCTCTTGCGATGATCGATTCGCGTCGTGTTCGGTGAACTTACGAGTAAACGTAAGTGTATCTCTGCGAAAATGAATGGCAGACTTGAGATTGTCGGAGCATGAAAAAAATTAATCATCAGGGTACGGAGCAGTTCGCAGAAACAGTTGAGATTGAGTTATTAGATTTGGGAAGATACGCCCAATCACTTTATCTAAGAATCGATCAAAATTGAGCGGGCGTTGCGTGTCTGGACCCTCAGGCTCGGCTTCCTTGGGTGTTATCTCGTACGTTTTCTTCTATTTTTCGTTCTTCTCGCATTTTTGCGGCTGCCTTACATTAATAACAGCGGCCACGACGACCGCGAAATTTCCTCGAAAAATTGCCGATCGGTATAATAACTGATATATCTCCGCGCAAATGTGTCAGGAGGAGGTCTTATGGGACGGTCCCGAATCACACGCGAGCCACGAGATAGCCGTGGCCGACTCGATTGGATCTCATGAAAATTATACTCGGCTATATTGATGCATGGCGTTTGGTTAATACGGAAATTGATCGTATAGTATTTCATACGCGAATGAATTTTCAACATGGAATCCTAATACACGCCAACCACAATATTAATTCCGATCAAAAACGAAACATGAGAACGGTACCGGCCAGAAAAACGTTGAACAAGTAAAATTTATTGATTTCCACCATTTATACTAACAACTTAGTAATTTAGCAATTTAGCAACAGTTTCACGAGAACTCCAATTCTGATTTCGAGATCGATCCTCGTAATATCGAATTATCGTTGCTAACCACAAAAATATTCGTGGACGTTTATTTTTCATAGTTCGTTTTCCTCCAAACCTCCATAAAACGTACTGAATAAACTTTTTTTCTCTCCAGAGAAGTACTTACTTCCTCATGTGCCTCAGTCTTCAAATTTTGTTCTACTTGACCACTTTCTATTCGCAACTGTACAAACTTCACTCGCAGATCAGCATTTTTATAAAATGGGCAACTTATTTCTGAGAGAAGTGTGTATCCCTAGCTCTACAGAGCTGAGTCTTCAAAAAACATAAAAAAGCGCGAATACTACTGTAATGAGGATATACAAAGCTGAATATCGACTGGGGGGAGGGCTGTTTGAATTGAAAGTTTTTTTTTGAAAAATTGAAGTTTCCATTCAAAGATTAGTACTGAACTTGTTGAGCGACCCTCGCGTATCCACGTACATAATTTTGACATTGTCGAGCAAAAACTTGACAGTGAATTTATTCCTCGAAAAGAATTTCGCCGGTTCGACAGGATCACATCAGAAACAGCTGATCACCAGAATTCCTTTAGAATGGAGAACGTGCTCGGTAGGCGTGATACATAAGTACGTTGTATACCTACTTGGCATGCACGAAAAGAGGCGTTCACGATTATAAATTGTGCAGTATTTGGGAACAAAGCGCGAGTAGCATCCGAGGGGATTTCGGATATGGGAGATCCTTGCGCAGGATGTTTTCATTTAATTACCGATTACGACCTTCGTCGGTATAATTATATCTATCCACGTTCGACCAGTCAGCTCTTTATTGCTTACTCTACTCGGTCTGCCTCGCTTCGTTCGTCGGGCTACTCACGTTCTTCGCCAATATCTCTTTCGCTCATTTACTTTGGCCGGAATGTTTGACACTCGTGATACGGCGCACACTTTCCGGCGTTATTAGGTACGCATGCTTCCGGCGACCCCGGTTCGTTCCGGACAAGCTGATCGAGCAAACATTCCGATTCATTTTCGCGTGGAATTAGCGTAGAGCACAACGCCTCGAGGAGTAATCGCACGCGAGTGAGATCTTATCGATCAACAATTCAAAGCGATCGCGTTATAGCGATTTGAAATATTGGGAAAAATAGTACGGCTTCCCGAGAAACTCGCGCGTATTCGTATCTACTTTTTAAAATAAACTGGCTGAATTATAATCGCCTTTTTCAACAACGTCAAGAGTCGCGTGCGCGACATCTATAAGCGTAACTCGACCGCGGTTGTACGTTTATCACGAACACGCTGGTCGCCTTGTTCTTTGATAACGCGTCGATTTCACCCACCTGTTTTCATTATTGTTCGTACCTTTGCGCGGTTTCATTTTTATTCTTCCGCTTGTCGCTCGTTACAATTATTATTCGGTCCTCTGATAAAATAAAAACAACCTTCCCCCATCGTTCGTTGTCAGCTATCGGCGGGATGGTTTTTTCCTTTAACGAACAACCTTTGAACCACGAAATCCCAATTTTATTTCGTTTTTCCTCGTTCCCTTCGTCCAAATTTATTTGCGATTCAGATCCTGAGAGACCGCGCAACGTCGTCTCGTGTATTTTTTTCACGACCACCCGGAATCCCCGGACTACAAAGAGGTGAATGAGAGAGCTTCCTTTATGCTCTACCCTTCAACTACGATTCGGAACTGAATAGTCTTCGAACGCCGTATCATTAAGATTCGCCAAAATCGTCGGTGTGATATTCTCCAACGGGCATCCATCACAGCTTAATTATACATTTTACGGCCAACCTTTTTGAAAATCGGTTTCATCGCGCAGGCTATAATCAATAGCGCCTCCGACCGTCGATCTCGCATCGCATGCGAAAGCATCGTTCCATTGGAATTGCTAAACTTTTATGAACTTTTCCCCGCTCGAACGGCATTTGGTCGTTTGGTGGTCGCCGTGCAATTCGAAATGGCGCTGCGATTTCTGAAAATTATTCGAACCACTGAAATTCCATTGTCGCGGGATATTAAAACGCGTGGAAATTTTCGATGCCGTTTCAGATTCGTTGCCGAGTGGCACTCGTCGCGCACAGCGCCGCGACAAGCTCTGTGAAAATTCCGTTTAATTTTATAAAGCCAACCTTTCGCTACGTCGCATAGTTCAACGTGATATATTACCTGCTGACTACATTAACGGAGCAGTTCATGCGCTCATTTGGCTCACTACGCTCGGCCAAGTCACGCACACATACGAATTACCTGACGAAAGCTTCGCTTCCGCGTTTACCAGCTCGATTCGATTTCGTTCTCGTCGTTTAATTCCTACATCTCCGAGCCTCGAAATGCATCAACAATAGCAGCACTTGCGAGTTCGTGCGAGAGAAAAATCACAATAGCCGAACGCTAGATTTTCCGAGGGTGAAATGAGCCAAAAATGAGAAAACCAGAAAATATCATCGCTACCAATTCAATTACACTCTAATCGAACTAAGACCTTATCGCTCGACGTTCTTATCCGATCGTTCTGGTGAATGTGTTCCAAAATTACCACGCTCATTGCATAATCCGAACAAATTGACTCGCTGATTTAATCGATGAGCAACTCATATCGAAGCTTATTAAACACGCGAAAGCTTTTCTGTTTTCAGGTTCAGTGAAATTCAGCTCCGTTTATTAAGCAATGTACTCTGTCATCGCACGATTATGATCGTGCTCGACTTATACGTTTCCCTCGTAATTCTTAGCCCAGATTGAATCGTTTCCTCGAGCTTTTTCTTGCTCCCAAGTTCTTTTTTCCCAACGTTCGTAGTGGTTTTCCGAAGACTCGGTCGGCGAAGTGATTAAGAAGATGTTCGAGAATAAATAATGGATCCGCGAAGGACTGAAAGATGGGAAATATAGCGGGGGCAACGGATGGAAAGGCAAAAGGATCAAGAGGCGAGAGAGAGAGAGAGTGGAGATTCCTGGTTATTAACGGGCAGACTGTCCACCTCGTGTTTACCGTAAGAATACCGACAAAGATGGCATCTCCGGGACGGTAGTCGGCGCGAGCGTGTTTCCCTCGTTTAATTACGCCTCGCGACGTCTTTTACACCTCATCGTCTTCTCCTCGGCATCAGACGGCGAAGCATTTATCATTTTCTTGGCGTTAAGCGCGTCATCGTTCGCGGCATAAATGTTGCTGCTGCTGGGAAAAGCTCGAGACACTTTACGGAGTCGCGAAACTCTGCGCCGAGATCGGTGTCGTTGCAAAAACTACTCCGAAGAAGTCGTCCGGGAATAGCGGTGAAATTTACGGGGAATTATCCGCGACATGACTGATCGTTAGGACCTCGGGAATAACACGGATTTTCACCGCGACGTGGCGTACGGTAAAAAACACGCGGTTCTGGGAATTCCGTAAACAAACTGCGGGGTGCCGAAGAACGAATGACAAACGGTAAGTTTTCGCGTTATTATGCTGGCTTTTTTTAATCCTGTCACGAGGAATACGCCAGCTCGTTGAAAAGCACGTTGTTATCTCGAGTAGTAGGCACCCAGCGTGATGAGACGAAAGATAAAACGGAATTCCGTGAGAGTAGCGATTCCGTGCCGCCGGTTATCGACCGAGCCGCCTTCAAGCTCGCAAGCTAACTGGATTACATTTATAAACCTCCATCCCTTCTTCCACAACCTCGTCGCCCACTTTTTCACGTGCCGCTCCCGCAATGGTTATTTAAATAAATACACCCGTTGACCAAACACGCCTGGATTTATGAGATTATTAAATTCTATTATATAGAGCACGATGCCTTGTAGATAAGATTGTTTCATTACGCGAGTTGGGAAGGCATCGCTGCTCTTTTCCCCATGTAACCGAAGCGTTTAGAATTCGCGACGATATTGATTCGTCCTTGAATTCTATATGTACGTCGGCTACTCCCTGAAAACCCGCGAGAGAATCCGCCGAGTCCGATGCTACATATTTCTTTTTTCACGTACTTTTCCGAAGATCTTTTTGTCGGGAAAATTATCCAATGAAAATGGGACCAACGAGATGAGATCTGTTTCCAGAACGAGACGGACTCTGAGAGACGAGGAAATACGTACCTGTTATTGCAGATACGACGGATGAACGCTGCTCGTCCAACCCGAAATCGGTCCTCGCCACATCACTCGGGATCTCGAAACTACTCTCGACGATGAAGCGGAGTGATACCTACGATTAAATCACACTTTGTCCCATACCTGTCGTCCGCTGTAATATCTTCAATCTCGTCCAGATGACGCGTTAATGATGGCATCCAGTGGGAGCTCGAAAGCTTTAAATCCTTTGGGATAACCGCGAGGGTCCGGAGATTGGTCGGGTTCTAACGTGTTTCTCCATCTAGACGGATACGGTGTATGTACTTATAATCGCATTAAAACAGTGCTCCGAATCGTAGCGACGGCCAACGTTTCGCCTCTGGACATCGCATCATCGAACGATGCGTAAATTCGTTGCCTACTACGCTTCGTCTCTCTATTCGTACACAAAATATGGAACAGTAATCATAATAATGGAAAATCTGTTGCATGAAAGTCCGCTTCGCGAGGTGTCGAAGTTATGGACGAGTTTGCACAACCCTTCTCTTCTCCTCTCATATTCTTCGCGGCCACCAGACATGTCAGGCGTGAGCTAATTGAAAACTCCCACTCCGTTGAACAACCGCGAATGAAATAAGACCGACGCCGAAGATTAATGAAATATTGCCACGCACAATTGACCCGAGTCAGCGTTTCAATTCATTAGTGCTCGTAACAAATGAGACTGCAGGTTATCAGGATACATTAATCGTATTTGAAACGGTTCGAAGTGATATAATTCAGGAGTGAATTTCTACTAGCTGCGAAAATTACTCCAGAAATGTTCCCGAGCTACCGGAAACCTCGACAATAATTGTCCTGCTTCGCCAGTACGTAGGAAAGTACACGCGTTGATCGATTTCGACGGGATAAAACTCATTCGGTGACCAAAAAAAAAGTAACAATAATAAAATTAGTCACATTACACGTAGAAAGCTCTGCACAGAAGTACGTAGATCAAAGTTTCGATAACGTAACCATGTTAGAAATTTACACGACTCGCGCGTGGCTATAGCAACATACCAACAGCTTTCGATAAATCCATTTTCCGTTCCAGACTTCCATTTGCTTTATCTCGGATTTTGGGATGGTAAAAGCGGAAACTTCATAGATTCGGATGTATTGTTGTTATTTTTAAGCGGGTTTGCGACTGAGGTATGCACTATCGTGATGCAGTGATTCGGTTTCGATGAGTTATACGTTAAAACGTTGCGGGTACGCGAGCAAAGTGCACGAGCATATATCTCGGAGGAATCGTAAAAACACGGTGATCCCAAGTTGGGAGGAATTTCGGACGAACGGCTCTCGTGCCGGGGTTTCGCAGTCGCCAACGGTTGGGTAGTGGTCATTCATTAGAGTTGGCATTTAACGCAGACGAATGCCCCAGACCGAAGCATCCCCCGAGTTACCACGTTCGACCTTCGTCCATGTTACCGCAGCTAACACCGGCTATTTGTTTGAGCCGGCAGAGTGCACAGGGAAAAATCAGAGCTTCCCAAACCACCGAGTTCTTCCGATTCTAAAGCTGTCCGTCAAATCGGAAAACAGCGTCGATTTTGTCGCGATTTGGCCGCACAGAGCTGGCGCCTTCCTTGCTTTTCCATACGCGAAGACAGGATATTAATCACCGGTATGGAAAAGCTCGGTGACTCATCTGTTGAAAATCCTCGCGTCGACTCGTACTGTTGAAAAGCATGACGAATAAATCGCGCGACGTTACGAGAGCAACGAACGGGATCGCATCATTTTTGGATCCTCAAAGCGGTCGAGTGCTCACTGATTATCGGTCGGTCATGTCAGCGAGCGAGATTCTTCCCAGTCCACGGAATTTTCCTCGACTCGACCTTTTCGCAAGCTCGCAAGTTCTTCGAAGAGTGGAGCGTCGCTTTCGGTTCTGTTGTTAACCCCTTCAATTTCCCGGAGTCGGGAACAAAGTTTTCAACGCAATCAGTTATTTATACTTCGTAATAATTCAATAGCAAAAATAATCTGGAAGTTTTGTTCGCGTGGAATTTAAGTTGGGAGCGCGCGGTGAGTGACTGCTGACTCGATGTTTAGCCCTCTTCGTAAATAAGGGTGTTGGTAGCTGAGGGAAGGATTCGCTTCTGGCATCGAGTAATGACTAGACCGAGATTCGAATACCTTCGAGCAGCTTTGGAGCCTCGATCCGAGTGCAAACTCTTTCTACGTTACGTTCGCATGCTCGCTCTTGACGAACGTATTTACTTTGGGAGTCTAATTTCAGGATTATCCGAGCACTCCGCAGTCAGATGGACCAGATAGGTTGAAATCGTTCGAGCATACCTTCGAGGGGAGTTGATTTCGTTCATCGTTCCAAATAATACATTCTCCTTACCGAGCGGAACTACTTTTCGGGATCTTCGTGAAACAATCTGCGTAGGGATACGCGAAGCGAGCGCGCTCCAGCGCTGATCCTGCGTCGAGAAGAACGTTGTTTGGGATGAGCCGGGTCAACGAAGCGATGGAGATGTCAGGTAACTGTATGCATGTATCTCGTGATCCGAATGAGAAGTTCAACTGTTAGCTACGCGCCTAATGGGCATAATCAGCTTGCATATACATTACGACAACGATCCGAGTCACACGGGGTCTTTAAAAAGTAATAACGAAGACAAAGCCGAGAGGTAATTACTTCGTCAAACGTTCGAAAGTAATGAAATTACAGGTGGCTACGTGTATTTAAATGAGATCCGATTACCATAATATAAATGAATGCGGAACAGGGCATCGTGAGGTAAGACGCCAGTAGCGATGAGATCAGATGATACGGAGAATACGTAATGACTTTACTCCTGTGACCGCATCGTTAACTGTACTTACCGAGTCTAACAGCCGTTTTGTACGAAGAGATCTGTTGGTTCGAACAAACCCTACGGTTGACTCGCTTCACGGATTGCGAAGCATCAGAAAAGTTTTCAGCCTATCCAAATCGTGTCGACTGCTTGATCGACAAGAGATAATATTCCTCTGCTTGTCTTTGTTACGTTGCTCGTCAGCAAACCTAACATACTCGTACGTGTACGAGGAAACATTCTTTCAGATTTCGTGAAGCATTTCACAACCAAGCTATGCGGCATCATACTCGAGCTCATTTCAGGGTGGAGACCAGCTATAAAAAAATCATGGAGTTCATCGTGATCTTATAGCTTTGTTTAATAAAATTGTATAGGAATTGTCTATCTATTATTCTATGTATACCTTAACTCCTTTTCATTCGAAGAACATAGCAACTGTAACCGGAGAAATCGTGTATGAAGAATTCTAGCGGAAATTGGACAGTTTTCTCTACTAAAGCTTTACCACGTCGTGTAATTTTGTATCAGATGCGTGGAACATTCGTACGCAAGGAAATAAGCGACTGATTGGTTGGCATGGATGATCCCACGAGCTGGAAATCGATGTTTTTCCATCACCGCTACTGGTCCCGAACGCGTAGTAGGTACCACGAGTTGACGTCTGTCCGAAGCGGGTCCAGAGTCACGGTTCACGAATGGACTTGCCTGCGTGGGAGATTCCGCGAACAGCGAAATAGGGGATCCAACCAGTCATTGAGGGATAGCTGCATAATTAGGACTGACGCGCCCTCTATCACCAGAACCTAGCCGAGTGACATCTCAATTGGCGTATTTGACTATTGATTGCGGCTTTCCCAGGCATCGTTCTCGCGAACCCGCTTACGTGCGTGGTTGCATTATACACCGGTGGTTTGCCGCGGCACGTACTCAAATACTCCCGCGCAACTGGGACTCGCGGATGGCGTGGCATCGGCAGAGGTGAACCAACCTGGAGGAAAATCAAGTTGACATAGTCAAAATGTTAAACCGATTCAATTCCTCGGATTAACGGAGGTTCGGTAATCCTCGGTAGGAAGGTGAGAGCCCGTGGATCGATCCTCAGACACGAATGATCCGGATGACGTTTCGGCGCGATAAAGTTGTCGCGCTAGACGATGATCACGCTGCGAGAGCAAAAAGCCCTTTCGGACGCCTGGGGGTAGCTACTTTGAATTTGATTTAAAATTATTTTCCTCCTCGGATCAAACCTTTCGCGATGGAAAATCGATTTATTTCTTCCTACCTGGCCTGCATTCTGATGTCGCCGATCCACACCCTCTTCTCATCCAGCTTATTGCATTTTTCCTCCGAAACTTCGACTGGCTCGAATCTCCGTCGACGCACGCGGCAGGAATACGAGCCCTTTGATTTTTACCAAAGACGCTATTTGTTTTTCACATTACTGGTTATACGACGCGCATGCGAAAGGTATCGGGAAATTTCACCTCGCCGTATCAGCGATCCTACCGGAACGAGCATCCCCGTCCCGAATATTCCTCCGCGTTCTCCACCCCTCGCACGCGAATCCAACATTTCAATAACGATCGCGGAATTCCAAACGGTCCGGCGACGAACTCGCCGTTCTTCAAAAACACCAACAAAACCGCTGCTCCGAATCTCTTAACGATCTTACCGCTCCGCAGTTCCAAGTCATTCTTCAAGGTCGATCGTTTTTCATTCCATAGAATCGTCGTGGCTCAATTATCATCTAGCGTTACTTTGCACGATTCCGCGTTTCCCCGGTAATTTCCTGTCAGGAATTCTAGGAACTTTACCCATTAAATACGCCTCAATAAGATCATTAATTCACCAACCTTTACCCGTAGGGTTTGGTGTTTCTTATTGTCAATTTCCGTTAATGGTACCTCCCTCCCGATGGAAGTCTTTGCTCCGTGTGTGTCGGTGTGCGCGCGTGCATTCGTCGTTGCTCCGAGCAGAACCCCGGGGTCCTTATCTCACCTGCGATACATCAACGTCGTGAACTGGAGGCGAGGGATTCCCGCTTCTCTCCAGAGAGCGAAACCGAAATTCAGTCGAAACTTGCGCGAAGTGGCGGAACTAAAGCGTGAAATCTAGTTGGTAGACGTTGACTTTGAAAACCTATTTTTCGCGTTCACGTATTTGCGTTCACCATCGCGTAGTAATAGCAATAGTGGTGGTAGTAGTAGTAGGAGGAGGAGGAGAGGCGTTACATCAGTGCGCTAAGAAGAGAACTCGTCGACGCAACGACAGGGCTGACGACGACGATGGAGAGAGACGGTCGTCGACGAACCGCGGGCAAGGACCCTTGAAATTGGGAATGTCGAGTCCTACGCGATCTCGCGGAAGTTTTTGCCAACGACGATTCATATTTGCCATGTGGGCGGAACGGGATTGTTCGCCGGTTCAGCAAATGATGAAGCGAGATTAGAAGTTGCCCGAAGTGTAACTTCGCCTTACCCGGGCGAACGTCTAGCTTTCGAGGATTTCCGAAGATTCTAACTTTGCTTGCCGGCCTCCGCGACCCCTCGCAACTCCGTGTCACGCTCCGATAACTGATCGTTTTTTTCCTTGGTGATTTTTTAAACCTGAGTTTCTGAAAGTTGCGATGACAGGATAAGATATTGCAGGAGGAGTATTGGCTCAGCCGGTGCGAATTTATTCCCCTGAATGTACACGCTTTCGATGACAACTTGATAAATCGAGCCCCGATTATTTCCCGGATTGGACTGATCTTCGAATTTTCGTTAAAAAGTAGCGATTCCGCCATCGCAATATGAATTTGCTGTCGAAGATTCGCGCTCGAATTCCAAAAAAAATAACAGCATTTTACGACCACTATCAACAAATTTATTAGTTTAACGGTTGAACAGATTTCTCGAGGAGGTGGACGAAAAAGACGATCCAGCCGAATTCGATTGTTCCATGTGGCTCCAATACCGAAGAAAAACTGGGATGGGTTGTACATTTCGATGATTCTGGGTGGATGGTCACGGCATATGTACAGGCAAGAGTGACTCGAGAGGTCTCTTGGTATTCTTCTTTCGCAAATACCCGCGGGGATTCACCGTTTGTCCCATGTCAATCTTCGAGATGCTTCGCCACGTAGATCGCGAGCACGAGCCATTAATAATTCGATATTATTTGCGTGCGGGCACGACGTCCCCTCGTCCAATGGACACTTTTCGGCATCAGCTGCGTCTTTGGGGAGAGCAGAAGACTTTCCACTTTCGCGAAACAGATAGAGACCATCTTCGATTCTGTTCCCTCGGGAAGTCCCTGAAATCATCCGACCACAGACTTGCCCTACGATTCATTGTCTATTCGGCTAATCGGACAATCCTGCATCTGGATTCACGGCATAGTTTCACGACTCGGAGCACCGCACGGCTTCGCGTCTCTCGCGTTTCCACAACTTTTCGACAATAACTTCCCGGCTACTCTACGAACCTCGGATCGAAAAAAAAAATACCCAGCCGGATTTACTCCCGCGTTTTCTTCCAATCGCGCTGGTGAATTAGCCATGAAGTTGGCCATTCCGTCCCTTTTTCCCAGGAGGTTCGCGAAGAACGGGAAGAATATCTTGGAAAATGAGAAACGTAAGAGAGGAGAATCCTCATTGATTACGTAACGAGATCACGGAATAACATTTCCAGTTTCTCTGGTCTATACCCAGAATTGCAAGATCTTGGAACTTGGACTCCGGTTTCCATATTCTTTGAAAATTACCAATTATATATGCGATTTCCGTAATTTTTGTGACCTTACGGAGGGACACGTGGAAGAGCAATACGCTTAAATTGGCGGGACGAATTACCCGTGAAATTACCGCGAAACTTTCAATTTCCCCTTACTACCGGATAAAAAATAAACCCAAAGCAAACAGATGAGGAAGATGGGCGAAATTCTTTTCCGTCTTCTCTGTTTCATCGGGCGTGAAGTTGCAATCGTCGAACACCGTCGAAAACTTTGGGAAGAAGAGACACTTTTATCCCTCCTGGTCTCAGTCCCTTCATAGTACTTCTCTCGCTGCAGCGATGTCTCCAAATGACTTGTCAAGTCAACGGACCATAAAGATTTAAACTTTTCGGTCCTACGCCGCCATTGCTACCGAAGCTCCGTTTCTTTTCGCCTTGTCTTATCGTTCGTTGAATTACATCCCATCGAAAATAATCCCGTTCGAACGGTTCGTAGATAGGTACATCATCGATCCCCTCTTGGAATGGTCGGGAGAATTTGCGAATCGAATTTCTTACGTGGGACGCTGTAACCGAGGCGATTCGCCATAATTCCGCGAGTTTTTAGCCCAGGGCAGATAAGATATAAAGAAAAGCATTCGGAGGTAAATAGTGGTTCTCGGTTCTCGGGAGGCAGGAAGCATGATGCATAGATGGGATGGCTGGGTGGCGGATCTCGCAGAAGCACCTGCGCCGAGGGGGATACAATTGATGACATGAAAAAACACCCCCAAGCTTTTCCGCTGTCGTTGGGGTCTTACCGCCTCTCCTTCCACTTCTCCCCTTCAACTTTTTCCTTTTCCTCGTTTTCTTCCATTTCCACCGCCACATCCCGTTCCCAAAGACCTGTGCGACGAGCGAAACGCGAAAATTCCGAAAAAATAAGAGTCGAGTCGTATTTTATCGGGTTATTTTGCGCACCTGGCCAGATGAACAGAATCATCGAATCCGCGTGATTTTTAGCGTATTTTAACGAAACTATGGACGCGCGAAATATGCGCGAGGTGGCTCTTTGAGCTGTTAGCTCGCGTTCGTTCGAAGAATCCAACTTCGAAATCGAATGACACCACAATATTCATGGATCGAATCGCCAGGTGCGAGACGGTCGAGAGAAATAAATAAATGGAGGAAAATGATCGATTCTAGGGTTTTACAGGTAGCGCGCATCCTTCGCGGGTAAGTGCGCTGACGTCGAGGGGAGACTTACAGCATCTGGGAGAGTTTCCGCTAACTGGAGCTAGAGATGTGATGGCTGGAAGAGAGGGTAGCTTCCGCTCAACTTGAAATATCGATTTTATACTAATGACTCAAGTTTTTTCAATATAACCACCACTCGCAAGATGTTACAGTTAGATCGTTGTACTCGCGAAGCGTTTCTGATCGCGTTTGGCTTCAAAGTTTTCACTCCTTCGACCAGAATCCCAGATGCCCGATCAATTTCCCTCCAAACAGGTGCCCAATTTTCCTTGATACGCGCTCGTTACATCGAAACAGATTCCGTCTACTTCGAGACTCGGTTTCTTTACATTTATCAAGTTTTCGACAAACGCTCGAACAGCGCGGCTCGAAATCGAGTCACGAGTGTACGCGTGTCCAAGTCGACCTGACAGCCAATAAAATGTATTGGCTCGGTGGCAAAAAATCCAAGCTATCGCTGTACAACAAACTAACTGCCTACAAAACGATAATAAGACCAGTATGGACGTACGGCGCTCACCCAGAATAGCGCTAACGATTCCAACGGCCACGAAATTACCGATTGTTATAATATTCACAGATCGCTGTTGATCTTTCGTGAATGAAAAAATTTTGTTGAATAAAAAAAAGGGGAAAGGGACGAAAGTTGCCGTAGATGAAATATCAGACGAGGTGCTTGGATTTACATAGCTGATGCAGGAAGAAAGCCATTCGGTTCCTGTCGAGCTGCCGAGAATATTCTATGAAACGGCCACTCAGGTCTTGTTAGCCATCGCTTCGATTACATTAAACCTTGTTGTCCCGCACGAAACTTGCGAGACGGTGGAAGAACGTAGTAGCTCGCATTCTCACACGTTTGTATGGGTACGATATAGCGTGAAACAGCGGAGAATGGCCAGACTAGCATAATAAGTTAGAGCAGCGGCGAAACACCACGCTACATAAAACCTTGCAATTATGACATAAATCATCGTTGATTGCCTTGCAGCATGCCGTACGCTCGCTCGAGGTTAAGGGTGGCTCGATGCTGGAGGTTCGTCGTTAGCATATTACAGGCAGAATGAGGTTAGTCAATTCTTGGTCACAGAAAAGCTCTGCCGCACGTGTATCGTGATGGGGTTCTAGATTACAAAGACGCCGAAACACGAATCCGCTAGCTCGACTCGTAGAAAAAATCTTCGAGTAATAAAATTAAAGCGTGATTTCGCGAATCGCTAAACCATTTTCACTGGTGCTCGAGCGAACTTGTCCAGCGATGCATCGCGATGGTCAGGCGTACCTGCCAATAACTGCTAGACGTTGTATAAGAACTTTTCGGTCCATAATCATCCGAGCATGAAGATGTAACATCGTTGTACGAGTTATTCTTTCCGTTTTACGATTTTCTAGTATCGGTGAGATGAGAACTTTTGTGGAGGATGCCAAAAACTAGTTGGCTGCAAAAAATGGTACAATTCTGATGAAACCACTTTCACACTGAAATACTGCGAGGTCCTTTCCTATCTGTCGTGAAAGTTCATTGCAGAAGCTGAATACATTAATTCGGGAAAGTATAAATTATACTTCTACCATTTGAGGAACGCGAAACACAATTTTATTAGAATAATTATATCCATCGATTCGGGTAAAAGTCATTTTTTCAACTCTACTATCAAGCGGATTTTCTTAAAACCAGCTGACCATTCCGTATAGAAATCTATATTACCGACGGCCAATTCAAGAAAATCGCGGTCTTATCTACAATCGGTAATCACGAATCTGCATTTCATAATACATCGAGCTAATCTGAGTTTAAGAGAAAACATTATTGTAGGGAAAATCACTTCATCGTAACAAATAATAAGCAATCATTCGTGCAATGAAAATCTCTCCCTGGAACGAGGGCTCACCGAGGATTCGTGTATGTCGGTCGGATCGATTTCTACTCTTATACAGATTTCGAATATTTGGCATACCACCGTTTTTCCAATGCGAACGAGATAATGCCACGTCAAAATCCCTCCCAACACGCATCTCGTTGTATGACAACAACGATTACGGCTTATTTTTGCCTGTAGACATTCCTTTTACCGACTTTCCGACGTAACATCCGTCGACGGTAAGCAATGCGCGATAATTATCCGAATGATAATCATCCTTGCCATTCAAATTCCAGGCCAGTGCAGATGTTTGTCGCGCAAACAGTGTTACGCAGAATTCGTGCGAGTTTCAAATTTTCGGTAAGATTAGGTTCACAACCCGATTTCACTTTGTAGGTCCTCACATTTTTGTGATATTATCGGCTATCGATAAAAAGAGAACCTACAGGGATACTATTACGTGTCATCGGTCAGATTTCGATGTCAAGTGAGTTCGATAACCAATTCTTGGAAAGTGAGCGGAAAATGTTGTCTCCTAGATCAAAATTCGAGATCTGATCTGACAATCTGATTTCTGTCACTAATAACAAGCAGATATGAGGATAATTCGTTATTTCTCAATACGCGTTGCTTTTGGCCAATTCAAACGGGATATCATATGCGTTCTGCACACTGCATTCGGTTGCGCCGTGTTTACATTAACGTAATCAGGCCAATGGATGCGAATTTTTTTCGCGGAAATGCAGTGATCTAAATTTCAAGCACGTCTTACAACATCCTACGCGCCATCGCGATGGCCGTGGTCATTGTAAGCGTCATCACGCCGTTTCGCGGCGAAGATCATCGTCCGTGGGCATCAACGTTCAATCATTCTTACTCGTGGCTTCGAATAATCCAATCTCTATTTCCGAGAACCACGAAATTCAAGTAAGCCGTCTAATCTTTCGACTATTTATTCCCATCGAAAAACTACACCACCCCTGGAATAAGATCGAATTTTTGTCCAGTATAAGTGGCTAGTTTGACTAGAGATCCATTGAAACATGGGGACTTTTAAATAACTGTCACTTTAAAATTGTAGGTTCTAAGATTATCAAAATGGTGGTTTGGTCTGATCCAGAAAATTAAAAACATTTTTCTGACATCGGTAACTCTGGAAGTACTCCACGTTGTAGAAATTTCAACAACTCGTCTAGATGTCAATCCGCAATATTTGTTTTCATTGCCCACAGTCGCAGCTCGGTTATTTTATTTATTCTTGTTATTGCATCCATTTTTTAATATGTACAGTAATTATTTATATTTTATTACATCATATATTATACATTACATAAATGTATATCTTTCTTTATCTACACAGCTTTGCAAATACACGTCCGCACACTGGTATCATACGAACAAAACTTATTGTTAGTGTACGCAATGTTCACGCCTTGGTTGTATGTAGATTGCGCGATTTCTTGTTTTTACTCGACATTGCTGGCCAGTTTCTGGTATGAAGTCGAGTTCAAACTCGATATTTCTACTCTGCTACCTGAGTTGGTGAAAAATTCGGGCTCCCGAAAGCGATTGCAATCGAACGGTAACGAAATATTCATCAAATCAAAGAAGCGTTGGCGCTACGTCTGTAGTGGACGTTGATTAACACTCGACGGGATGCATGCCTTATCAGGTATATCGGCATCATCATTCATCGTTGTCGAATAAAAGTTGGAGACATGCAGAATCCAAGGAGTTCGTAACCATACCAAAGTCCTTGATTCCCAGGCTCCGCTTCAATATCACCCCGCAGCCGACCCTCGAACAGAAGGCCAGCCGCTATTTCATCCGGACCCAGGAATACCGGACCGCCCACCGAAGTGTTTCAGGATTTCATGCAGAAGCTTTGTGTGCCTCGATCGTATCCCAGGACTCGGTCCGTCGACCTTGCATCGCTGGATAAACCAGTCAGGCGGATTGACTCACAGTCGAGCAGAATGCCCATGATCGCGATCCGCACGGACGTCATTCCCCCATTATACCCCTAGGCGGGTGGGTTGTTACGGCGTTTTCCAACCTTGCACGAGATCCCCTTGACCACCGGACGCCTCTGCGTTAGTCGTATTATCGTTTTTTAATCTCGGTCGGCACAGCGATGCGCTCGGCGATAATCTTCAGATGAAAGGCTACGTGTATTCCGTTTCGGTCTAGTATCGCTCTGTGTATGAGAGTCTAACGACCAACAGCTCTTCGTTCCGTCAGAATCGACAAGAGATACGTATTTGATCGTATTTGTACGTGGACGGTGAGCGAGTGATCGCAGGAGGCAAACGAATGCTAACGATTTCCGTTCGTTGGCAACTGAACTATAAAATTTGGAAGTCGTTGTATAGAAGTGAACACGGGCTACATATTTGATCGAAGATACAAACTTAAAATTTTCATCCACGAGGAAAATTAAATTGAAAACATGCCCGAACT
Organism: Arge pagana; assembly: GCA_963969455.1. Classification (NCBI taxonomy): domain Eukaryota; kingdom Metazoa; phylum Arthropoda; class Insecta; order Hymenoptera; family Argidae; genus Arge; species Arge pagana. The sequence goes on along the minus strand of OZ018308.1, from coordinate 13,610,241 downwards.
TCCACAACCTTCGCGAACTACCTACTTCGAACAGTCAGCGTCGTGACACTTGTTGGCCTATCCTCGCATATACAAATTCGCCAAAGACAGCATCGGCCGAAGTCCCTATCATTTTTCTCCCAGCATGCAACATACGTAGGTACAAAGTCACAGACGGCTTGCGTTTATTCAAATTATCCTGGTAACGATTCTCGGGAAGACTTTTGTCCGCGATATCGCAATACATTCAGTTTGTAAAACAAGTATTAATTGATCCGTGGCGCAGATTTGCTGCCTTTCGGAAAAGATTTGTTGTCTGGAACTTCCGGAGCTGCGAGTTGTTTAAGTACGACTTTTTCATCGAACTTTTCGTGAAATGACCCTAAAAACATCAGAAACCAGCAACAGCTCGACCAACCAATTTCTTTAGTTATTCTAAAAGGTTTTTAGGAATGAATTTTTGAGGAAATGGGATTTCTGTTCGCCACGAATAAATAGTAGATCTGATTACAATGTTTTATTGAGCAAATCATCGCACATGCGCGTATAGTTGAGGATACCTCACTGGCAAGATTCAAGTTACGTGACTACGAGTAATTATCCTTAAATAAAATATTCAAAAAATTCATCTAATTTGAACTAAATTCAATGAATATAACGATAGAACAGATATCATTAACCTTTACTGACATAAAATACGAGGTAGATACAAGTATTCAAGGATTACATAAAATCGATAAAAAGTGGTACTCCACTGACGATAAAAAAAAATATAAAAAATAATTTCAACGAACATCGCGTGACCACGATGTTGGTATGTACAAAATTTTCTCCGCGACGAACAAGAATTGTTTTGTCCGATACAAGGCACGTTTACAGTGATTAAGGCAAGATTTTGGACGAATCGATAGATAACGACGAAGCATCACTTTACGCTTATCAAAACCCGAAGCGCTCCGTTTTTGAGTCACTCGAAACGATCACAGTTAACTTGACTTCTTCTTTCTTTTCTCGCAATTTTTCACACAAATCCCGCTCTTACTTGTATCATTGTAGATTCGTAAAGGTAAACAATAGCTTCGAATTTTCAATCGCGAGTGAATCGTTTTTTATCGATAATCCTCGCATCTATCGTTGATTATAAACACGCATTATATTCGCGTATATCGTACTAAAATTAATGATAATTTTAAAAAATAAATATGTACAGCTATTTACAAAGTTTCATTCAAGAGTTGCATTTAAGCGAGGTGATTTTGTGCTGGTAATATGCTTTTGTAATATATCAAAATACTGTTAAGGATAATGCAAGTTATTCGTTATTGAGCATCAGCAACGACTTGCAACGTGAAGAAAAAATTAAAATATACATATATTCCATCTATTCATTTCTGTTTGTTCATAGTTTGCATATGAACTCGGCACCATGTTAGAATGATAAGTATTGCAAGCGTCTAATCGAATTCCCTATCAGGTATAAGTAACAATCTATACATCATCGTCGAGCAAATGCTCCATTTGTTAATTTGAAGTCAACTCGTTCGTCAATCGAAGAGTTGAAAAAAGCGAAAATAGTTCATTGGAAAGACAAAGTCTATTTTACCTGGAAGTGAGGAATTAATTAATGATTCTTTAACTACCGGAAGGTTCGTATACGGATGCTGATAATTTTTACGATTAGAACGGCAAACGGAATTTTTCTAGTATTTTTTTCTTCACCTTGAAGTTATACTGATTTTGCATGTGTTATTTGCACAGTGCCGAGCCATTTCTTTCTTTTTTTTAATGCTTATCTGCGAACAACCGCGCGCACGAGTATGAAATTTTGAACGTTGGCATGCTCGCAGCATGGGATTACAAAACGACATGCAAACAAACGATTCTGCCCAGAAATGTATTGCTCGACAGTTCTTCTCGTTGCAGCTCGGCATTCTGTCATCGATTGCGAATAACGCCTTGCATTTGAATTTCATCGTGATATATTGTTCTTGCTTCGAGCACATCGTAACTCTTTTGTCATCGTCGAACGAGTTTTTAGATATTTCCCTTGTATAGAAAGTTGCGAATGTACATTCGTACAGACATTCAGAAGTCTACGTCTACGGGTCTACATTCGGAAGTTTTTTATAATCTGCAACTATTCATACGTAATGGGCTAATAAATGAACGCCTGGTTTCAGGAGTTACCCGTATAATACTATTGAAAACTTAACAATAATGTCGTAGCCGTATCGCTGAGATTTCGTCACGCCGGATGGAAGTGACGGCGCGGTGAATTCGATGAGTTTTCCATGTCCGTAAAACAAATCGCCGCTCCCACGCGATTATTCGAGGCGCCGAAGACATTGTCCCGTAATAACCGTTTAGTCCTGAATTCTAGTCTTACGTTAACAAAATAGAGAGTCGGAGGTATGGCGTGAGCGCGATGCCTGCCAAAATCGTTGAAACACCTCCAATAAATATTTAACATCGACGGCATCGACTTGCATTCGATAAAAATGCTCGGAAGTTATTTTTGTCTTTGTTGCGCCCACCTACAATCTACGAGTCTAAACAACGGCTTACTAATTCGTATGCCGTCGAATTTACACGCGTTCATCCAGCCTAGAATCGATGTCCTCAACGTCGACGGTTGCCGACTCGTGGGCCGGATTCAGCAATGAGCTGTAATACGTTTCCAGCTCTTTCGTTTTCGCGGAAGCTCGCCTCTCCTTCTGGAATCCCAACTGCTTACGCTGCATCTCCGTGTCGAGCCATTGCGATGGAGCCGGATATCCTTTCGGCTGATGGAACAAAATTTTGACGACGCTCCACAAAAGGAACCCGACGCCGAGAGAAAAGCACATGTACATGGCCACTTCTTCGACGACTGGAAGTACGTTCAAATAGAACAAGAAGCGGTTGTTTATGGAATCTGGCAGTTCCGGCATCCCCTGCGAAAAAACAGCAGATCAAAATGGATTCTACCAATTTCTTTCGCAAATAATACGGAATTTTCTCTCCTCTGTTCGAGAACATTTGTTTTTCTGTATGCAAATCTATTCTAGAAGTCTATTTGGCTCTGAGCTCAGATCTTTCAAGTGTCAAGTACTCCGAGCCTTGGCCATACTTAAACGTTCCAATGGAATAGCACGAGTACGCGCTTTCGAAATACGTCCAAGCAGAAGCGATTGTTTCTCAAAATTGACCGCCATTGCGAACTTAGATTTTGGTCATTAGACGGCTTCGACGGCGTACGATATTGAAAAAAAAAGTAATTAGTTTTTGAACTAATTCAAATACCGCTACCAACGCTGATGCATTACCGATCAACGATTACGAAAAAACAGCTGACGAAAAGTGATCGGGACTCGTGTGCTAGGAAATACGAAGACGTCACCGTATGAAAGAGTCACGATTGCTTTTCACGAAAAAATGTGGTAAACATGTTTTTCAGCATATTCGATACGCATTAAAATGAAACGCCGCGGTAAGAGAAAACAAACTTATTTTTCATCTTTTTCGGCCGCTCTTCTTCGGAAGTATTACGGAATATCTAGCGCGTTCTCGTGTGACAGAGCGTTGACAAATAATGGAATGTCAATCGCGATGGATGCTTACAATTTCGAACCAGAGCAGCGGTAGTACCATATCCGTGAATCTCTCCACGCTGGAGAACGCGGTGAGGTCTTGAAGAACCATATTTATTTGGAAACGGAAAGCAAGGTCGACTGGAAGACCGCAATCCGGTTGGATATAGAAGTATGACTCGTGATCTTCCCGACGCGGACTTAATCCCTCGACGCTACTCAAAACGGAGGGTTCGGCCTTGTAGAAATGAGGGAACGACAAAGCGATAGGGAATCCTGTCGAAGAGAAAAAAATAACACCATTAATTCTGTGCGTGCTAAGAGGAGCTCTGACCCGGAAAAAAGTTCTACAAAATCAGAATACCATGCTGAGTAAGAATCTCACAAATCACATGAATATTCATTACACGTTTTGTGTAGAATCAAAACCGGACACGTGCAGCATGATTGTCAAATTCAAACGATTGCAAAATAATGTTTTGCATGATTTCAAGTCCATCGCTAATAAATATTCCAAATCGGTTTTAAGTTTAACATTAGTGTTGTTTATGAGTGAAATTTGGCAAAACGTTGCAGCTTATACATTCTTTATTCCAGCAGCTCACCATAGTAACAATCCGTGACGTCGACGAATCCATCGGGCAGGCAACGTCCTTCTCGACAAAAACACTTGTTGTCCGGGTTCACCGCGCCGTTGTCCAGTTCGTCTTCGACGAATTTGTATTCGTATGCATTGAGGCCCTTGACGACTTTGGAGCCCGTGCGATACTGCAATAAAAAATGGACGCGTCAAAATCCGAAGGATGCGAAAATGAAGATTTCTCGCCCGCGAATTCGACTCGTAGGTATGCAACGTTGAGATATATCCGTACAAACAGCGATCGATTTCAAAGAATACCGCAAATTTCGTGTTATTTTTGTACGTGGTATTTTTCTTCGGTCAGCGTCAACATCATTAGTTGTTAGATAGACTCGACTCTCGGTGGCATCACGCTCGTCAATAGCACATCGCTCTTCGGGCCGCTTCCAATGCCACGGACGACGTATCGTTGATTATTGTTTTCCAATCGACACGTTATTTATATAATTTGCAAATATCCACGAACAATCAAGGATCGTGCAGGATGTGAACCTGATTCTGATTACCATACATAAATATACTCGTTTTCTCTGGAATCGACACGCGCATCGGACATCGTAGCAGCGCTCACCATGTTAGCACTGCGACATAAGCTTTTTCTGAAGAAACGAAGCGTGTCGTTTGGTTTGAGGTATCCTGGAAATTTACTGCCATCGCTGGATCCTTGAACTTGACCGCATTTCCCTTCCCACTGCGGTAAATTCTCATTTCCATTGTACTTCTCGATCACGCCGGTCATTTTGATGTCATTTTCGCCTGTATATACCGTCTCGAAGTCTCCTTCGAAGTCGTACATCTACAAGGAGAAAAATAAGATCTTTAAACGGATTTTTTCTCCTACATTCACGCATAGTTTTATCCGTTGAACAAGTTTTTTCGAACATTTGTACGCGAATGACATACGAGAAAGAAATGAAAAAAATGATGTTTACTCGAATCTTGTTTTGATCGAAGGTTAAGGCGTCGAGACTTGAAAAAAAAGATTATTCGAGTCCTAGTCCATTTTTTATTTCAGTAGAATCCCAACCAGATGGATAACCTTACGCAAATAAGTAAGAATGCAAAAAGGAAAAAACAATCTAATTTCTCACTGTCATCTCGATGACCTTCAAATCTCAGTGTGACATTTCCCCGTTACGCAAATATGTTGCGGTTTTCCTCTGTCGGTCGATTAATGAATTCCTCTGTGTTTTATTGCTTTCTTTTCATCTCGGACATCGGGATTCTTTATCATAACTTTTCTTTATTCGCATCGTGAAATGATCAGAACCAGATTCGACGAAACAGCGGCAGTAATATTACTCGTAGCAATTTCATAACTTACTGGAAGCGTACAAACTTGGTAGCTCGAATTTGTAAATAAACCCCGTGAAGTGACTCGATGAATTCGGTATGTCGGTAACTCTGTCGAATAGCCAAGCAAATTTGGGCTCAATCATTCTGAAACGGCGATCTCGATTCGAAAGACGTTGACGTGGGTAACTCACCCTGTCTATGAGGCCAAGCTTGTCGAATTTGATCCAGGATGACATCATGCTGTTACCCAAAGTCACCAGACTCGATTTGTAACCAAACATAAACTCTTTGGCAGTCATCGGAACGAGCGGTCGTGAGTCGGTTTGGCTAACTAATAAACTAAGACCCAACTGCGTTAAGTACGCTGCATCTCGCATCACGTTCGTAATACTCTGAAAGCAGAAAAATATGCATATCGTAGCGAATGATTGTGAATTACGGCAGTGTTACGGGTGCGACTTAATCTACAATGCATAGCTACTTTCACCGACTGAAAAACAGGCGCCGATTATACACGTGGATGATTCGTTAACCCATTCAACCAATTTCGCAGCGCGCCTTCAAAGGAGTTCGCACTGTTACGCAAATGCTTCGGTGATTCTAATTTCTTCATTTCCCCGTTACAAACTAATTAGACGTGATCTATTATAATTTTCTCATCGCTCTTCGGCTACTCTACAACGATCAATTTCTCTATGATATAAGATCTCGGTAGTAATTACTAATCGCATTTATACGACCACTAACAATTATTTCAATCTGCCAACGTTGAAAGTCTCATTCAAATGATTGTTTCATTGCCTTTAACGCAGTATACTTTCACTGCGTGTGCATCGATGACGGGATTCCAACGAATGCTGACAACTATACGATGACACCGTAATGGCCACCTATACACACGAGTTTATATACTATCGCGAAGGACGTTGACTAACCGATTCATCAATGTCCAGTCAAAATTATAATGCACAGAGCTGATGTACTAATGATATGTCAATGATATATAGTTGGTGCTCGTTTTGAGCATGGATTATCTAATTTTCCACCCTCAATAAGGCATTTCCACATTTTTCTTAACATCTTTCACACGAAACGAGGTATCGAGCCGGTTGCGAGACGGAAGGATTTTTTAGATATCTTACAGGCATCATTTGCTTTCGTAAACTCGGTGTGAAACTTAAAATTCCATTTCACGAATTTACCACGACGAAGATGGACTATGATTTGTGGGTTCGAGGGTACAGTCCTAACAGATTCTGGCTCGCGTATAGCGTACATCTGTCGCGCTCAGGCGTTTCTAACATTACTATCTACGCGAGTTACGCATGAGATGAAATAATAGCACTGGGCACTCGTCATTTCGAATTCCAATTAATTCCCTCTGCAAAATATAAAAGATGACGAAAATGAGATCGCGGTATAATTACACGATTTCCAAAGTTTAGAAGGTCGAAAACTTGTTTGGATTCCGAATCTTGATTAAAACCTACTATTGACTCGTTTCGTTGCGCATCGGTCGTATAATCCTGGTAGTTCTGTGATACTTGAAAATCTTTCTCAAGCTATCAAATTTCTTGGGGAATCGAACTGATAATGCGTACCTCGAGTGTCAGAATATCGTCGCATTGATACAAGATACACTCGACAACTTGAAAACATTCGACTGATCTGCTTCGCATTTCTGGAGTGCGAAGGCGGTGAGAGAAGTAGTAGCGTGAAAATTGCTCGGACAGATCAGTCCGGCTTTCTCCTAAAAGTACGACTACCAGTACTACGAGTACTATGACTTTCCATTCCATCGGTCGTGATCGCTACGCACTTCTTGTTTCGCTATGTTTACAATGGTCTACAAACACCAGCAGCATGCTAGGCAGGCCAACACCCTACGTGCAACGAACGCGCATCGTCCATGGTCCCACTTGCTTTCTCGGCTGCATTTGGTCACGTGCAAATGAAAACGCCAGTCACTCGGATTGTGTAACACGTTCGCGTACCAGTGCCTTGTGTCTTTACAAGCATCAGCTGACTGAAAGAAGTAGCGACGCTTACTCGAATCACGAGTGAATTCGATCGAACGACCGATGTAAACTACTTTCACCATCACAGCTGTTGCGAGAAATATTCGAATTATTTCCATTACCGATCATCGTCAATGGCACAGAAGCGGTTAGCACGATCATCTTCTCACAGTTCGTAGAGAGGAATTCGTTAATTAGCGAAACTTAAGTTTCTGCGTAGAATTAGACGACAACATCCGTGGACCTAGTTTTTTTCTAAATAATTTTACACACGACTTCGCACGCGGGAGAATTTGTTTGGCGTAGAAAATCAGTTCTTCCAAAATTGGTTGCATAATTATTTTGCGAATCGTAAATATCTGTCGATCGTAGTCGAGGCGCGCGTCCCGCCAAATTCTTTTCGTCTTACGCAACAAAGCCGATGCGATTTCAGGTGATACGCTACGCGCCGGACCAGGAGAAAGATAACCGCTTTTACAAATATTGAATCATGTTATATCATGATGAGATATATAATACCACGTAATACATCACATTATAATAACATGTGTGATGCTATTATATAATTACACCGCTGTCTGCCTTTTCGAATCTGGACAGCCAGATGAACTTTGGTTCTCGACCTCGGTTACGTGAACGATGCACACGCGAGAGATTCGCACTTACGCGCCGAGTGGATTTATACTTCCTCGTTCATATTTCGAATTAGCTTCGATAGCGAAAAAACCGAGAAATTTCCCTACCTTCGTATTTGAAACTCTTCCAAAACGATTCTCGTGATTCTCAAAATATTCAGATCGGGGCGCATTGAAAAAGAGGATGAAAGTGTGCTGTGGGCTCATTTTTCCCAGACAACGACCGTCGGCAAAATTATCTCTGGATCTTCGTGGTTCAAATAAAAATACATTTTTGTCTGCTGATATTTTTTCTGGGCGAACTCGTGAAAATCGCGACAAATAAAAAGCATCGAATGCAACAAAAAACGGTCTCGATATATTTGCAGGCGTAATGCGATCTCGATGTTTCAAAATGTTTCCAGTTGTCGCGATTCTGCTCCATATTTAGATACACGTTTGCGAAATGTGCTTAACGACGGCGACACAGAAATGGTCGGTGGCAACATTTTCTCACGATCGATTGCGAATATCCGCGTATACTGTTTGTTTTTAAGCGTCGTGTAATCAAGATAATCGGGCCGGGATTCTTGCATGTGTGAGCATTCGAATATTATGATGTATGTGGGATCGTGACCTTGATAAAATTGAAATTCGTCGCGCCTTATACTTAGAATAGGAAAAAAATCGGAACATGGCAATGTTTTACGGGTACTGATCAATATTGCCGGAGGTGATGTTACGATAACTATAATTAAATCAATTTGTCCAACACTATCATCCATTTTTCTAATCGCAAAATCGGCCCCGCTATGTATTTTTGAACCTCTGAGATGAACCAGAACTCCGGTCTCGAAAACACATACGTCGATGCTGTTCCATCATTATACAACATCTGCACAGCATTCTTGCACACCAACATTTACACATTTTCTACAACGCTTTGTCAGATTATTAGAAATCCATACAAATTATATTTTCGTCTCCGTATCAGCAAAAATTTAGGGAAAATTCCCAGATTTTGAATGTTTGTTACTATGTTATTTTCATTGAACTAATTTCCATAAAAGAACGAACTGGATTACGAAAAACAGTAATTATTTATAAGTAAGCACTGGTTAATTATATCATACAATATTCAAATTGTAATATTAGACGATTCTTCAAAATTCGCTTTTGGCGAAGAGAAAACGCGAAAGAATTTAATAAAATGCGAAGTTCTATAAACGCGACTTCGATATATGTATACTTCGAATAGATACGCTCGGTTGTTGAAGATCATTCGCTTGTAATATCTCGCGATGATTTTCACATCGTCAAATCGTTACGATGCCAATTTGCTCATCCGTAACCGATGACCTTTGACATCCATGGCATTGGCGATCGCCAATGTTATAACGAGGATGTGGAGCTGTCAATATAAAGTGTGAAGTACATAACTACTATCGAGTACTCTGAAGCACGGTGAATATAATGCGGAAACATTGCGGAATCATGATAAACACAAAGAAATTACGCGATCGTCAGCAAAGAAGTTGATCTCAATTACAGCACGGAATAATAGTCGACTATATTGGTTTTTGGGCGATAAAACAGCTCGGAAATTTGATTCATCGGGTCATTATCGATCGTTGTTCTGGCATTTCGCGATCAAATTACCTAGCAAATTACTACCTGAAGAAACGCGCGATCAGAAAAAATACATTGAATTATCGATCTCCGCAACGTTTGATTATAGACGTGCGAAGAGACCTTGATCTCGCCAAATCGATGAAATGTTCTGTTTCGGCCAAAACCAAAGCGACCTAACGGTCGGAAAATGGTGAATGCCACGATTTTGTTTTCGAGTATACGTCTAGTTAGGCGGCTGAATAACGAGGACTGAGTAAAAAAACCCAGTCGACTTTGAAAGTCAGTAATATATGACTAACCGGATGTACGAAACGAACGAATGATATTATTTGTATCGACTAAAAGAACCGGAATCAATAGCGCTGCGGAATTCTGAAGCTTCGATGCCATACATTTTGATGTAAAGGAAACGAAAACGCATTTTTCGCGCAAAAAAACAACTAGGTTCGAATTCCACGTCGTGAAGTTGCGTTGTTTGTGAAAATAGCTTTTTTCGATCATCAATTTTTCTGATACCCGAAAGCTGATCATTTTGTATAAGATAGCAGCAGAAATTAAGATCGCAGCTGAAAAAACAGTTTTTCTACAGCCAAGCTTAATATTTCTGGTAATGCAGCAGAATTCTTACACAACTTCACTGATAGAAGGAATTATATAGAAGGACAAAAATGTCTATTCAACCGTATGAAAGAATCTAGATATATTGATTTATCGTCAAGATAACGTTGACGATGGTTGATTATAAGAGTCGATTAACAGCGTATTTATTACATAAATTTATAACGATCATAGTGCTGTAATTTTTTTCCGCACTATGTATTTCCGACATATCTCCTGATCAATGATCAAAGAAATTGATTCTCATGTTAGTAAATTCTAGAAGAGTCCTTCTACTTTTTATGAATTAAATTTATCATGCTCTTAAATCCATAGCATGTCGCCGAGTCATTACCAGTCTACGTCGATATAATTCAAAAGTATTTGTGGATTCCACAGTGATTATTAACGCATTTGCATCTTATTCAACAGCATTTCAAGGTCTTATTGTAGCACAGTCATCAATAACAAAATGAATTTCTCAGAAGCAATTTTTCCGATATTTTGTTTTTCTGTTTGTTCGTAGAGTAATTTTCTACTCGTTAAGTACGAGAAACAAATATTTCGAATCAACACCAAGAGAAATTACAAATGTCTCACCAGTTTCTTCCTGAATAGGCGAATAGATCTACAGACTTGATTTTCCTCGTGGTATTCACGAACCGATTTTCCTTTATCGTTTGACCGCGATCCTATTCCAATAATGGAAAAATGGAGTGGAGCAGTCCGAATTGCTGAGAGCGAAAGCCTAGATGAGATTTGATGATTTTTTTATTGCTAAAATACGCGTCACGGATGCGATAAAGTGAGAGAAGACATCAATGTACACATACATCCGTAATTTCGAATAACCAATTGATTACGTAAATCTTGGGGGCAATATTGATTTTGGAATATTAATTCCTCTGAAATGTGATTACAGTCAATGTCGAAGTTGAATAGAATTGAAGTATTGTGATCAAAACAGAGTGTTACATCTTGAAATTCCGCACTAATAACTACAACATAGATTCTCTTTTTCCCTTCTTCTCTTTCTTGTCCGTTTGTGAACGAGAAGAAGTACCTCTTGATCGACTAAGTATCTCGTGAAAATATATCACTCCCAAAGGGGCGAGTGTAAACAGGTTTCTTTCGTATATCAAGCTGACATCGAGTAATTCGTAACAAATCGATCGATCTGTCGATAAAACGATGTCGAAAGATCATTCGCAGTACCGTTTCATTCGTGATCATGGATTTATCTGTTCCCGTGTATTTTTTTATTTATATCGTTGTTTGACTTTTCTAGACAAATTGCTGAAATCAATATTCGAATGCCGCGTTGAATATATTTACACATCTTTTTTGGACGACAAAAATAGCCAAATTAGACAGGGATTTACGATAGCATATCATCATATTTTTTCCACTTGGCGTTGAAGGCTACAGCGACGCAAAAATGTACGACCTCATACAAATCGATATGATAATTTGATATGATAATCAGAATTGCTCTAATATCCATTTTATCGAGGCCGATAACTTCGCTTCGGAGTAAATCGATGAATCGATCCCCGGTTAATCGCGTTGCGCGTCGTACTAATTATAGTGCTTCGATACGGGTATCCCTTCCGTAGAAGGGAAAAAAATGTATGATTTATCGTGATATGTGATTCGCTGTCATTCTGAAGCCAGACAAACTACAATTTCTTCGGTGACAAACAACTCGTATTCTCGCAATCCTTGATCGACATCGATTCGGCATTGAATTTTTAATTTGGGTCACTATCAAACGTCTGCTTCCACGAATAATCGAAATCAGTTTATGCGATCGCATGTCCAAAGTTAACATCACACCGGATTCGAAATTTCAATGAGGCGGTTTGATATATCGTAAAAAAGTCGAAAACAATTTAAGATTTTGACGCCAAACGGAAAATCGGATTTGAAAATTCTTCGTATACACGATGTACGGTGAATTTTCAACGATTGATCGAGGACTCGTAGAGTTATCAGTATGTGACCCAGAATTAATCTAATAGACACTATTGAATTAATCGATACGTGATCAATGATCAATGAAACCATTATTAGTACGTGGTTATCGAACAATGCAGAAACGATCATTGGATCAGAGCTTCACGAAGAATCGAACAATCGCAGGGACAAATGATCACGTATTACGGAACGACTACCGTACGATTACCGATCGCGAGTAATCAGCCCTGAATGCGTTGTTCGATAATCGACGAATCGATGGCATTCGCCGATCGGTCTTCGAACATTCGATGAATGTTTGAATTTTTCACCAATCTGTTGCAGTGAATCGATAGATCTATCGTACGGTCAACGAGCAATGATGGTGCATTTATAAAATTATAACAAAGAAATAACTCGTAAACTTGCAGGATTCCCTACTGATATAATGCATTTGCTGGAGTTCCATTTCGCGAAAGCTTGTCGTGAATTTGGATTATCAATTTTGAAAATACCCCGACTAATGACTCATTATCAATGGCGTGAAAACCGATGATCGGGTTTTCTTGGAAGTGACAGAAATTCCTACTTATTTAAATAAGCTTTCTCACGACAGCGTGATACACAACTAGTAGTCGGTCATTTGAATTTTGTCTGATTCGCATAAATTGAAAAATAGACTCACCAATAACGCGATGTTTGGGAGAACTAGCAGATCTTCTTGCGTCCCGTTACTCATTTCTGGAATCCACACCAACGGATGTGACGGGATGGCTGTGACCGTTCCATTATCATTGAACGTAACGTTTTTATGCTCCATCAATTCCCTAAAATCGCAGCAGTTCTGTTAGAATCATGTTTGTCGAACTATTTTTCACGATAGGTGTTCGATCATGAATTAAGAGTGCAACTCGGGACGGAACATTTTTCCTTTCTGCGCTCGAAAAAATGATAAAAATAGTCATAAGCTGGTGGCGTAACTTACGAGTCTGATATTAATACCTAATTTTGTTCAATTAGTTTGATACGTCTAATTTTTGTTACGACGATTGTCATTGAAGTGCTTGATGATTTGACGACTCACTTGTAAACGTATGGTCCGACTTGGCTGACGCGAATTTTGTCATCGGTACCGGCGAGGAATTCATCCGCGTTCGTAACGTTGAAAAGATAGACCTTCAAGTACAGATCCACCGGGGGTTTCCGCCACAATTCGAATATCTCACCACCCTCGCTAAAGAGGACCTTTAGCTTGAAGAGAAAATCGTAGGGTTGACAAACGAGAACGAAAGAGCCTAGCGCCAGCCCAAATAATCCCAATGTCATCAGAATGAAAATACCTGAAACAGAATGGCAAGGACGCGTTAGGTAATCGTCGACGACGAAAAAGATCGAGGAAAAAATTGCAAAAGTTACGTCGACACGAACAATAAAACGAATCGGTGTGTAAGAGGAACCAAACATCCGTACTTTCATGACATCACGATTATCTTACCTGCCTTGCGAAAGGTCGTGGTCTTATTATTTGCGTAGGTTCATCATACTCTCAGAATATGACGCTAGACTCGAGAGAGACGTGATGCGGCACTCAACCTTTTTTCACCACTGCATCACCAGCTCGCTCGTCGACCGGTTTTTTCGAATCGTGCACCGGTGTGCGCACTCCGGTTATCTCTGAGTTCTCGCAAGATTGACAGAACCGCGCGACGATTTTCTCTCGCACGAACATTAGGTACGCGCATCCCTTTATCATCGGAAACATGATACCCCCCCTGTTACGATCGTAAAAATCGATGTCAGGAGATTTCTGACCGTCGTATTACCGGTAAATTCGCGATATTTATGAAAGCAGCGAGGAATTTTTTTCCTCGACGGATAGTTGGCCGAAAAGCTGGCGAATCTGTCTGCTGGTAGTGCCAAAAGCGAAAAACGGAAGGAAAATTTTGTAAGAGCGCGGATAACTCGCAAAATGGGATAAGTATATGTATACGAGCGCTTCGAATCGAATAGCATCTGAAAAGTGACCGATGAAAAACAAACGAATCCGTTTTTCGTGAAAAAAAAGTTCTATCCACTCGTTTTAATGAACTTAGTGACGGCAACTTTTATTTCCATACCAGATTTTATCAAGGAGTATCAATTATACTCGCAAACAGGATATAAAACTACGACGTTCGATCAAATCATTGATTTTATTGCTTGATCGCGTCTAACTCTGTTTTTTCGATTTCAGCTGATTGTAATTCACTGAATTTGCTTATTTCATCGAGTATACCGATGATTTATCGTCAATTTCGGTTGAATACTTCAGCAACTTTATTGTGCAATCTACCTAACCACACACATTTTTAATGTCTTCGATGATAATGCAGATAATTTCATGCTGCGCTAAATGCAAAATCACGCGAATTCATCTGGTATAAAACTTGATAAAAAAAAATTGCGATGAATTGAAAAAAATATAATTCGAAACCCATCAGAGATACGCTTCAGCGTTTAGCTACGCTGCGAGCTCTTGTACGCTGCGTGTAGTTAGAAGTATAATCGAATTTCGACATTTCGACGACGCTGATAGCAAATTTCCCTTTGTACGTCGGACAAAGAAGTCGATTTCTTTGCTTTCAATCGATTTCCCCTCACCTGATACGAACCAACTCGTTCGTACTCGGCGTACGACGTGTCGTGTCATTTGTAGACACTTTTGATGTAAAAGCTTACATCGATATTGGAGAATATTGAAACTATTACGACAAATGGGAAGAGAATTGAATTCTCTGTAATTGAGACCAATAAATTTGGATTTTGACGATTCATAGGTATTGATAGAGAATAGAATGTGTCATTGCTCAAACAATATCTTTGATGTTGTCGCCAAAAACCTCGTCACTTCCGAAATGCGGAGGGAACTCTCCGTGCAGAATGTCGTTTGTCATTGGAACTTTCTGCGTGACGCATGACATTTCTTAAAGCGATGACGTACTAGTGGACGGACAATCAGATCCTGATGGACGGACGACGTTCACCGTCCAGATGTTTCGACGCATAGAAAAATACTTATTCGAAGTATTCACTTTGGAAAAGTACAAGGTTGGGCGAGGAGGAGATAATTTGGAGTGCTTCGCATCGCAAACATCAGTTTCTGTTCGTAGACGAACGGTTCTCAAGAATAATGGCACGTTCATACCGAAGTTGAATACAAAGTGTCGTTTAATTAGATGATTCATACGGAAATCACGCGCGCGTGTCGTTGCGGAATATTGTAATTGTTGGGGCTCTAGAGTCCTGGAGGCTAGATCGACGAACCAGGACCAGAATCGGGGAAGACAAAGGCAATTCCATTCGCGACGAGTTGAGCCGCCTCCTCTCCAAGGGCAATGATACCAGGCACAAGTAAGCGATCCCGCCTACGACCTACGACTTCCTCGATCGAACTGTCGAGTCGATCTGTTCGGCGTTTACGTTCACCGCTCACCGGTCCGATCTTGGTTGACAATTTATTATCAAATTTCAAAAAAAAAGATGCGTCTCGTTACGTCTATGACTTTCGATTATCCGAACGTTATTTGCTATTTGCGAACGTATTTTCCGCTGGAATTCAGTCGCTCATCTTACTCGCGCCTCGCACTTTGGCCGATCGCTTCTTTCTCCTGACTTCTCCAATTATTCGGCAATTTGAAGAATTCGCGAGGTTTTTTTGCCACAACTCAGATGCCAAGTAGCAAGTTTCTGACGCCGGTACGAGAAATTCAAGTTTCGTATGTTTTTTCTGCGAATACCACAGTTATTCGCGGTATGCTGACGGCAACTTTATAATTCGAATAGTCTAAAACTTCTTCGTCCGCTAATACGTCATAGCACTGCATAGACGCGTCATCCATTTTCTGCATGGTGTTGTCAATACAAAAAGAAAAGGCACGAGTGTATGAATCGTTATTGTTCCAACAAATGATCGCTTATTTCTTCACGATTATTTCCATTGTTTATACTTTTCTCTTCGTTTTCATTCGAGTCCGATATGTTTCAATGCTTCATTCGCCTATTTGCGATTAGAAATTTATTTCGAGGTTTGGATAACGCTGTTGCAGAGCTTGTGTGGCTTTTTATTAATAATAATTAGTAATCAATCATACTCGTGTGGTGTCAAATCAAATGGTGTGAATCGTACCTCGAATATCACGATGACGACTTCTATGATAAAAACCGACAAGTGTCCTATGCGTCAATGTGCCAAAAAACTAGCAAGTAATGTTCCTTTGTTAGATCGAAGAAGCTTCCGCGTCTTGAACTCTCGTGGAAATCAGCTCAAGTTGCGGTGAATGCTTTGTGAATTAATGTGATCACAGTTCTCTTCTGTATCGCCACGTGTAGTTTATTGCGAATTCAGGACGTTCTAATGTGCCTCTCTCGCATATGGCGAGGACCGTGTTCACCAGGAAGACTGAAATACGCGTCGACTTTAGTTGGCAAAAATTTAATCTGGTCATCGTTCGACTGTTGTCCGGTAGTTAGGTTGCGCAATATGTAAATATCAGTTGCTTAACCGAGACAAATCCCAAATTCCATCGCGTGATAAAGATCTGAAGACCTTGAAAGAGTTTCCTTAACGAGAGATCATTGCGATTCACCACACTCGAACTGGACATCTCACGCTATTGGCCTGTGAAAATGTCGTCTCTGACAAATTATAATTTGGCAAACAAAATGGCTCGACAAGTTTTCCTCTCGTTGTTCCAATGGAACGTGGCTTTGCGATACGTACGAATTAATTCCGAAAGTGCAAGATGCATTCGAGCCACATAACTTTGCAGTAAGTAGCCATGGATTGGACACGACTGCGACTTGGCATGATTTCTCAGAGATCGTCACGGTAAAACCGCTCGTGAGTCTGTTAGTGGCACTTTTGACCTGTCATGACATTGTTAGTGATAATTCACTTCCCACCGTGGTACTAATCCTGCCGTTTACAGTCACCGGGATTTCCCCTGATATTTGGATACGAACTGGCATCCTACTTCTAACATTGTTACACATGTGTCGTCTTTTTGTCGATTCATTTCGAACAGCCGTATGGTTGTCACGTTTTGCAATTACTCAAGTATTCAAGGTACTCCAGCACTGGTAACGGTGCGTCTGCCAACATTTGTTTGCCTCTTCGCTGACGGTCTACTCAACGTTGTTACGTATTCGCAGTGTTATTATGATAGTGACAAGTTTCTAGCTACCGCTTGTTTTTGCCTAGAGCTTGGGCGTCGAAAGAAAACACGAGGCGATCACTTGTGAGTTCTAACGAAAAAACCACAACAGATTTTTATCAGCAACAAAAAAATTGTTATTACTCGGGTGATTGTTACTTGAGTTGTAAAAACCGTTCGCCACGTTGGTCTGCGATTCTTTGTGACATCGCGATTCCATTTTTTCGGAATCGACGTATTCTTTGATCGTCTCGGAGACACGGCGCTATTTCTTTACGTTCATTCGTATAAGCGACATTTTGCTAGGTGTCTGCTGTTGATAAATTCATCCAAAAATTTAAAACGTCGATCTACGACGCATATGAATATCAGTGCTATTGGAATTTTTGACAATAATATGCCACGTCGGATCTTGTCAATCGAGATTTTATTCCAGATTTCTGTTTCACAAAATTCCAAAACACGCTCAGTTCTGTTTCCGATACACTTTAACCTTGGCACAATTTCAGTGTTTCAAGTCGCCGAAATAAAAAAAAAATCGCCACGACATTAAAATGATCTCGTAACCTCGACAGATGTATTAATTAATGCAAGATATTTGGTTTGAGAAATTCAGATTACAAACTGAGAAACAGTTTACCGATAAAGATTTAATATCCAGTCAACTGCAATAGCGTCGATATTATACCATCTGAAAAGAATCGGTCAACGTGGTGCTCCCAGTACTTGAATCATCAAGTCAACACGTTTAGAGATCACGAACAACTGACTCGGTAACGTTTCGCGAAAGAAATGAAACCATCGCCGTTTATAATCAAAGTGCAAAGACTTCGTTGGCAAATTCGTGATGTTCAACGAAAAAACCCTGTACGTGTCTTCAAACTTTGATCGTGCGACACGGATTGTCTATCTGTAACCAATGTCATTCGTATACTTGTCCGCTGCTTTCATTTGACAGGTTAGCTTTCACCGAAGACGAGAGTATTGAAAGATCATAGCAGAAGCACTGCATGACGTTGACTTCACTCTGCATATATATATATATAAATATATACATATACACATGTACTATGTATATAGTAAAAAAAACTACTGGCGGAGGCTCGTTAGGAGTAGATTTTTCAATATTTCACTCCAGAAATGCAAAAAACGCCGCTCCTGAAGAGCTTCCCAATGGCAAATTGCAGATTGGAAATGAGACGGAATGGTACTGAGAGAAGAGAGCAGCTGAGTCCGATCGCGATGACAATTTCACTATCAAAACCTTCCGAGTCGGTGAACGTCACGTTGTTAAGCATGGTGGGTGGGAAAAATTTGTTGGCATTCGTAATAAAATTGTGGAAGGTTCGATGAGTTTGCAATGGTAATCTTACACGTTCGTCGGTGAATCATCGCAGCGAAATCGTAAGATACCCGCTAATTCGTGAGTTTCTCAATGAAATACGCTCATCACTCGTGCTCGCGAAGGCTATCGTTGTCGAATAAGGAAAAAGAATGAAAATATTCACGTGTGTCGAGGTCTGCGGCATAAATCGAGTGAAAAAGCCTGCTGCGCCGAGTTCGCGTACCTGCTATACGCGCGCATGAGTTTATAGTCATTCACGCCAACGTTCGCCAGCTCAAAGTCAAGGTTAACAACCTTCAACTGTTTTGAAGCTTTCATAAGATCAGATATGATTCGGCGACGTACTAACGATAATTTGATTAGATGATAGATTGCTAAATTGCTACCACTTAAGCTAAACTGACAAGTGAGTGAAATGTTTCGGTATTAAACTAGCCTCATCAGGTGTTTCGCCTGTCGTGATATACGAGAAACTTTCACTCGGTTGTTTTGTAACCAGCTACTACGGCGTAATTGTATTGCGCGTTTTTTTTTCAATACGAATTTTTTCAATACGAATTATCCTCGAAGACTAGTTTGATGTGATATTCATCGGGTTATCGTGTTACGCAGTGCAGCGATGCATCGCTAGGGAATAGGAGGGTAACGACGAGCTCGTAAAACGAAGGTCGATGAATATATATTGATTGCACGTGAAATACTTTTTCACAGATTGAAACGTTAATCGGTGTGTTCAATCAAGGTGATTATTCAAATTGGATCAGGTTTTCAGCAGTCACTCCGATTGCTCCGAAGGTTACTGAATTGATATAGAAAATAAAAGAATTTTCGGATGTTTGCAGGCACGCTTCTCATTTTTATTCGTTATTCTAGTCGTTAATTCTGTCAACTTCAACGAAGACCTTCAAATTCCTTGAAATTCCACGATGACGTGGAAGATAGAGGGGTGAACATCCTTCCATTCCCTTACATCCACCAGTTCGACCTCGTAACATCGGCATCGAATTTTGTAGTTTGGCGGAAAACGATAAATTACACTGATCGATAGATAACAGGTTATTTGAAAATTGGAAATTAATTGACACAAAATTTACATATTCAGAACCATTCTGTAATTAATGACTGGATTCGACTCGTTCTCGTGCGAAGATCATCGAGCGATGAAGAATTCAATTAATACCAGCGTAGTACTACGTCGACGTTAATTGATCAGTGAGATCATTCTTTCATCATAGTGGAAATACGAGGTAATTCGCGTATCATCTCACTACCTAGTGACGAACCTATCCGCGATTCGTCCTCGGATGATTGATCGATAAAAAAAAATCACGAACGATATCGCGTCGCGGTAACATACGTGGTATGTTATTCTCACAATAATACTAAGAATATCATGTATTTACCTCGATCTTCTGACGTATCGGGAGTAAAAACATGAAAATATTGACGTTCTCGCATTTAATAAAGCGTGAAGTATTTTTTCCATTATTTGTCGATTACAGTTGATTGTAATGTACGATCACGTTCGTTCAGGTGATCATTAGCGGAAATACACGTCCAGGAACATTGTTTTCTGAAATCACCCAACTTTGGTCATTAATTCAAAGACGCGGAAGCGCTTGATCGGAATAGTGGAAACTCGCGTGCGTCACAGCATTCTAATCGTTCTGTCGATTAAATGATATCGTTGTCGTATAATCTGCGCAGATCGCAATCGACATCTTCGTGTCCATCAGATTCAGGGCTATATTTCCAACGACCCCTGACCTATTATTCATTGCTAACGGGTATTACATATACAGCAGCGTGCATTGGGCGTGACGTCTCTGCGTCACCACCAATATACCACTGATGAGTGGCATCTCGATACTCGGTGACTCGTCACAACACTAAATACCAGTGACCGATTTCAAATTCGCGAAACTCTTTTGAATGTGACTGGTACATCTTACCACTTTAAATTAACTAATCTGTCATGTGTACACAATATCTCATGGCTATTCGAGATTTCATCTAGTTTGATGTATTTTATATTTCCCATAGAAGATAGAAACCACGCTCGTTTCAGATCTACAATAATAGAAAAGCTCGAATGTTACATCTTATCTACCGCCACGCGAGTGGCGCGAAGAACGAAACTGAAATTACGATGACGAAAATTTATACGGCCTTTCGATGTTCATGATATTCAAATATAGAAATATGTAAAAGCTACATCAATAACAGTAATCATCAAAATCGTCAGGTAATAATCTCTCGCTATTCGAATAAGATCTAATTGTATTAGAACGGACAAAAACCTTGTATGTATCGATCGTGTGATGGGTATACTTGATATTGTATTATTTATACGAAATTGCATAAGGATGAACCTAACGAATTATTGTACCGTCGGATCATATGTTATTCGATTTTAATGTTCCGTTCGTGTTATTATGACCACAGGTATTTTTTTTTTGATTATCAAATAACATTCTACAATAGATTTTACCCGAAATAAAAAACGCTTGCCGTTACGAACCAGACAAAAATCACGATACGCGGTATTTTAGTTTATAATCATTGCGTTGCTCTCGAATTCGCATTAACCAGTTCGATGCCGAGTCATTCTCTTCTCAGAAGCGAGACGACGATGCAACGAAGACGAGTGTAACCCAGCGAACGTAAATAAATAGCGCACAATGTATGAATTATGCATAGTTTGTACGCCTTTAATTTTTTCTCCGATGTCTCAACCGGAGGTAAACGATTTTTGTATATTTTGTATATATATTGATGCATTCGCACGCGTTGGGCAATATTCAGGCAGCTACGTGTGATTTTCACGCGGGAAGTTGCAATCGACTCCCAAGTTTAGCGCAAACCTGCATCGAGGTTTGCCGATGAACTTGACACAAATTCCACGTGTTCGACAGATGTTACTTAATTGTTTACCGCGCAAAATGTATCTCCGAGTGACAGACCAGCTGACGGCAGGAGCGGATAGAGTTTTAATTTAATCGACACGAGTGAAATAATAAGACCCAATGAGGAATTCTGACCGTGCGTTGATTTAACGACAATTGACCACCTACTATGTAGGCCCGAATAACTTGGCGAGAACTGAATTGAAAATGAATATGCGCTAATAATAGTCGAGCACCTTCCGTCGAAAATTCAAAATCCGACGCGTTGTCGGTGCAAAGTGTGAAGCACCTCGCGGTTTGCGAGCTCGTGGCTGTATATTCTCGTTACTTCATCACGCGTGAGGTCCTTATTTTCATGCCAGGTACAAGTCGCCCGTCCGTCATACGAGTCTCGAATATCAAGCTCTACTATCGCTCTAAATAACATTCGAAGCATCGTCGGATGTCGACACACTTTTTCGACAGCTACATCCTCGGGTTATTGACAGTTCACCCGAGCCTTTCCCGTCCCAATTTTCAACAGCGAGTGCAAAAACGCCCGGCTTCGTTCGTTTCGTTTTTGAGTCCGGAATCAAAAAATCACCCGTTTTTCACATTTTTCCTAATAAAACAAAACTTTTCCTCGCCCAACTATTAAATTCGCGGCAAGGTATATATTTTCATGCATATTCCGCGTGAACCCTATTGAACCCTATTTTACGTCCTCCGTGCGACAGCGAGGAGTCTTCCGGCGACCTGGAAATCTTTCAGAGTTTTTATATGAAATCAAACAACATTTTTTCCTAAAACTGCGCGCATTTTTCCAACGTTTCTTTGCAGTAAAAAAATTGGATGAGAATATACGTCGAAAAACGGCTTACGATTGATTCTATCCGAAAGTCTGGATTCGTACGCTCAGTCTTTATTCGCCAAGCATGAAGGCCGTAGTGATTAGTGTACGAAAAAAATTACTGCATAATTCAGAATATCTCAGGTATGCTGCTGAAAAAAACAATGTACGTTTCAGTGAACTTTGGCGCGAGATCTGCAAACGCGTTGGTTTCCCCTTTTTTATTTGGATTCAGAGCGATTGGCGATACTTTAGATAACGATTTTGCGCGACTCGGTGACGATAATTTTCCCCCCATTATTTTTCTACGTTAATTGATTATTCGGCTGTCAGGTTTGCTCGTTGAAGGAACGTAAAAAATTTTTTTTTGACTTATTCTCATGAATGTTTGATTACGGATCACGCATAGCAGATTTCAATCGCGTAAATGGCTACTGATATCTCCCTGCTGAAATGGATATGAAAAGAAAAAGAAATCAGCGAAAAAAGTCGCGATCGGATGACTGCCCGGAAGCGAATGAGTTCTGTCTGTCGCGCGCATGTCTTGTCTGCTAATCGCTTCATTACGAGTGCCTAGAAACAAAACAATCATGTCCAATATATCATTAATCTCCGAGGCAAATCTCTTTGTATTCGCTGCGTGAATTATCAATCTTATTTTTCCTGTAGACCGATACCGAATTCAGTCGTCGCCAATATCGCTACGAATCGCGATATCAAGGATATCGAGGCATTGCCTTTGCTTATTGTTTCGTTGACATTCGCGTGACCAAGGCATTTCGATCCTTCATGTTGGTACCACCAACGAAGGCGACCAACGAAGGCGACCAACGATCGTGCTACTCGTACGATCTGTTCTTATATTTCTTGGGAACCAGTATGAAAATAGCCGCGACGAAACGGTGAGAGAAAACTGGTGAAAAAATCATTTTTGATATTAGGAGATTCGTGGCGAAACGCGACATCGAAAGAAAAAAATGCCCTCTCCAAACGAACAGCCGAATTTCGCCTCAACGAATACGCATTCTTCGAAAGGACGGTAAAACTCGACACATTTTGACCAGTTGAACGCGGGCAGCTCGTATTTATTTCTTGGCAAAATATAGGTATTCCCAGAAAAATATGATCTGCCCATGGCTGTTGGTCGTTAATAACAGAAGAATTCTTTTATTTTTCAAAATTTGAAGGATGTTCCCAGGAAAAACTTCCAGCGATATTGGAGAGAGAACTGAGATTATACTCGCTGATTTCGAGGGCTTTTTGAAAATCTATTCCAATGCTGGATCAGAATCGAATCTAGATTGTAGAAGACTTTTGAAAATTTAGCTCTAATATGTGAATGCTTTTCATTTTTCTTCGTCATATCATCTATGATTTAACGACACGGAAACTATTCTACGAAGCTTTTAGGTCATTCCTGAAATGCAATGGTTTTACTGAATTTTCAAAAACTCGCATTTCATAGATGTACAAATTGAAATAAACACTGGAAATTGGAACTAGGGAAAAATTTGATCGATTCTCGATTATGATTTTTCGCGAAAATGGTTTTCAAAAATTGTAGTTTCATCTCCGTTATTTGTAGGTGCGCAATTCGAAGGTTTTCTTGGCCTCTGGGTATATGAATTTTTCGTGTTGTATTTTTTTCGAAATCATCAAACAAATTATCGACGTGTCGACATATGTATTTTTATCGTTTCTTGTTAATCGTTTTCCTGGTCGCGATTCCGAAAATATCCGAACCGATTTGGCAATCGATCAATAATGCAACGTATCGTGACTTTGGCCTGGCTTGTACCGCTCGGGTGTTGTCCGTTGTTTCAATAGAAGGCTTGTATTGCTATAATTTGCATAATTATCAAATTGAAATTGCAAGCGAGTTCAGTTTCGCAAACAGCGCTTCGTGGCACCGCGAACGTCAAGGATGATGGTGTTTCCAATGAAAATTTTGCCGATTCGTATGGTCCGACCGAGGGGTGCTGGGAATCATTTTCCTCGCGTGCAAACGCTCGCGAGGTGACTAAAAATCCGTTTGGATCGCTAGAAAATCGGTGAAAATTCGCCGTACGAAACGACTGGCACAAAATCATATCGGGAGCCGAGACCATAATAGCTGACATCGATGCATAATCAACGTGACGGTGTGCCGGAATAGACGTTTTCAAATGCCAATCCAAAATTCGTTGGCAGAACACGCGCGGAGAAGCGCGACGTGTCTCGGATGTGTTTTATCGAAATGCAAAGTTAATGTCTTCTGTCGAAGGCACGCGTTGTTTTTCAATGTCACGTATGATATCGATACTTTCACGGCTCGCGAGACATCGAAAGTCTCATCATTAGGAAACGCTTGTTCCTCGCCCGAGCTTCTTATCCAGCACGGCAATCACCAAAAGATTGAAAATACTGATAAAAAGTATCGAAAACCCTCTCCGACTTGAATCGCCCATCGAATATCCAATAATTCTCTCAGAGTCACGTACATCGGAGGCCTGACAAAGAAATCATTCCGATCCGTCTCGATATCGAGAATGAAATTCCCACCGCGTTGGAAAGAAATTTCAACCAATCAAACATCCCGCTACCGATATATTAACATTCTGCGAAGCTCAAAATTTGGGAAACCATTCCGATCCATGAAACGTTCAACGACTATGAGACGGTAATATATAAATCGACAATAGGCTTCAAATAGGTAGTATTAATTTCGTGACGCCATTGATCACGTATAATGATAACTTCGCAGCTCCTTGTTAATCGGTAATTTCTAATCAGTCGCAATCGTTAGCGTACGAAACAGGTTGCTGACTGTTTTAAAAAAAAAGATCGTATATTATTTCAGTTTATTTATCGTCGTTTGGTTTCTTGATGAAACTTGTTGAAAGATCAAGCCGGATGATCTCAACGTTTGAGGTGTTGAAAAACGTGTTTCGGTTAGAAAACATTCAACCGGATCGTTGTTCGTCCACTCTCATAAATATACTTACCTATATAAAATATGCGATCGGTGATTTTTTTTTACCAAATTAATCAAAGGTCAATTAATAGTATCGACGGAATACTGCTGGATTTAATTCGAAATGACCGTGTGGAATACTGTCTCTACGTAAGAAAATATTTTCCACTCATCTCATGGAAAACGCACTACCTCTGTTGTTACGAAACGAGAACGAACGAGTTTCCGAACAGATTTGCAATTCGATTTAGCGTCAACACAGAAGAATCGTGAAATTTGCGAAAAAATGTCGAATCGTAATTTCATAAGAACAGATTTATTTTATGGATTTGCGAAATAATTATTTCAATATTTCCCCCGACGTCTCGAAATCCACGTTACATAAACTCGATTCGCGAGTTAATTCTTTTATTTTCCATGGCGAAATGTTTTTTATTCTCGGTCAATGAAATGTAACCTCACGCAACAGACCAGTTTTCATCGAAAGGTGGCAAATTCCTACTCGGAGTTCGCATATGCTGCGAATTTCCCCTAGAAATAATAATCGACAGTAGATATGGAATTTTGAGAAATAAAACTACAACGTATCGCGACACGGTCATGAGATGCAATTATTATATTTGTTCGACGATAATCGATGTGCTGCTGCGAATGACATAAGAGTATATTTCCATAAATATTTCACGTTCCTCGGAATGTTTCCAAGGTTACTGTCATTAGTCCCATGATATATTTTCACCATTGGAAAGTACGAGTAATCATTCATTCGATCCGTTCTACAATTTCTACACCATTTCATTTCGAGTCACGTAACGTCTAGGTGTAACATCCCGTCAACTTTTCCGCAAAAAAATTCGAGCCAACGATAGGATTTTATCTGACCTCGCTTCCAATACTTCCGCCAATTGCCCTGAATATCTGAAGAAAAATTATAGCAAAGACCGTGCGAATTACAACTGGAGAGTACTTAAAATGTTGAATTTAATGGATTTAATTTAATGAATCCTCACCCACCTGAAGGTTGAATTCAGCTTCTAATTTTCGAATGTCAGTCGAACTCTGTGAAAACGTGTATGGAAAAATACCGGTATCCGTGATGTTTCATCGATTACGTCCGACGACTGATCAAGGAATCGACTTTGCCATTGATCGGTGACCCAGAAGAAATATCATGACAAATTCGACCTCCATCTTACTCACGGGAAATATATACAAATTCTGGTGTAGGAAGAATATCTGCGATCGATCTACCGATCAAGGTTTCTTAATCGTTTTTACGACGAGGTGCTCGTATTTGTTCCGTCCTTTAACCTATTTCAATCGGTTACGAGAACGGAGGAATCGAATATTCTGATTTAATCGATCTAATCGATATATTTAATGGATCGTTTGTTTTTCATGTCGTTGGCCCCGCAGTTTAGACGTCAAGCCTTTGGTTCTTCGGGGAAAATGATTATTCCAAGCTGTTTAACGCGCAACTTACTTTTGGGCCATCGCGCGTTTCCATCCGAATTCACGGGTAGCGCAGCGTTAAAGAACTGATTGACCACAACCGAAGATCTTCTCCTGAAGCTTTTCGGGTTACTCGTCGCCGAGTATTTTGATTCGGTCCCCTCGAGGTGATCCGCTGTCGCGCATGGACTCGTGTTGACAGCAGAATACCTCCGTCCAGCAATTCGTTCCCAGATCGAAATGATGTCCTTCATCGTGGCACTTTACACTCGTCGGCGATTCGTTCGTGATAGGAAAAAAAAAACACTGCGACTTCACTCGCTTTGACTGTTTGCACAGAGATCGCGAAATGTTCAAACTGCTTGCACTGTGCGAATTTTCTGATCGAGCGCGAAAAACAACGTTGGATTAAGGTCGCGATACGTTTCCACGCATATCACCTATCTTGCCCGATTCCGGCATCAACGCTCTCCCTCGCGATGTCACCCCGTGAAAAACTCTATCGCGACGTCTCAGTTCTATTACAACGTTTCAATGTCAGAAAATAATTTCGTTTATGCCTTCGCGAAACATCGCGTGGTCCACTAAATCGATCGGTATTCTCTTCGCGACGCGATAAGAAGGTGCAGCGAATTACCGATGTCCGAAGCTCGATCCTGAGCGACCGGTGAGCGATGCAATGCAAAAGTGGCGAAAATTTCCAACCGTCTTTGAAAAATATCTTACAACGTACCCCACTTTCACCTCTGTGGATGATAATGGAGGTGGCTGTCGCACGTGGACCTGCAGCCAATCAGCAACGGGCTGCCGCGACTGCCGTTCAACTTCTAGTAGTCTAGACCACCGCCAGATACGGCTGACCATACGTGCAGTCAGAGGTCCGCGGCACACGCGTCAGTTGTTCTTCGAAGCTACATACTTTCCCATGCCGATGACTGCTGACAATAAATCCGCAACCGAGAACCTTCGAAGCTTCCAGGTCGTAAATGCGAAACGAATTGGTCGCATGATTCAGCGATAGTCTTCGCGATGGGCAAGATTTAGGCGAACTCGTAGCTTACGGTTCACACGCGTATAATATCGGCGATAAATTCGAAGCCGGTAATCACAGGTAGCACCGATTAACATAAACGACGTCTTTACTTTTTGCAACCAGAATCGATTCGCGATACACGCGCGCCGATCGGGCACAGCGTCTCGTCGCGAGTCGGTGCATTTGGCATGGTAATTCTCGAGACGTGGCGAATTTCGCTCGTGAATCCCGGATCATGAGATAAACACGAGAATATCCGAAATCAGCACGCTTATTAATGTATGTATTTAGGCAAAAATTCGAAAATCGACACGTCAGACCGTCGAGTGACGCACGTGCGGGGAAGTACGCCAACGATATTTATCGATACATTGGCTTTGGCGTTGAAACGTCACGTTGCCCGTGAATCGAGTCGCACGACGGGGCTGGAAAAAGCTCTTGGGACGAGATGGAAAACAAAGCGGTGCGACGCGGCACGTAAAAAGTTTCGGAGGGCATCCGAATGGCGACAATGTCAGACGGGACAGTTCGGGAAAAGATTCGAAGGGAAATCGGTTACATACGAGCAGACCTGTTTTAAGCCAAGGCTGGTGACCGCGTGACCAACCAAGTCTGCAACTCGAAGGTTATACCGCGACGATATGTTTATCGGCGGAAACTACGCGAGAGTCACGAAACCTGACGCATAACGACATGAAAGTAGTTCCCATTGCCAAACGATCTCATTTCCAAACAACAAATAACGAGCAATCGTTGATTCGGTGATGAACGATTGCGCACGGTGAAACAATGCGATTGCCACGCGTTGAATATACTTCTGCCCGAAACTCTGACAATTCGTTCTTCCCCTGACCTGATGGTCACTGGAGGAATATCTAGTCCTATGTCCACCTCGTTAGACGTGTTGTCGCGCACTTTTATCCGACGCGTTACGCCAAATCGCACAGATTCGACAGAATCAAAAATCGATAATGATTATAATCACTGTTCCCCCCACAAAATGAACAGTATCGTAGTATTAGTAATACAAATGACCGGGAAAATTTAACAATTCACGCATATTTCCCTAAACTTTTAAATTCGATGCATCGAAGGTTTTTCTTCGACTCGACCGGTCGAAGAATTTTTTGTTTGTAGCGTTGGTCTGCTATCATGATGAAGACCTTTTCAGTATCGGAATTATGCTCCTTACTCCTTAAATCTACGCGAACGTTACACTTTCGGGAATTCGATTCGTATTGTTATAGCAGAGACGTTCGAATGCGTTTTATCGCAATCGGTATTTCGCATTATTTTGTTTTTCTCCAGGACGTAGGTCCACTGCGCTCGCGTAACGCAAGTTGCGTTCGCGACAGATTACTTTCGGATATTCTGTCACCGCGAAGCTCACGTTGCCCGGACAGTTCTGCGAAGAATAACATATAGTACGTTAAGCCGCCGCGTAATAATCGACTAAAGCGTGATTATTCAATATTCCAGAGGTTCGGATGTTAATTGGTCATTTTGGTCATTAGTTTGTTATTTTTTGCGGCTTCGAACAAGATTCGATGTATCCCGATTGATTTGTCGGTATGCAATAATATTGTTTCAATAACGGCAATTAGGCACGAATAACAATATTGACGAGGCAACAATTAGGAAGATAAAGCTTGGGCGGAGAAGTGCCGATCGACGTCGAGCCATTTCGTGTTTACAGCAGCTTATGGAATATCTTTAATTTCCAGAAATAGCCTGCGCGAGCTTCGCACGTAATGCTTTGTTTCTCATGAAGTTATTGCGTAACGTTAAACAGCAAAGTATGCACTTATCCTGTATTTCGCATTCCGAATTTTATAAGTATTATCAACACGTTATTGATACGTTCCACTGTCGTTTCAGATTGATCCTCGCGCCGTTATTTCTATCTTTAGATCTGAGCACATCTTCTGACACGTTTACTGGAGCGATATTCTGCCAAATGAATGCTAAGTTCTCCACTCTTCCGGCATCCATTTGGCACGCGAAACTCAACGGAAAATTCCATACCATTCGTGAGCAAAATTTGTCCGGCAGAAAATTTGCGCATTTTCTTCGGACGCCTCTATCGTTGATAGAAAAATCAATGAAACAGGGAAACATGAGCACTGAAAAAGAGATACCAGCATGTTTCCTTCGCGACGAGCTTTTTTTAGACTTGGGATTTTTTATATTTTCGAAAATAAAATGTAAAAAAATTCGCGACAAATCGCTGAACGTATACAACTTTGATCGTCACAGTCTCATCCGTGTTTTGTTCGTCTCAGCTTTCGAATGTGGTAATTTTTTTCAAACAGATGTATAGCAATATCGGAAAAATACCACAGCGCATAAAACAACTGAATGACTTAACAGAAATAAACTGTAAAAATCATGATTCAGCTAATGAATCCGCATCGCAAAATGTTCTCTCATCGAAAATAGCCGGAACGCGTACGAAGAATCGTGGCTGAAGGAATCGTTAAGAATTACACGCTTGATATGTGTTATGAGAAACAAATAGTTGTAATTCTTCCTCTATAAACAGTAAATAACGATGGATCGTGAGATTCCTCTGTTTCCTGCGTCCTTGTTATTCATCTCTTCGTAAAACTTCTGATTAGAAACCCAATAATCCGTCGCTGGGGGCTGTACCAACGACGAATGAATATGTACATTTCTCAGAACTCCTAAGAACGAGCTCGCGATAGACGTGTTTCGAAAGGATACACAAAAACAAAGTGTTGTTTATCGCCATTCGTGCGATTAACGTGACGTATCGGTTAACCGCAAATTGCTTCGTTGGATAATGACACGTAGGTTTCGAAGCTTACGCGCGATTAACCAGGGGAATGTTGATCTGGCATCGAATGAAGCGATGCTCGATCCTCAGCCCCTCAATTCTCTGCGAACTGAACTCGGTAGACTGTACCAATCCGTTCCATTCGATTTTGACAGCTTAGATTTGGCATTCGAGCTGTTTGTGTTGCACTAATTAGAATAATCCACATGGTCGAGTGGAAAGAAAAAAATCACCATTCGGTATAAAATTGGACCTGTTGTTGTTATTATGAATGCTAAACGTTCGCTTTAAGTATGAATGACAGTGACCAGTTTTTCGTCTCCGAACTATTTTTGTTATTCATATTTTTACTATCCATTCTTCGAGTCCGACAAATGTCGTCATTTTTTGCAAAGTTGTTCGCGAAGGCAAATATGACTGACAGATTGCGTTTTTTGATCGCATGAAATATTGGACAAATTTTAGTGCGTTGGTAGAAATGAAAGCAAATGAAAATTGTCACTTTGCAGCATCACAGCCACACGAATACCGTGCGACGCGACAGGTATCGTTTTTTTTCTATCCGAGATACTATTGATAAATTGAGAAAGCAATACCTCTCGTTGAAAAAACCTTGTTGCTTGTTCACGATATTTCATCGCGAGTTGGAAAAATGTGAAACATTTTTCATCGAACGATAATTAATTCCACCTTTAAAGCTGGGGCGATTATGGATTGTGGCTGTAGCTGTAAGAAGACTAGCAAAAATCTATTGTTTGCTCGTATGTCCCAAGTTATCTTCATGCACCTCGTGCGAGAATCACAGTGAGAAATTAATAATCGCTCGTCTCGTGGATCTCTATTGATTAATATTTCATGATGATTTTGACTTTCATCCACCTCATATGCTCAACACCTTAATAAAAGGCCACTTTTAATTTTTACGCACAACAAATTTGTTTATTCCCCGATCGGTTGAATTCGTTGATCTAAGATTGAAATTCATTGATTGACGACGATAAGCATTGGGAATTTGCATGAATGAGCTTCTTTGTGAGAGATTATTCTAATCATTATTCAAATGTTTACGATCGTACGGATGAATTGTACACATTCAATTCTCAGACTCCATAAAGATGACTCATCGAATCATCACATTCGGAATTTTTATCAATTCCATCGTAATCTATGTATCGTTTCCCGCGTATCATTTGTTCATCGGTTGAAAAAAATATCCTAAACTGTAATAATTGCCAGTCCTACCTACTGAATATTCTAGTTTCATAAGCTTATTCCGACACGCTACTTAGCAAAGCGTGTAAAATTGATTTTCTCTTCTACTCAACATCAACATTATCAATGTTTATATTGTATTAGTATATCTCTCTGCATAATAGTTACATTGCAAGTGAATTAATGTGTAATTTTTCTTATCTCTGTCATACATTCCAAGCAAACCTTCTGAAACTATCCTTCCAACCACCACGAAGCTTGGACCGCCAATTCAATTCGTTCGTCTCGTTGTCAGCCGGAAAACGTCACACTGAAATTTTTTCAAAATGTTATCGTCGACTGAGGCGAGAAATTCCACGGTATACACGCGTCTGAAAAATCTTGGGTAATTTGATCCAGACATTATAATCGTACAAATGCAAATACATAGACCGAGATCAATTCGAGATGACCTCTGTGCGATAACTGTAATCGTAAGACCCTGATATTAAGTAAATTTTATGAAGAGCATCGATTTGTTAACGATATTATTTTCTATGTTCACGAACCTCGAATATTCTATTATTTCGTTCACATCGAGTAATACGCTGGACTTGGAACGAGTTTTGAACGAAAAATGGAGGCAGACGTACGCGAATAAGTTTAATTAATTGCTTCGCATAATGGTTGTTGAAGATTTTTTGAGACTGCAGTACATGTACACGTACGATGTGTACATCGTTTCGCGAATCGTGTAAACGCGTGGAATAATAATCAACTTCGCAACGCGATTGGTGAACAGTTTCGTTTGCGTCTTTGCTATGTTACGTCTGCATCTCAAATAACTTCCAATCGTATACGGAACAACGTCGGTCAAAATCCAAGATGAAATTTAACGACCAAATGACTCGCCGATTCAGAAATTGAGATTTTACAAGAAATCAATAAAAATTCTCATTAAAATGATTAACGCTGAAGTCTTCGATAAATTGTGGATAGAGGAGTCGTTAAAGTCTGCCAGAGAAGGAAAGTCATAATTTTCTTACAGAAAATAATTTTCTGCAGGAAAATCATAATTTTCATGCAGAAAATAATTTTCTGCGAACATGCGGGTGGAGCTAACTGTCAAGTGTTATGAAAAACATTGAGAAGTTGTTCGAATTATCGTGATCAGCGACACGGGAAGTCACATTGGGCCACCACAACTGTGAGAACAATTCTACACGAGTGCGATGCGACGCAGTTTTTTAATTCAAGACATTAACAAACTGACAAAAAGATGTATCAATAAAGGTTTTGTCTTGTACTTTCAACGGTACGATGCTAAATTTTTATTCCGCGCTTGTTAAGAAGAACATGCATCGAGTTGGCGAAACGTCCTACGAAATTTATAGGTGAACAATAATTCATTCAACTCATGATCTCAGCTACGCTGTATCTTCTTGTTGTAATCGGTAAAGCAACTGGACAAACTCGTGTGTTTTCATATATTTCTAGCTATTCCGATGTATTTTACAAGCGAGTTATGATGTATCGTCGCGCGATTTCCATGGTTCTACTATTAGGATAACGTTCGTATCCATCTAGCGCAGACATATGCATATTGTCGAACGTTTATTGCACGATTATGAATACTCTCCTGACAATGGTATCTAATTTTACCGACAACCAATCAAATTCGGTGATCTATTATTGCCGTGTATCGGTTGAACGATGTAAATATCACTCGCCAACTGTTTGAATTCATTTATCTGCGATCGAAATTTATCAGTTGATCGAAGAAAGCACGAATCATTTTCGCGGACCTACGATTCGCCATTTCGGTGCAAGAAAAGAAAAAAAAATTAATGGATCATCGAGTCGTCGATGCCGATTACGAGTGAAAAATGTTCAGCGCACGAAGATAATCCCACAATGTCAAAGCTGCAGAGCTTCAAATATCAAAGTCCGCAGATTCCCCAGCCGAATTGAGAACAGGATAATAAAGACAGAAGGGAGATAACGTATTTGCATCAAACGATGTGGGTCTAACCACAACAAGTGAACTCGGTCAGCCCCAACCAAGACGAATTTTAAGCTATCGCGCATAATTTATGCTATCGCCAGACAGAAAACGGCACTCTGACCAGCGCAATACATTACGTAAAAAGTATCGTTTCGCGACGAGTTTGCGACGTATCCTCAATTGAATCGCGCGACACAAGTCTGGCTTAATGAAATACGCGAATACGAACCATAAATATAAACTTGGACTTCGACAGTCTGAAAAATTAACATCTGTATTGAATGTACATCTGTACGTATATAAGGTTCCGATAAGCTGCCGTCATTGTCATTCCTCTGCGAGGCAGCGTCGTCTCGCGGTGAATTTCGTCCGCTGCAAACAAAAACTGGGGTCACATTCTGTTACACATCTCATTCCCTTCCGTGTTTTTGTAGCAACAAAATGAAATTCGTATTCGCTTCTTGAAAGTTTTCGTCAAAGTTAATCATTTTTGATGCAGAGATTATTAATAATTTCCTCGAAATTTCAGGTACATAGTCATATTCTGCGTAGAACTATCGCAGCCATGATCATTGTTATTAATATTTTAAGTCTGCTTGTCTAAATTCCAATCCAGTAAACATCTAACATTATTTAGAATTGAAATCAACTCGAATGCCTCATTCCATTGGAATTATTGAATCGTATCTTCAAAAATCTGTGAGGAACGTTGGACTTTTGCCATAGTTTTCACAGATCCGTCGGCGCTTTTCGACGTCAAAATCGAGAGAACGATATGAGAAAACGATAAAAATGTCGATCGTTTCGTCCGGACAGTCCTTTAATTGACTAATCGGGTGCAGTAAGAGCGGTCAGCAATCTTCGTCCGCAACTTACTGCAACGCATAAGCTGATGATCTTTGCCTTTTGCGAGTAACTCTTTCGAAATGGAGATGAAAAACAAAAGGTCATCTGTATTGGCACGTGGAAAGTCGTACGTTATACGATTACGTATTTTTTGTGAGATTTCGCCGACGGCAGTCGTGACCCATAAATTTTTGTGCAATCGGTAACATCTCGCTTCCATACAAATTACCGCTTCGCCAGATAATCCGATACGTGAGAGCATTGGGTCAAATAGTCATGGCAAGACTTTTTGCAAGAACGCGTCGAAGATCTCGAGTTAGATGAACACGAACGTCTTGAAATAAATGGTCTCGAGTAACGTTCGTTATTATTCCGAGGGAGCATTCAATATCAATTCCAATATCGAGCGTGTCGAAATGGAATTATGGTATTCTGTGCTCGCAACAGGAACGATGGTTTCATGAATAATTGACGATGGACTTGTTATATTGTCCGAGTCACGAAGTTGCACCTGACATTCAAGTCTGAGACGCAAATTTTGTATGGAATTTCTACTCGAGTTAAAGAATCTCAAGAAATCCCTATCAATCACTGTGGGATAATTCGTGGGGAAATAAGATTTAACATTTTCCGATACTCTCGTCATTTCGCGTGAGACGACAGAAATGGATCAGAGGCAACTCGCTAATCCGTGTCTTCGACCAACCGAAATAAAATGAGACGAGTATCATGGACAGTGACTCTCATAGTCATCAAGTACAACAAGATCTGATCAAGGACTGGAGGCGTTTGCTAAGTATTTATATGAATAATTTAAGGATGCTGGAAGGTATGTCAACATTTTACGATACGAACGAAAATTTAGTAGAATGATGCTCGGTTAATGCCATAGCTGATATGAACATTTCAAACCGATCCACTAAGCCGTTAAAAAGTAATTACAATTTAGAAGAATTGTATCTTCACAGGTAATGCTACGGAGATTCGTTGACCCGGCAGGTTAAATTTAGTTTTATTAGCAAAAATATGATACCAATTAACTCAAATTTTTGTATTATGTAACTCGAATTCTAGAGAACAAATTTTGCCCAGTTTTGGTTAAGTTCGCTAATCGGTTATTGAACAAAAAATGACAAACAAACCGAAAACCTGGTTTTTATTCGATAAATTACACGGACATACATTATCTTTCATTATACGACTATATATTTATTTTCAAGGTTTTTTTTTTAAGCAACTTTTGATAATCAGTATTATTTATTTCAGATGCATTAAAAACGATATATTTTTTGTCCAGGTTCGATTCAAGGCACATTCGCTTCCAATATCTTGTTAATAATAATGATTACAAAAATTGACATTTTACACCTACATCCGTACATTTCAGAGAAGGTATAACGAGTATCGGGCTTTGCATAGATGTAAGATGTGAACTTTTGATCACCTGGAAAATTTCTAGCAGTTCTGATCAACGGCACGTTCAGCGTGAGCATCTATATCGAGGTCAATTTCATCCGATGTTACGAATTAATACGTATACGTCGGAAGGATTAATAACTGGTCGTTGATTCCTAGGAATTAATGGTACGCACTCGTGATTCTGCCTCCAAGACCCAAAGTCCGATCATCCAATACATGAAAAAGTGGCCACAACCCACATGCTACCACTAAACCTACCATACGTGAGATTCCGTCTGCAAACATTTTATACATTCCCGAGGCGATGGACTCTCGATCGAAATCAACAACTCGATATTCTCAATTACGTGTTATTAGCGTTGACGGCGCCGATAAGTTACATTAGTCATGATACAAATGGGCCGATGCTCGTGATTCTCTTTGAGATCGTCCTGTTTAGATTGAAAATTCAGATATTAACGTGTAAAGTATCATACGACCGCTATGTAACACGACAATAATCACAAGAATGGATAGGATACAAAATTCAAAAAATCTAGCTGTACTTTGAACACGCAGCCATTGAATTCATCGGCGAATTATTATTAAATTCTTTTTCACTTCGACGCATCCATCGATATGACATGCATAAAACGTAACACGTGGCCTTTAGTTTCGTTTGTTTTTAATTTCTTCAGCTCGTTACTTGTTTGCAGACGAATTAAATCCTTGGATGTGTGTATTCCATGATTATTCGCAATACTGGAATTAACGATTGACGCAAATCGGTTTTTTAACCGTAGTCGATCTAAATGTAAAGCCTAGCATTTGGCTAATTTGATCGTGACTCGTTGAACAAAAATCTCAAGCTAATCATCGATAATCATATTGCACGTGGAAGAGTCGAAACAGCAGAAAACATTCTCCCGACTGAGAATCAAAATAAATGTGACGATCTTTGTGGGTGAACTTCAATACCTGTTTGTTTAAAGCGAACCAACAATTATAATATTATTGATTCGAAAGCTTGTCGAAGACACTAATGAAATCCTTTAAACTCTAGTGAAGGTTGTATTCGTAACTGAAATGGCGATCACCTAAACAGATCTTGTGGCGTATAATTAGCAGATTAACGGTACAAAATGACACTCGTATCAACGATTTTTTTACTGGCCCGCACATAATAATCGATAAGATTCTCATTTTTATACCAAGGATTCATTTTCGATGGTCAAGGATACGAATGCTAAGTCATGGATTGGAGATTATTCAATCTAGATAGACGCCAACTAAATTTTTTTAATGTATTCGGCAATATCCCAATAAGATTTGAATTGCTTACGTTGCATCCTGTTGCGCAAATTCAAGCACCTGTAAAAAATGGCATAAAATAATTTCAACGTTTTTTGCTCGCTGCATTCTATGCGATTCTGTGGGAAAATCCGCCCGGCTATTTGACGCACAGCACATTTCATGCTGATGTAACTGTTGAATCAAAAACTCAAAATTAATGATGAATATTATTTGAAGTTATCGATTGAGTCACACGTACAACCCGGATTTAGAACCCTGCCACGTATTAGCGAGGCATTAAAATTTATTTCAACCTTTTTTTGATCACAGCACCAACGCGCATGCATAAATATCTTGAGATCATCTCGAGACGTTCTTAAAATCGACGACTTCTTAATCGAATCAACTTTCAGTGGAAATATCAGGGTCGACAATCAGAAATTAAGCGAATCAGATTCAATGAGAATTCATCGGATTTTGCAAATCCTTACATTAGTCGTATCTTGTTTAGTAAATCGCCGATAAAAATATGACAAACATAACGATCTCATCATTATTATCCGACGTGCAAACGCAATAATAGTTTTTCGACGAACGGGTAGACTTTTGATGTGATTTTTGTTGTTGTCGCGGAACGATGAATCAGTCCTATTGCATTATTTCTCCTGAAGAATGAATCTCAGGATTATTGAATAACGAGGCCAATAAAGCGTGCTTTGAACAGCTTTCTTCTAAATGATTTCCGTCGGAATCTGAAATGTGATGCTATTTTTGTTCCACTATCGCATTGTCCGGAATAAAAATAGTTTTACTGCATAAAACCACCTTACATTCGTACCGATTCAAAAATTGTTCGTCAAAAAATGAACACATGAACGAGGGCCGCGTCTCTCACGGTTATCATTGGGCCGGATAAATGAGATTTTTTGCGCTTACAAATTTTGTTCTCCTAGCCAAAGCTACTCTCCAATTGGTGCGCATCATCCCCATGCTGGCCGACTCTGCGCTCATCTTAAAAATTCTTACATAACAAATTCTACGAAAAATTTCAAAATCATCGTTCAACAATTTGCAATTAGGTTGATGTATCGCGGAAGCGCAATGTGGAAATATCAGCTAATTAATGGCAAACAGGTTCAGGCTGACGCCGTGGAATACGAATACGGTATTTTGCACGCGAATCAAGCTAGAGTCTATGATTACTGATCCCAAGATTTTTCGACAACGTTTGCGTCAATGCCTTTTACAATACTTCGAATTTTTATACCGCAAAAATAAAAACACGTACGTCAGCAAACTTCGGGAAGCCCCGTAGCTATTAGTAATTGCTACGAACACGCGGTTATTATTTATTTTTTACGAGTCCTAGTTTGCATTTGAGAAGCACAAGTTTGATAGACCTTTATTTCGGGAAGCGAAAAACAAAATGATTCGGCGCGTATCCCATCGCGATAGGTCTGTAGTTTGGCTTCCGCAATATAAATTACAACGCACCAAAAAGAATCGTAGGGAATCATTTGGGCACCGTTTTATGTTCGGCGAAGATCATCATAAAATCGTGTCGATTGGCGCGGTAAAAACAATGTTTTTCAACCATTCGCAACTATCGTATGAAACAATCGAACGAAATCATCCGGATGATAAAATTGCCAACAAAATTGAAATGCACGGAAATTCTTTTATAGTTTCTTCCATCCGCTACTATTTGCTATAACCAATGTAACGAACATTTGGGCTCGAGTTGCGCCCTCGAATCGAACGTTTTTAACGTATTTTGTCCCAAGATGTAAGTACGTATATTTCGGCGAATTGACCGGTTCGAAAAACGTTTCATCCGAATTTTGAAATAAATAAACGCGATCTTCGTGTTCTATTATTTTACCGCAAACGGCATTGGAAAGTATTCGAAGCTGTCACTACGTACATCAGTGTTGATGTGGTTCCAAATAATAAGTCATATCGAATATTGTAAATTCGTTTTAGCCGAATAAAAGTGGTTTTCTGCGACAAAATACCAAATCTTTGAATGTTCGTCTTCATCTCGCGTCAAGATGGTTGAATAAAATTTTGGACCTGAACTTCATCTGCTTGAAACTTGAAAGCCTGATCAGTTTCTGTCGCGCTTCGTGCGTTGGGATATTAAATATCGTTGAACTGTTGTTTTCTATTTGATGATTTCGATTAATAGACGTTCGCTTAGAAGTGTGAGAATGGTCATCTTGTCGTGAACCAAACGAGCTATTCGTTATCCTCTCTAAAACGCTGTTAGCTTCGAGAAGTGTACGAAG
Organism: Arge pagana; assembly: GCA_963969455.1. Lineage (NCBI taxonomy): Eukaryota > Metazoa > Arthropoda > Insecta > Hymenoptera > Argidae > Arge > Arge pagana. The sequence goes on along the minus strand of OZ018308.1, from coordinate 13,570,412 downwards.
TAGAATGTAAACCTCCTTCTAAAATAGATGCTAAATCGAAGGGAATTAAGACGAATAAATCAAATCGAACGATTATAATAACCGCCGTGTGTGATTATGATACACGAGTACGTATATCGAAATCAGTAAAAACCTGTCCAACGCTGTTAAACTGTTACGGTGCGAAATTTCAATCGTAAAAACTCGCCTGGTCGTGAGAAAAATAAATCTGAGATGAAACATTTTTCTTTTTTGGTGTCACCGATGACGCAGGTAATGAAACGATTTTTTGTTTCCAATTATTGATGTATGATTTCAACTTTTTTGACTTTGCTTGCGAAATCGCCCGCGTCGATGAAGAATAAAATAATAAAAAAAGCATCCGAACGATGAACGTTCCATCGTTGAATAACGACTGAATAGTCGCAAGCTCGTGTAATTAACAGTTATTCACTCTTGATCCGAATCACTTGCGGATCAAGGCTATGAAATTCGGAAGCGATGATCGAACGAAAGGAATAATAATCGATAATGATTACGATTGGGAATGTCGACAGAGCGGATCCAAATATTCCGCCGAGTATTATTCCGTAAAATGAATGATTTAACGACCTGTACTTGTCATTAAACGACGCTTTGACTAATTCGAATATCACGGTTCGTTTCGTGTAGCCAAAAATATTCCACTAACGGCGGCATATTCCAGCAGGTTGATTGCGTACAATGAAACGAAGTTTTGTTTTTCTTCTCTGCAATGGTAACGAAATGTCCGTGCGAATATTTTCAAAAAGTGGCAATTCCCGAATAGAAGGCATCTGAAGGCGTCGACAATGAATGATTGTTCGTTAGGGATGACGACAAATCGGTGCCCAAGCAGAAGAGCTACAGTGGCCACGAAATCCTCCAATAAAGTAGAAGGTCGTGAAGAAATAACGTATTTACGGCTCTCGTAAGCGAATAGAGAAATTGAATATCCGCTTCGTCGATATTTTGAACCCGTCATTAAAAAATTGTCGACAAATTTGGGAACAACGAGAAACATATCGGGAACCTCCTGAATAATTTCATCTCGCGTAGCGTAAAAAAAATGCGTAGATCTGTGTGCCTGTAACGTTCAATTTATTTTTGTCTAGACGCGAGAACTCTTCTCCATTCGAGTTTCAAAGGGACAAAAATTGTGCGCGATACTCGTACGTATGCTGACTTTGGAGCGTATCAAATATCACGAGTATTCGCAACGTGGTCGCAATAATTATTACGCAAGATGAATTATGTGAAGTCAGTGCTATTTTTCAAGAACTTCGATGTCGCAAAAACAATATTTACATGTTACAGGTAACTGTCGTGAAAAATAAATCGCACCTCATCGGATCAATTAATCGTACTGGAATTAATGAATCCAATCAAATTTTTTCAAATGTTTTTTCGTGTTTATTTTCGAAAGCCGCAAAGTCATCGAGGCGGGTGAATAAGATAGTGGTTACGTAAATTTGGTAAATTATAATTTGCGGATAGCCTATAATTTAGTGCGTACTCGCGAATAAAACGTAGCGCTTGAAAAAGAAAATTAACTTATTGAAGAGTCGAAGGAAATCAATGTTGATCGGCATTGACGATTCGGATGTGGAATATGATGAGAAATTAGCAGATTCTCGATCAAGCATTTCATTCCATAGAAGTGGAGAGCTGATATAAATAATTATAAGTATAAGTATAAGAAACTAGGAATAGAATGCAAATTTTCAAACGCCTATTTTGTCAGATTTTTGGTTAACGTTTTCTGTTCTCACCTACTGGTCCCTGAGGCGATCAAAAATTACCTAATTTATATCAAATTACGTAACTTATATATTCAGGGAAACGATGAATTTAAACGGAAAATCCTTCGATGATGAGAATTCTCGTTCTTGGATTTTCGTTGAAAATAATATTTTCGACGTCTCGTTTCCAGAATACACCGGATGTCGCGCCCCTGATGATCATTACCGTACAGCCACTACCGAACAGCTTGGGAACGTTGGAAATTTGAAAACAATTAGAACTCAACCATGGATATTCGCGGGTAATGCGAAAATATCCACAGTACGTGAAACAGTTAGGTACCTTCAACGAAAGATTAATTACAAAATCATTTCGGGTCATGAAAAATCTGACACGGAATGTGAACAAGCAAGAAAGTTTGAGTGTAACCATTAAAAGCGAATTAAAAATAAACGAGGACGAAGTTCGGTATTTCTTATTTTACACATTTTTCCATTCTTTAATAAATATTTTCACGAGCCGCAATTGAGTGGTGAACAAAAATTTCAAGAAATATTCGCATTGTATTCCGATTATTTTTCATAACTCCTCATTTTTTCTACGTTGCAGGTCACTGTTGAAAATAATTTGTGATACACGCCCGAAGAGAAAAACAGCGATCTATAAAGAAGTGGATAAGTTCAACGCTTTCCCAACAATTTTCGAAAACATAAGTTCTACTCGCTTTGGGGCAAGAAATTTCAGTATTCTAAATTGTTGCTGAATGGCGAGACTTTAAAAGTCTTTAATGTAATTTTATAATTTTTGATAAAATTCTAGCACAGCCTGAATTTAGTCTCAATTCTGGAAAAATGCTATTCCGGATATCGAATCACGATAGTCGAATGATTGCCGATCGAACGTGAAATGCTACGTACGTAGGAGCTTATTCGAATTGCTGCATCTAAGTGAGCGGAAATTTTCGGAAATCGCTGGACAATATCTCGCGTTCAAGGCGAAATCTGCACTTGATTATAATCGACGAACTTGCAACGTATACTCGGGGATAACGAGAGGTGTTATTAATTTGCAATTACCTCTCAAAAACCTTGACAAACAATCCGTGAGCTCTGGCTTCCAGATCTCACGGGAATGCCACGTTTTGCATGAAAGACTACCGTTCTCCACAACTCAGCTTACGTTTCCCGCCTGGAGCTGTACAAACGTCATCGTATGATGTATTGTTTATGACTGCTTCGTTAGCCTGTCCCATTTTACATACGGCTGGCATAGCTCTATTTTTTGTACCCCGACGTCACATACCAATTCGAACAACTCATAAACAATAATACGTGCATCGATACGCATCATCAAGGATTATTCTCTCAGACTGTCGATTTATGTTTACAACCCATCACTGTCATTCAAAAGGTGCGAGAAAACATGTTTTTTTCGTCAATTCAAAAAAAACAGACATTTTTGCCGACCGTCGATGTAAACAATTTTACAATGTTATTACGATGTAAAAAATGTTGATCCATAAAGCATCATTAAGCGTTTCGCGAGTCGAATCCTAGTTGGTCGGTCGGTTGGAATCAATCGGAAAACGTAAGAGCACAGAACATGTAACTACTATGTCGAGGACCTTGAGAGACGCGATATATGGAGCGGAAAACGTTGAATCAATGGAAGTAAGATGTCACGGTGATACGTCATTTGCATATTGCTCGTGTTTTATTCAACGGCGTACAAAAAATAACCTTTCAGTACAATGAAAATAGAAATCTGTCCGTTGTGGACGTAATATATATTGGTATCCCATTATTGCTACCGAACGGCTTCTTCATCCCACAGCTGACACTATATCTTCGAACAGACTCGGAAATTATTGCGAGCACTGTCCACTCTTGATCGTTGCCGATAGCACACGACCATATCGTAGAAAATCCACACGTGATTGAGTGACATGCGACACATTTGTTAATTCGACGGCTCTATTCGTGACACAGAAATGAATGTTCTAGCAAATTTGTCTCTAATGGCGACAAACACGCACGACTAATCTGTACATCTTGCAATAGAGAATTATACGAACCTCTCTACGAAATGACTACCAAAGACTTACCTGTAGTAAAGCTTGTTTCACAGGCACGCGTAGGAGGTTGATGCCAAACACCCCAATTCCCTACGTACCCAGAACAATGACCCGTCTGACGCTCCGGCGAATCACAGGGATACGAATAACCCAGGATGCAAAGTCGTTGCCAAGACAGCTCTGAGCCATACATTGGGGTCTCCAGTTGGAAGCTGGTCATTTTCGAATTATCCTTCCCTGCCATTCGGCATCCCGTATCATCGAGATCGACTGCCCAAGAAAGACGGGACGATTTTTTTCCATGCCAGAAGACTGATTTCGCCAATTGCAGCCAATTTCAAATATTGCGTCGTCACATCCGAGGTCAGCTTCGCTGAATTCCGGGCCCAGGTATGGGGAGAGGGGATTCCCCAGGAAAACCTTGGAGCTTGGATCGTAATATACGTGCCCTGATGCACGGTGAGACGCGAAGAGACTCACCGCTCAGTTCTTCTGCAGGGTACTACCCAAGGTGAACGGGTGGTAGGACTACGCGTTACTGATATCGGGATGCACGCGTATATAATCATATCTATGCAAGGAGAAACTTTCTCATCAAACTGCACTTTACCGACCCTGACTCCGTTTAATTCGATATATTTTCTTCACTCGTGAATATTTCAGGCGCCATATATCAGTAACAAAGCAATAATTTTCCACCATCTTAGTTCGTACGATTTTCTACGTAGACCCACGCGTAAAAAATGTGTTTTGCTAATCATTTTCGACCCATTTAATTCCAAATCTATCACTGCCGATGGATATGAATAAATTGAGCGCGGAAAAAACTTTATACAAACGCAGAAATGAAACCAAAATCACGCGGGTGGTGAAAGAATAAATCAAAATTACTCTCGCCCATTTTTGAGATCTCAGTTGCGTTTTATTGCAGCTGATCGGTGATGCCTGATCTGTCAAAGTGGACTATCAGAAGGAGTCAAGATCAGTAATGTGCGAGGATATAGAAAAAGAATCGCGAATCTGCACTGTAATTCTATTCGCCCAACACGCATTCATTTGAATTACGTAAGTCGAATGTGAAATAACACGTCAGGAAAGCGAATGCACGGCCAATATCGTGAATCTACAAAATACCGAGGCGAAAACTCATTCGTCGTATAAAAGTGTCGTAAACATCGGAGTGATCAGTGCGAACGTTAAGCCAGACCCAGAGCTTCTTTCGCCGCACATTCATACCGTGAAAATCACTTGCCAGGTTCTTACACTTGAAAACCGTGACAGTTACAGTAGTTACGTAATTCACAGCATCTTTTCATGTCATCGTGACTTTATTATCAACCGGCTTTGGAGTAGCATGATCATTCTTATACGAGTATGAGTCATTTTAAAGCGCGCCATATACTTCGCAGTTCACCGTTTTTGATCATTTTATGATACCTGTACCTATGACACCTCACGGTGCGAATAACAACCCTGCATTTTTATTATCCTCGCTCCTCATTCGCGCGTTTCGCGATGTTTGTAGTTACGAACGTCCGCGGGCTACGCGTAATGACACAAATATTTATAATCAAATCCTTTCAAACATTTTAGGTCAACGGGACGATTTCTCCTACTGTTTCTCTGATCATTGCAACACGCGAGCTTGGCGAGTTTTTATGCTTGATTCGATTCACGCAAAAAATGTTGATTTAACGTCGCTTGAAAAAGTTGGATATTTGAGGAGAATCGAGAATTGTCTCATCTCAATGTTAGCAAGCAAAGTATTTTACAAATACTTATTGGGTGAGCTTTTCCAGGCTAGTCGACGCCTGTTATTCGAAGTCGATCAAAATATTGCTGTTGTGAGAGAAATACCTGCAGTGTCGTAGGACAAACTGCTGGCGAAATAATTCAAATCACAAGTTTATTAGTAAACAATTTGCTGCAGACGAAAACTGGTGCGTCTCAACACAGTGAAAAATGCTCAACTGGATTTTAAACGATAAAAAGGTCGCTAGCATTTAGCGGCTGTGTAGTTCATTAGAATAGTTATCTCTATTTGGTGAAGTCACTTTTTCGAATGTTTACTCGAGTAATCGCCATGTCAACACATATACCTGATTTTGCATCGATAAAAAGCGCATCGATTCGAGTCAATATCGAACTTGTGCGAGCTGGCTTCGCGGTCAATTAGCTGTCCGATGAGTTGAAGCACAAGTTGTGCGCGTACGACTGCTTTGAATCTGCTGAAAAATATCTGAAAATCAGGTCTTGGAATGTGCAGCTATGTACAAAATAAACACGGCGTCGAGATAATCCAAATTTCCATGTCTGCTCGCCACATTCAGTGCACCGATTTGTTTATCAAATGATATTTTGCATTCGAGCGTTTGTTTGCCTGCTGTTACAAAGTGAGAAATTCGAAAACTTTCATTTGAGCATAACACGTTATTTTTTCGGGTCATTCGAATGTCCCGCGACAGTAGACACCGATTATGTTAATTTCTCATCGTTTCGGCAATTTTGTGAAATATCAAGCTTCGAAATTGACCAGAATCTATGTTGCGATATTTGTTCTCCGATTTCGCTTCGTTAACACGAATGTTAGCACCTTTTGCGTCACTTTTGCTAATTCCTTCACCTTGAAATTCATACTTGCTAAGTTTTCGTGTAAAATTATACCTACCGCGTATCCGCATTCCCGCTTTCATCATTTTACGAGGCATATCATCGCGGAATGACTGGCAATACGACATTTTCATGAGAAAAATGGTCAAAGTCGTATAAAGCTTTTTAACCACTTCATTTCCTGTCTAAAATTTAATTCAGCTGTTCTCTTTTACAAAACTAGTTTACTCGGGTTGAATCACTCGAAAAATAGTACACATTCTCGGGGATTTATTCGATTCAGATGCTAATTCGCATCACGTAGCGCGTTCATTTGGTTTTCAATGATTCCTTCTCCCTAATTTTTTCATCGTATTCGGGATCCATGCACAATCTGTCGTGCATATTTTTCTATGTTTTGTTGACTGGTTCGAGAGTTTTCGGAATTTTTCAGATACCATTAACTACTCGCATGTTAATGATGCCAACAAAATAATAGCCTATACTTGTTTGCCTTCAGCTCGACTTCTCGCGCGAACAATTCGTTCTGATTTCGTACGTTGACGACGGAAAACGTGACATTCTTTTGTGCACGCGTTTCAATTCTTCTGGTATAAGTCACACAGGCGAATTTATTGTAGAATATGGGAAAATTTCCCAAAAAAAGTAAAAAAGTCCTGATGCAGTTCGTTCGGTGTTGCTGCTTATTATAATAAATGATAGTAATTTTGCAACAGCATCACGACAATTGAATAATTCTACGAATAACGTTTTCTCTTCGCAATGCTGCGAAGAAAAATCGTCGATAGTTTACCATTATAAGATCACCGTGAACGAACGAATCGAGGTCCGATGATTTCAGGATCCGAGGTTTATGACTTTGCAGGGAATTCCCCGTGGATACATGTATCACAAAGTCAACTTTATTTATCATGCGAACCACCGCCGAATCACGGTCGATAGCTGCGTTAGTAGTTAGGCAGTTGGCATCGCCAGAAAGCATCAAAACAAAATTATTATTTGTCAGTAAAAACTTCCATCTGTATCCCAGAGGTGATTTCATTGAAATAGATACGAATGCTAATCGTAATGCTTATAAGACATGCAACGGCAGAGAATATTCATTTCCGAAATTCTCCCTTCGAAGATTGTTATTTCCACAAAACACCGCATCGCGCCTATTACCTCGCTGTCTTTCACGTGAATATATACGCGATGTTTGTCAATTCATTTAAACGGTATTTCTGAAAAAACACGGCGAGTATTGTTTTTGTAATTCACGCCTATTCGACATCGGTGGCGCGTTTTTTTCTTCGTAGTCAAACAGAAAGTGTAATCCGTGAGCGATGCTACGTCACAGAACTTCCAAACCTTCAAAATATACCTGGATGTTTGCACCTTTTAATTCTTCTTAGCTCAATTTCAATCAAATTGCTGTTTATATGCAGTGACTAGAAATATTCTGTGACGTAGAATTGCAAAAAAATTGCTGATAATCCGAATCGAATTCAGTACCAAATCAACGCGAACCAATCACGGATACGTTATTCGTATTATATCGGATGATTTGACTAATTCTGAAACCCGATAGAAGCCTACAAATTACGAATGGTAAACGCAGTTGATCGAAAAAAAATTGTTACAGTGTGGGTTAATAGCATATCGAGAACTGCGAAAACGGTAGTGTAGTAAACGCCATCACAGAAGCCACAAAAGGAACCGTGAAAGCAGAATATTTAACGAAGCAGCTTTTATTACTGGCGAACGACTAGTCGTCAGATTGACTCGACATTTTTTACGGCAGGATGAACAAACATCGCAGTAAAACACATTGAAACCCAAGTATCAGGCAACAAAGATGAATGCGTCAAATTCAATGAAGAACCACGAATTATCCAGCTTAAGTATGATTCGTTGTGATGCCATCTACTTCTTTTCTGCCCGTGCACACGAATGCGCGTGTAAATCCATGCAAGATCAGCTCGACGACGTATTAAATACGCGAGTTAACTTTATGGCAGTGAGAATCGAATGATTACTGTTGTAGGTATCATTTCAATCGAAGCCGATCGACCACAATAGTATTTCACTCGTTGCATTTTGTAGGATTTGTTTTCGCGTTGACATTTTTACGATTCCTTGCCAATGGTAGTCTGGTTTTTACAATTCCTCGCCAATTAGTCTGACCTTCTGATAAGTGAATTGGTATCCAGAGATTCCGCCGACAATTTTTTTTCTCGCAACGACACTCATCGAATACGCTAATGTTGTTCTCTGAAGATAAATAACTTTTCTTCTGACAAGATACGAAAATCAAATCCCGTTATCGCGGATGACAGTTTCAGAATAAATGCGTTTACATTTGCTGATTGAGGAAAAAAATAAGTACGAGGACACAGACTTTTTTTTTGCCTATTGGAAACCTGCAGGCTCATTGATATGCAATATTTATGCAGCCATCGGAGAATTTCGATCAATATCTGAGTTTCCGTTCGCGATTTGATCCTTTTTCTATGATTTGTAGAAAAATGTAAGAGATTGTGTGTCAAATAAAACGCGGATGGCTACTTTTCTCGCGTCATACTATTCATGGTAGATGTTTGTTTCAATGGTATGTACATTGCTGATGAGTGCCGATTGCACGAACTATGACTCGTATACCAATCTCTGACTTCTAAGGCGAAATACTCCACTTGGCGAAATGATATAAGACGAAGTGCCGCCGGCAGCAATAAATCCAGACATACTTAGATCCTTTCCTTAGATTCCTTTGATGACAAATCTTATAGCAGCAAGGCATTCGTAGTCGCAACTCCGTAATTAGTCTAGATTCCCATCAAATTTTCTAGGACTACGTCATCTAAATACTCCGAGCTACTCGAAATAATCCAAAATTCCGCTGAATTTTTACATTCACGATTGTAATAAAGTGCACTCCACGTGTACCATTGAGCTGTTTGAATTTATTATACTTTACGTGATACAATGCGCGCACGGAGCGTCAAATTGTAGTGCAGTCCAGCGCTGTTCGAGTAGTGCGATTAGAAGTAGGGAAACTACCAGACAATGATCGTTGTTTGCCCGAAATGAATATTTGTACGCTACGAGTGTCAATTGTGTACGTTTTGTTATGAGCCATGCAAAAGTGGCACTTTTTCTATTCCGAGCAATTTGTACACGAGACCAACGACCTGGAATTCTTGACGCGGCAATTAATTCAAGGCTTCGATTGCGGTTAACAAACTCGCGCTGCGGTTGCATCCAACAAAAAGCGTTCGACGAAGACATTTTTATTTGCGAAAGGCATAAGAAAGTTGCGAAAAAACATCTCAGAAATCAACGGTTCTTTTCAGAAACTTCGACAACTTGCAAAATATCCCGTGTAACACGATGCGGCTGAGGTGCGACAGCGGAGCGGGTAACATGCTCGTTACATCGCCATAAAATTTTTCGGTGAGCCAAAAATGCGAAGAGTCGAGGAGGAGAAAAAAAATCGACTAAAAAAATTGATACAGAGGATTCATGAAGTAGTAGGAAAATTGTAAAGTGTGCCCGATGTTTGATGTACCAAGCTATTATACGGTCGATGACGTTTATCAACACAGAATCGAACTGATCGACAGTTCATTTACAGCAATAAACTGCAAGTGACTTTTTCGCTTCTCTGCTATCAACATCCACACGCTTTACGTATGCAGACCAAATTTGGTTTTCCATACATTACAGTGTAAATCCTTTAGCAAATTTCATTGAGCATGATAATGTTACAATGCTACGAGAAAACCATCAATGATATGAGAAAGCATCCACAAGCGTGTAGTTGACGAGATTCAATCATACGAGTATTCGTGTATTTAGCCAATATTTGAAGAGCAAGAAATCCAACGTAATATTTAGAATAGTCATGCATAAGACATTACTGTAAGCAACCTGTTAGCACAACCTGCTATTATTAGAATGGGATTCGACAAATTAGAAATAGCTCGTCTTTTGACACTGAAGCGCTAAATAAATATGCTTTATAAATTCCTCGATTTTTGTAGGTAGGTACTCGCAACATTTTACGGTCACGTTTTTTCGCCAAGCCCACACATCAAACTGTCATGCACTAATCTTTATCAAACTTGTAGGACTGTCAGAAGTATTCGAGACAGATTTTTTTTCGACTCAATATCTTCACAGACTCGTGAGATTACCGCTTGAGACTGAAAATCGAAATTTATGAGTTAAAAATGACGAGTTCGGTACGAACAACTTTATCGAGCTGGGCTTTCAGATTGAAGCTTTCACTGTATGAATTGCGAAATTGACGAGATACGTATTTGTTATTTCTGCTGCTTGATAGGAGTAAGTTCAACCAAGGTCACTGGTAACAATAGCATAGATTTTTCTTTTCAGCGAATGCAAAAACAAGGCAAAGACGAGAGGCTCGATGCGTGCGCTGAATTACTCTGTGAAACAAATAGTTCATGATCGTAAACGTTAACTTCGCAACCATTTTTTTTTAACGTGAAAACGCATCCCTTAACTTTTCTATCTCATAAATTATCAGAGGCTCGATCCGATTACTTTTCGCTTTGTTGCTTTTACTGTTTCTACATTTCATGATTTCATTCAATCGGTTCGAAGTGTATCGACCGACGCGACAGTTTTACTCACGCTTCGGTATTCCACTTGGCCAATACATTTTGAAAACTCGTGATCCTCGAGGATTCGTAAACAAAAATATGTAAATAAAGATCACTTCGTCACGCACGCACGAACTATCACGATTTTGATTCTGATGTATTACAAAAATATTCGGCACCAAACTCTCCCAGGTGCCAAATTCAGTACTACTCTATTTACAAGTATCATTTGTTGGTAGGAGACGCGTTATCTACTTTCGAGCTGCTTCAAACAGCTCGGCAACTTCTGCCCAACTGCTAGAGTAATACGACATGCGCGTGCACTAGTTTCCAAAAGACTTACAAACACTTGTTAGATAGCTTATTCATTATACGAGATATTTATACCTCCCCCCCCCCCCCCCCCTCTTACGTCGTCTGAATTCTGCACGAGAGCACACGCTAGCTCTATCAAATATCTGAACCAGTGACCCCCAGCCTCCGGGACTAATAATCCGCTTAACATTCGACCCTGTTATGAAGCTATCGTTATTTCTTCGAGCCCAAATCGAAGATGACACGTGAAATTTTGAATACAATCATAATTAAAGTATGATTTGTCTAGTAGTTCCGTGCCTATTTACTCGAGTAATAAATCTCAGACGTGACTTGTTGTACCATTTGAACTCGACAGACGCAATATCTACATTAATAACACACGCTATTTTTACAATACCCTAATCAGAAGTTTTTCCGAGTGAGAACTGGAGTTTTTTTTTTGTTGTTGATGGATTTCATTTTTTGCTTATACTTGCAACGAAGGAGCGTTCGTCATTCGATAATATTCCATGTGCTGGCACTTGTTAAGATTATTCGTTTGGCGTTCACCAACTCGCGAGTCACTCAAATTTGAAGGAAATTATCAGGCGAAGCAAGTTCATTCGGGCATCGGAAATTCTTTCAGCCCGACCGTCAGCGTAATTGTGAGCGAATGGGCTTGGGCATATCAGAACGATAGCATGAGGCGTGCGCGGATGCGAATTTTGCATTGGCTTGCATGGACGGGTGTTGAGCAAATTCGTGCACGAAGCAGGTACTGGCGCATCAGAGTTGACCAAGCTACCGCTGCATCGGTATGAAGTACCATCTCGAATCGAATGACGAAATAAGACGCTAGATGTTCATTAAATTGTAACACTTTTCATGGAATATATTACAAATGACTTCAAAATAATATAACCTACAAACGTGAACATGAATTTGAGAAGAACTCCAGGTTACATGCTCGCGTGGTGAAATTGTTACGCGCAAAATGAATACTTTTATCGTTACGACGATGATAGCTACAACTAGTTTTTTTACGGACAAAAATAATGTCAAAGATAATTCGGTAAAATTTTGAGTTCAAGAATTAATATGCTTAGCTATGATACGCACAGCAGCATCTGTAATATAAAAATCGAATGGTCGCCTATTTATACCAAGTTTGAAATGGAAAAAGAAAACCAGAGCGTAAGACAAAAAAAAAGCATCTGTCTGGATGATGTGGAACTTTTGGAATCGGATTCTTTTGAATTATGATTCGTTTTTCTAGAAGATGTACGATGCGCAGGGTACAGTTTTACCATTGGTCGTAGATAACCCGAAGAAATACTTGTAAGAAAATTATGACTGACGTTACATGCGCCTGAAAGTCGTACGTTTCATGCACGCATTATGCAATCATCCAGATAGTGAGAAGACATCTGAAATATGTCACTTTTTATCGAACGTTATCATTGAACGATGAAGCAAACTCAATAACACGAGGGCTAGCGGATATCCCATGTCCTATAGCCTGTCTATGAGCTGTGATAAATATGTTATTCTCAACAAATCTTACCGCCTTTTTCTCTTTTCAGTCAGGTTACGGTTCATTCTTGTAATAAGGAACTGCAGAATCGAAACATTATCATGAGATGTGTATTCCTTTATGATATAACGATATACATATATGTAAAGTACTTGCTATAGTAAATTAATTTGCGTAGCTAGTAGTGTTTCAACGTGAGATATTTTGCTGCTTGCTGATTTGCCTACGGATATTAGACTTAGCAGCTGCGTAAAGTTGCAGTTGCTGTTGCCGGATGATGAACTGCCATCTTATAGTCCTCGAATCCATAGTATTATTACAGATATTCTCGATTCTCCGATCTCCTCGCTTTTCACCTGCGAAATAGGCAACAGTTGAGTAGTGAAGTCGACGCAATCAATTTGAATGCATACACTTTTTTCCGCCGCTATTCCGTTCGTCTATTCCGTTTCCGCCATCGCGCAGACGTACTTAGGTCCTTACGAGAATGAATTCAACAGCGGCAAACCCCAAACTCCCCGATACAACTGACTTGTATCATTGCACTCGACATTTTTAAGGTTCCAGAGTTCAACGAATCTTGCTCATGTAAGGGTAAATCATTCCGCACTTAACATAATCCAACGATGCGAGTAGTAAAATTATAAGGCTATGTGCCTGTTGGACGCGCGAATATTGCGAGCACTTTCGAACATTTATTCAACATGCAATGCACAACGAGTTGCCGGAGAGCGCAGCTGCATCGGCAATCTGAAAATTGTATGCGAATAAACCGGTCATCGCTCGGTAATTACGGGATTCTTTCTCTCTCTTTCTCTACCAAGTTGATCTGATTCGAGTTACCGGGAAATTGGAACAAAAATAACGCCTTACGCGTGTCTCGTCTTTCGTCAGACTCATCGCTCGCCTTGATAATCGAACACGATAATGTATCGTGTTTCATCACTGCGGCAGTCATTAGCTTAACGATCGTTAGGTATCAACGATACTCGTCGAAGAAATCGATCGCGTATAAATGGCAGTTGTGAAATTTTCGCGTCGATAATTTGCTCTTTCTTATTCTGGAACTTTCGCGATTCGCGAGCTAGCTGCTAGATACGTCGATTCGACGTGCACCAAACTTGCTTATTTGTGAGCACAGACCTCGATCTTTCAACACAGAGCAGTCTGCTCGCGTTTCGAGTGTCACAGTTTAATCGCAGACTATTTATATGCGAGCACATATCACTTTTAATCGGTTTACAAGTACAGATTCACCGTTGTCTTCGAGGTTGCCTCCCTCTCACGGTCTCCGACCACAAATCGAACTCCATACTGCCGACCATGAGCGTGCTTTCCTTTTACTTTGAACGCGAGTCTGCAAAGCATAAATTATAAGGGAATCTTGTCTCCTTTTACAGCATTAACCTTGAATCCATCGCACCACTAATGCTGAATAGCGAATGAGATATTCAAAGTCGTTTGCGGATACGGTTACAAGATACAAAATATGAGCCTTCCATATCTGCGCCCTTCGAGAACTTAATTAACGAGGTGGCTTCTCTTCGTCTCCATATGAAAACTTTGAGTTGACGCGCTAAGAAACAAGTGATTATTTGAAATACGGGTAACAGAAAATGGTGTTCAATTTCTACGAGCTGTGGAATTCCTCAGAATTCAGGACATGGTCGGCAGGTGCGCGAGCTATTTATTTTTTAGTTGGTCAAGACTTTGCGCGTATCTCATAGCTTAATTGGTGATCGACAACGAAAGGACTTTTTTTTATCACTCAACATTTTTCTCCCTATGATGGAAACTTCAACTCAATGATCGTCGTTCCGATGTTGGGTATAAATTATTCTATGTTGATTGAAGATTAATTTGTAATTAACCAGCGTATACTTACAGGCATACGAATAACTATAACAATCGACATATTTTTTCTGTTTTATAGTATCTGCATACATCGCACTGATGATGTTTAAGGTCGTGGCATTACCTGCTCGATAATTCTTATTGAATTTCTTCACTATCCTCGCCGCATTTAGATACACGAATATGAATCGCCAAATTAAAATACCAGTTATGACAGCGGGTGGAAAAAATATGTTTTTTCTAATGTCGAGTTAGCGTAAAGCGCGTAGACACTCGTTGTGACATTCTATCCCGTTTGTGGATCAAAGTTCCAGACGGAAGATCCTGATCACGTTTCGAATCGGAATTCCAATTCGCACTAATATAGTAACTCGGTGAAATTGGCAATTTTTATTATTAGCGAATACGAATCCGAAATGTGAATCGTCTCTGCGTAAAACGCTGCGATGGTGGGTCGAAAAATATGAGAACGAAAAATATGAGGTAACGGAATAATAATATTGGGAAGCATAAGTTGCAAATCGCTACTACAAATTATGATCGGAATATTTTTCATTCGGCTTAAATATTCGGAGGTCTTGACATAAAGTGTTGATAATTATTAATATATTATATTCCAGGAGTTATTACTCGCAGACGTCAGGCTCAAAAGCAGATTTTAAAATTGGAGAAAAAAACTCATCGTAAATTATCTGAAATCGGTGATTTGTGAGAGATCCGGCTTCGGAGTATCTGTACTCCGAGTATTTATAAACTTGGGATGGATACTGTGAGTTTGAATTATAATTCAAAATAACGGTTAAGTTCTTCATTCCACTTTAGCTTGAAAGTTTGTCCAGCTTCCAGAAATCAAGTTCCATTCCAATGAAATTCTTCCGTGTGACGTTGAATTTTCGAAATAAGTAGCCATGCATGTTTCAGGAATACCTGGGAAATTCTGGAAAACGTTATTCCCACTTCCCTATGTACGAACCGAGAGAACATAATCTCTCAGCTAAATTTATTATTTCAAATGAAAATCTATGTCAAATTACATCATTATTGAAATGTAACAAACGAAAATGGTGGAAATTAATAAAATAGATTACCAACGTAAAGATAGAATCGTGAAGAAGCCTTAAATGTGACAAAGTTGGCCAGATAAATAGACGCTCTAATCAGTCAGTAACTCTCTCGATAGGAAAAAACCGTCGAAAAAACATGTGCCACGTGTAAGAACACGGAATCAACTTTCTTCTTATCTCCCAATGCAATGAAAAAATTGATATTTCATCGAAATACTACATTCTATTGGACCGAGAAGCTTTACGACAAACAAGATATGTTATTCTGATCTGAGATTCTTACGACATCATCGCGCTGACTATCTTGCCAAAAGTATGCTAATCAAACCTAGCTTACGAATGGTGGGATGAATAGGAATGAAATTGAAAGGGATGAATTCGAAATATATAGAATCTCAACATACAGGGTGAAAAAATATTAAGAAAGAAAAATCAGCACGGATATAAGCGTAGCACGGTTAAGCTATGGTAATCAACGTGCAATAAGGAACGAACAATGTCACAAGCTAGAAAAAAAATGATAACTTCGTAGTTCGCTGTTGAGAAATTATGAGAACGGATTCAAGTCAATAAATAGATGATTACTTACGGAACATCCTCAGCCATGGTGTGAGACGAATACCTAAATTGAAGCGAGTGAAACGGCCTCCATGCGGATGTAAGACATACCAAGAATTAGCAACGTTAACAGTATCCATCGCTACGATAGATCGAAAATCCGACGAGACGATAAAAAATCTTACACCGATAGCAACGGTAAAAACGGCAAAACGTGATACGTCCACGTTCCGAGGAAAAAAAGGCGCGGTACCAGACTGAAACGAAACGCTGCGACTGAAACAACACCAGAAAAATGTTCATGATTTCTAGATTCATAATTTATTATATTGATGTTCAATAAATTACATACTATTATTTATAATTGCAAATTCTTGCTTCCCACGACTGCACTAATATCTTCACATAGAAATAGATGGTCCGAAGAGTCTAGAATACGCCAGACATAATAATGAACGGGATTTAATCTCGATCAGCGATGTTTTAGCTAAAACGTGACCGCCTTGAATACGCGAAGAGCGCCGAAAGATCATTATATATTCTCAAATCGTAAATCGTTCGTCACCAATGACAGGCAAAAATCTTCCATCGCCTGAAGTTTTTCACCATGCATCGGCTGACTGTTTTGTATAGCAATACATCGTAACGAGAAACGACGTAGTGAAAGATTCAATTTCAGCCAGTCGATCCTCGACAACGCAAAACACAACGTGCGTCGAGTTGCTGATCGACAGGCGCGTTTGCATGGAGAATACCGACTCGCGTCAACAGATCGGTATTAGCCGATCGCCTCACTTCATGAGAATAGTGACCGTATTACGATGGGAATAGTAATCGGCAGTTGTACGAAAAATATCTGAAATGGCCGAGCAACATAATTGGTATGCGAGGATTAGAGTACTTTTTCGAAGATAAATCTAACTGTTCGCATGCTACAAATAAAGATTCGCGCTAGTTGCTTCAAAAAACTAATTTTTCAGTAACCAAGATTCACGGAGTGCACGATCGAGATGCGATAGCGATACGCAGCCCACGTCAGTATCCAGATGAGACCATGAAGACAACGTGGGATGAACCGAGGAACAGTAGAGAGGTCAAGAGCGATCTTTATACTATGCAACAAAATATGCATGGCTGGACATTTTCAGTCTTCAATTTTTCTCTATTTAAATCGAATTGTTATTTTTTATCGTTTTCTGCGGATTGAATATAGACATGATTTCCGCGGCTGAAAACTTCGGCAGATGTTGCGAAGCCAACTTGCCCATTAGATATTGATGTATAGCTCTAGAACAACTCCTAGACTCTCGCTCGTATCTCTCGACGTTTTTATTTATGAGGATATAGGACGCCGAACTTCGACTACTCTCGTCGATAGAAGCAGCCTACCTTGGTGTCCGATTGTTGCAGATAATCTTCTGTTGCAAGACCGGCCTCAAAGCGGAGCGAAGAAAGTGCTCGGATAGAATTTTGTAATCGCCTGATATCGATTGGTATTTATTTGCTCGTATCTGATATTCGGGATCTTCTCTGATAACACTATAAATAGATTGCGGGTGTCAAATACGTATACTAAATAAAGAGTTGGATAGGCGGTAAATTTACGGCTATAAAAACGGTTGCGTTGGCTCAAGAAATGGGCTGAAGCCACTATCCTTCACCACTTGTGCAGCACGTGGGCGGGCAAGGCGGTATTCGTCAAGGATGCATACTTTATTTCTCTCATTTTTTGAAAGTACCTCGCTCTTTCTCTACCTTTATGCACGAATAAATTTCGACCAATGTTTCAATGTCGCTGCTACAACACCATATAATATGCGATAACATCAATGCAATCCGTCCACGTAACGTGTTAAATAACCATGACATCGTGATCCCAGAAATGGTACCGATGTGATTACCGAGATGCGAATCACGTCTATGATTATCAAGTATCGGAATACCATCTCGGAATTAATTCTCGCCACTAACTCGATGCAGCCGACGAAAGTACCATTCTGAAATTTGTCGATTTCGATCTGTCCTTATCGATTCTAGAATGATACTCGTTTACGTTAAATCAGTTGAATTACTAAATCGCTCTCTAGCACAGGATTTTCAACGATTGCTTCGATAGTTTTGTTTTTCACGGCGTAAAAATGACCAGAATAACAAGCCTTCATCACGCTTCTTCTTTTTCATCGTCAACTTCGTCCGCGTTTTTCTCGTTTTCGTCAGGAATTGACGGGGGCTTGTTTCTCTTCCTCGATTTGCGATGAATCCGTTGACGATTTTCTTCTATTGTCTTCTTGTCTTTTCTCGTCAGGGATACGCCTACACGATATCAGAGAGAAAGAGCAATTAAGAGATGTATACCCAAAAACGACGGGTTGAGGTGATTATGCCAAAATCCTTCACCGAATACCAACCTGCCAGACATATTCTGCTGTCGATGGAACGAATTGACGTATCAGAGTCGGTATCCTTTGCCTCAGCTGTTTTTTTCTTTGTTGATCGTTGTTGGTTTGTTTCTGCTTTCCGTTTCGCTTTACTCTTCGACTTCGAACCTTTACATCTACTTTCAGCATTACCATTTCCCGGCTTGACTTTGATCTTAGCAGATGATTTGTTTGCATCTTCGGCATCTGTTCGACCCCCGTTGTTTCCTATGAACGATGGTTGTTTTTATTTTTAACAGAGTACATTAGCTACCAGAAAAAAGGCACGTCTATAATCTTGAATAAAGTATAAAATGATTTATGAAATATTCGGAATGTTTCAGGAATGGTACGAGCAGCATTATGCAACTTCGTCGTTAACGCGTAACGCGTAACAAATAAGCGATGCAAATTTACATCCAAAGTAACAACGTTTTCTTAGGTGCACTGAATCAGGAACCAATTCATGGAGAATACTACTTGCTTACTTCAACCACATTTGCTGATCTCGCAAATAGTACATTTTTCTCAATTTTGAAGTTCAGCTTCTTTGCAATACCGACTTTCAAATGTGACGCTGACCTGATTCCGATGGTAACCACAGTAAGTACGATACTCGGTTTTCAAATACGCACTTCAATTCTCATGTTTGTAAGCAGTGCATAACCTCAATGTGAATAGCAGATAAAAGTTTAAATGCGATTAGTCAACTTCGCCCAAATTTCATCAATGCTCACGTAAGTCACGTTATGTAAGCAAGCATTTGGCAAAGCGCGTCTTCTGTGCCCTACTTACAAAATACCAATAACAACGCGAGTAACTCACGACATATCGGCAAGATCATCAGTATAATCCATTTCATACGACTACACTTTACCGATCATGGCGTAGTTGCTCCGAACTTTTTTTTACAAAACAACCTAGTTATTCGCCACGTTTACCATGCTACGTAAACAACTTTTCGCTCTCAAAATATTTCACAGATTGCTTGGAAATATTGAGAAATTTAAGAATTTCAAAGATTTCGTTTTTGTTATTACCTTTCAAGCAGGACCGATTCTTGGACACTTTTCTTGCTTCGTTGCATAGCGAACCCGTGCATCGCTTGACGACGATTTTTTTCGAATTTTCCAAAAAACACTTGACATGAAAAGGCTCCAGGTAGCGTTCGCGATCTGCCATCGGGGGCTGTATTCGTTGCAGAATTTTCTCCAGCTCCGATAGACATTTCCTTGATTTCACCAAACGTTTGCGATTGCGGCACTTTGGAATCTGCGACTTCTTCTTCGTTGTGTCCGTCGCCAAACATGATTTTGTTCTCTTTCTCAGAGTACCTTCCACCTGCGTTTTGTACTTCTTGCAACAACAGGGCATTTTATACCGACTAACTCCTGTTGCCAATAGTTTCGCCGCGTAGATTTCTGTGAATGATCATACAATTATTTCGTGGAAAGTAAATCTGGTCATTTGACAAAACTGTATCGTGTAGAAATCACCACTACTGGCCGACCATCCGCGTCCTGGGGTTCTTCATTCTTGGAATATGTGCTTTTCGAGAGAGCCCATCGATTAAGTGTGTATTATAACTCGACGTTAGAGATTTTTGAATTTCATGTTACGGTCATGTGAATTCAATGTTAGTTTTTCACCGAAATTTAGTTGTGTGAATTTAGATCGAAATTTGGCCGAAAAGGGTTAGGTTTTAATTTGCTTTCAAATCATATTGACATTATGAAACTGCCTACGGAACAAAAGCGTATCCAAGCTGGGAAGACACGTCATTGGATACGCGCGAATATTAATTGGCTACGAACCTAGTATCGAACCATAAACTGTTTACAGTGCGAAATTGTCATTTTTCATACGTGTTTGACAGCTGGCTATTAGAAATTCAAATTGAGGTTCTAGTTATGCCGTTTCAAAATTCAGCGTGTATTAAAACACCATCTAATATCTCGGCGAATATCGAATAATTTTCCGTCATAAATTCTAGGTGTGAGTATTAATTGGCGAGTAGAAACTCGAGTTGTACGATACAACTCGTATCTCATGATTATAATTCAAATGAAAATATTCGTGGATATATTGTACCTTGAAATCTTGCGATTCCGAATCTCGTATCATGATAATGAGAAGATGAACTAAAAGGTTCGCGAAACGTTGAGAATTGAGAGAATGGGCGGAATAACGGTACGAGTCGAAGAACGTGGGAAACTGAGATAAAATCGGGTTGCAGAAAAATGCTTCGAGAGGGATTATCCAGAAATTAACTACACGTGTAATGAATATAACTTAGCTGAAATTAATTGAAAAACCTAATGCTTATTGAAAAATAAAAATTCCGAGCTTTACCCTTCTTCCAAAGATCGTGTCTACTTATGTGGTAAGAAAAATTATATTCGACAAAGTGTTACCTGCTCGTCGATAATGGTATGATATTATTCAGAAATACTTGTATCTATTCCTGTACTAGATTTTTTTTGTTTTTCCATTTTTGTCCAATTCCTAGACGTTTTTCGTCTTTCTCGAGTTTTCGCTATCCTTTCTGCATTTTTTTTTTGATTCTTTTTCGTGTTTTTAAGCCTATTAGCCAGGTTTTTCTGATTCTGTTGATCTCTTTGTCATTTCTCGAGCATGTTTTTCAGTTTTGAGATTATCGTTTTGATGGTTCGTTCGGTTTTGGAAGTCTCGGATTTAACTTTTTTAAATATACTGATACACCCTGATGGCACGTCAGTTGTAACAAACTTCGGCATTCAATGATCTTACAGTTTTTATTGCATTTCCGTGTTAATTATAGTTATACCGTTTTTTCGCAGATCGTCGCCATTTCACAGCTTTATTAAAGGTTTCTCGCTATACGCGGTGACATATACATAATCTGAAAAGCGTTACAATTCAAGTTTCACCGTTATTCCGCCCATTCCCTGAATTGTGAATTAGGGAAAAATGTCGTTTTACCTACCTATAATCTCTTCGATAGCGACTGCAAATTGAGTGAAATATCGCTACCATGGCGGACAAAAAGGGAGCCGGGGATGAGAAACAAAATGACACGTCGGCGGAAAATGACGGAACCACGGAGAGAGAAAAACTAAAGGAAACGTGCGACTATTACGAAGCACCGTCGGAAGAAGAACTTGCATTGGGTAGAATTTCCGACGATATTCGGGCCGCTGAAGAAAACGTTTCGAGTTCGGACGAATTCGACGCAGAACTCGAGGCTGAGTACGATCAACTGAACGAGATACTAGATTTGCCGGAAGATACTTATTCGTTGACGAAAATACACCCGATACTACCGTCATGTGTCAAATACGGAGTCCGTTCCGGAAGAACTCATTTCAAAATGTCCACGTTTTCACCACTCTCCAGAGGCTTGCAGGTTCGAAGTAGTATTTCCTCCAGAGGTTCGAATCTTAATCTAAGATATGCCCCTAATTCTCGTCGGAATCCCACAACATTTTCAAAAAAGTCACGCCCTCGCAAAAATTATCACGAAAATCTATTCGACCCGCTGATTTTTGACGGGTTGCACTTAAATCTCGTGTCAGAATTACCAAACTCAGAAAATTACCTGAAAATATTGCGATAACGTTGGACTGTTTAAAATATGATGAGAATACCCTGAAATAGTCATTTTGACGAATCTAAGAACTGCTTTATTAAAAATATCAATTCCCATGAGATTTTTCTCATCAATTCCAAGTCATTCTTGACGAGTTTTATGTACACATGACTCGCACTCTGACCCACTCATCACAATCTCGCGAGACAAACCGTAAACACCCCTAGATCCTTATTATTTAAATTCATACAATAAAATGAACGAAATTATTTCCTTTTTTCTTCTACAGTTTGCTACTTTTATCCTTTATACATCGTTTCACGGTTGAATTTTCTCTCAATTTTGACCCCTTCTCTCCATTACACTCGGCAAATCTGGACAAAAATCAGTTATCACATTTATGCTCTACCATTCTTCAAATCTTTACTCGTCTCCGCCATATTTCCATTAAATCTTTTCTCTTGTTCTTCGATCCGATCTCCATGTTGTACGAGCAATGTGCTTGCGAAGTCAAAACCTACCCGAATATACGTTTCGAGAATAGCTTTAACATCCTCACGCTGATCTGCTCGAGTAACTCTGACATCAAAATGTTTCACTATTTGTTCGTCTGTTTTTTTTTGTTTTTTTTTTTTTTTTTTTTTTTTTTTTTTTTTTTTTTTTTTTTTTTTTTTTTTTTTTTTTTTTTTTTTTTTTTGAAGCTGTAGAATCAGAGCCTTACGTATTTTGGGTCTGTCCTCAGGGACCAGCATGCGCTATCGCAGGTTTCGCGACAAATACAGTTGTAAAATCCCGTTGCTGGAACGAGCTCGTCATCGATCAAATCGTAGAAGATGGAGACACGTACTACTGTGAATCGTACGAAAACATCGAGACGGACGATCGGCGTACTCTGAGTGTGCGTGATTTGAGACAGCAGATCGTCGTGCAAAACACGCACAAAGTGTACTTCGACGTTGATCATGCCGCGTATGCTGGTAGATTCCGATCTCAAGATCTCAAGGAGCTGCATGTGGTAAAAGCTCTAGATTTGTTCTTCAAACGATACGATGCTGGATTATTGATATCCGATGATCTGAATATCGCAATATGGAAAGATGCAAGATTATTCAATATTTTTGACGGACAACCGAGGAACGAGAGTTGTATTCCCGTTTCAGCGGGAGCCGAGGGTTCCGCAAAATTGATGCTAGTTCGTGATTTAACTGGTCTCGTCTTCGTCATCCTTGACAGAAGCAGCGTTAAGGACGAACCGTTTGTCCTGTTTCCGATTCGCATTACCGGTACGCACAAGCTTCCAGCCCGTCCCGAGGACCCAGACGAACCGTTCAAGTCCGTTGGTCACCCCGTGCGAAGACCGAGCGGT
Source organism: Arge pagana (assembly GCA_963969455.1). Classification (NCBI taxonomy): domain Eukaryota; kingdom Metazoa; phylum Arthropoda; class Insecta; order Hymenoptera; family Argidae; genus Arge; species Arge pagana. The sequence goes on along the minus strand of OZ018308.1, from coordinate 13,546,723 downwards.
TACAAAATTCAAGAAAAATTCCGAGCGTTGATCCAAGGCACTCATCATCTGATGCATCCGCAAATTCCCAACGAACTTCGTGGTCGTAGCCATTTGGTGATCGCTGTCGCAGCTCTCGTCTACTCGCGATTGATAAAGGCCAACAAGTGGAGCTCGGTGATGATTGATTTGATCTTCAATCAAGCCCACGTTTACATGATCGACTTGGTTAGAGCACTGGAGAAAAAACTCGACAATAATCTCGAGCTAACGATAGATGATCTGATGGGTGACGTGATTCTCGGTGTTTATTCTGCGAAGATCAACGTGACAGCGAACGTCGTGCCAGGACAGCGGAAAAAGGGCAAGGCAACGTTGGAAACCGGTCTACGAGAATTCTTCAAACAATACCAAAGTGGTATTTTGGAAATACGAAAAACGTTTTATCCGATATGGCAGGAGGACAATAAATTCTATTTTCTCGATCCGTTCGCCTGCGATGACGAAGGCTTTCGGGTGAATCCGAACGATCCGGAGGAAGCGGCGAGATACAAGACTGCCAAAGCATGCGTGACGATGAACGGTAGCGTGAATCAACTGATCGAGACAATTTTGGAAAATACTGGTAACAAAGAGAAGGATCCTTTCGTTGTACACGGGGTTCGAGTGTTGTACGTGAGGACGGGAACTCTGACCGGTGGCTCGATGGACGAGGTGATTTATCGCGAAAAGAAGACCAACCAGAGACCTGTGGCTCCGCAACAAGATGACATTGGCAAACCCACTCACGACGACTGCAAAGTTGAAATCGATATGACGCCCAAACCGCGTCCGAATGCTGAGAGGACCAAGGATCAGGAAACGCAGTTTCCGACAATGATGCGAAACGTTGAGGATTTCATGATGGGGCAAGATGAGCCGACCTCGTTCGTTGTGAAACAACCCAACGAGCCTGAGAAAACCTCGACGAACGATCAAGCATCCATTTCTGTCGAGGATGAAGAACGATCGAGCAGCGAAGGATCATCGGAATTGTCGACGAGTACCGGTGAATCGGAGAGCGTTGATGATTCGGAAAAACCGGAATTGCAATACATCGTTGGCTATCGCGTCGTCCATCCTCGTCGGCTGCTGCTTCAGGGCACGAAGAGTTGCCTCGCAGAGGAATTCGAGGAGCGTGCGAGGGGCCGACAGGGCTTAGCGATCGCATTGACTGCTATGGCTTACAGCAAGATAAAAACACCTGCTACGTGGCGAAACATCGACGTGAATCAGATCGTTGACGTAGGTAACAAAGCTCATGCCGATACGGTTCAATGGATTCGTCGCGGGAGCCCCGCGAAGGGCAAGGCCAAAGTGGACGAGGAGGAAGGAGACGAAGAGGAGGAAGAAGAATCGGAGGAGGAGGATGAAGATGTGGAAGAGGAGGAAGAAGAAAGTAGCGAGGCTGAGGAAGATGACGAAGCGAAAGACAAGGGGTACGTCCGTTCGGCTCCGAGTCACATCAACGTCGCTATGTTGCCTGACGTGATGAAGCTCGGAGAGAACGAGGTCAGGATAAAAAAAAAGTTGGGTTACGTCGAAGGGGATGCAAATCCTCTTGCCAATCTTGGGGAAGCTTTGGAACACTACTTGGACGTTTATGACGAGCTGGTTGTGGAGAATAAACAGTTGATGTACGGCGTTTGGAAAAACGACGGGAAGTATTATCTGTTCAATCCGTATGGCAGCGATGAAGAGGGTCGACGGCTGCGAGGATATCCCGCCGCAGTCATCGTTAGCGATACTATCAACGAGCTGACTGATATATTCTACGAAATTTTAGAATACAACGATTCCAAGTTTGCCTTTCATTTTGTCGGCATAGAATCGATTCAACCGGGAAATAAATACGTCGCGCCGAAACCGATCGCGATACCCGAAGGCGACAAGGCGTTGAAATACAACACGTTATTTCTTCCCATTACCGACGAAGATCTGTTGGTTGCCGAACCAGAAGTTGAATCAAAATCGTCGGATCAAGATGAGAATAAAAAGAAAAAGCGGAACGAGGACGGAGATGAGGACGAAGCGGATGAGGAGGAAGACGAAGAGGACGAAGAGGAAGAGGAGGAGGACGAGGAGAGTTCCGCTGATGAATCGGCATCAAAACAGCTATCGGAAGTAGAAAAACCGATCGTAGATCCGCTGCTGGTGGTCGAAGAGCAAGAGCAGCCCGATCCTCCCGAGGAGCTAAATTTGTACCTGCTCGCTGGGAACGTGATTATCGAGGAGACGGACGAGCAAGATCAGGAAGAAGAGGACGAATCCCTTATTTACGAAAAATTGAAGTACAATCATCCCCCGCCGTATGTGTTGCCGCCGAAGAAGGTTCTTTGTTTACTCTTGGAGGCGAAACGAGCATCGAGATCTGCGCATTCACTGGTATCCAGATTCTCCATAGATTCCCTGTTGTCCGTAAAGAAAGTCAGTGGTCTACCATCAACTGCTCAGGAGGATCAGGCGATAATAGCGGCGGTGAGCGTTACCGACGGTGAAAAAGCCTCGAAATTAATCAAACTTCCACCAAACAAATACCTAGTGTCGAGAATCTTACCGACCAAATTTACTCCAATTAGAGCGATCGACGACAAATTTGTCGGTGATGAAACTGAAGATAAAGAGGAGGAGGAACAGTGTCGGAGAAATAAATGCCGCAAAGTCACGGAAACCCCGAGGATGGAAGATGATCCGGAATTTCCAGGTAGCGTGCGAATAAAGCCGATAATCATTCCTCTCGGACCACCCATCAAGACACCAACTCCGATCAAGAAGCCCCGAAACTGTATAACTAGCAAGAAACGTCGCTGCAAGCTCAGCAAAGTCGACGAGGATGATCCGATTCTCAAGAAGTTAACTTGTGATCCGGAAAATCTGCTCCTAGACATGATGTTCCCCGGCTCCAACACGGAAACCCGGGTGAGTGATAAATTTACAAATGTTTCATTTTTTCATACGATACTCATCATCATTCGGGAGATATCACTCCCCTGAAATAAAAACCCCCGCCACTTTTGACTATTTACATTACGAGAAAAATTCGTTGCAAATTATGATTCATGACTTATACATATATTCGACGGAAAACGGATAGTTTTTGAAGTACTGATGGTCAATATCTCCGCAGATATTTTCTACGTGAACATGTGGAACATGAAATGGTTGATACAAAATGTGTTTTGAATTTTCACAGGAAAAAAACAATACTGAGCCCGAAGAGGATCGAAACGTTGCTGAAACAGAAGAACCCGAAGCTCAAGTACGCATGAAGGATCTCAAAGATAAATCGAAATCTCATATGGTACTCGAGGAGTGCGAATTCAAGGGAACGGACGAAGGAGTTGACGTGTTGAACGCTAATATGTGCTTGGAAGATCGTAATTTGGTCGAGGCGTGCCATTTCAAGCAGTGTTACTTCACCGCCGTGCTATGTATATTGGCGAAAATTAGATTGGCCGCGAATGACTTCCGCGGCAGCACTTTGGATGAGCTTATCTTAGGTGGGAATAAAATATTCCGACGAACTGGCAAGTTGCGGTATAAATATCGACGGTGGTTCTACAACATAGAGGTGCGCGACGCTCGGTATAATGCAGTTTTGCGACAAATCGTTTATGCTGATCCGGAAAATTGCTCCGAAGACGAATTATCAAGGACACTCTTGACGTATTTGGATAAGAATCAGAGCGGTATTTTGGTATTCTCTTCAGCCAGCTACGCGTTTTGGTTCCATAGAAACAAGTACTATCTTTTCGACCCGTACGCCTGCGACGAGAATGGTCATGCCAACGACGACGGATTTGGCTGTCTCATGCGATTTTCCGATTTGGACTCGATGGTTGCGCGTATCAAGGAGAACACCGGTGAGGCGACGGCAAAACCGTATCGCGTACACGCCATTGCTATTTCACACATGAGGCCAATAAAGCGAACGCAACGAAAGTCGAAAAGGAAGCCCTCTGCGTTGAAGAGGGTATCCAAGCCCGAGATACCATTGCCGGAATCGGATCAGGATACGGAATCAGTTCTATCGCTCGCAGAACTTACCGAATGGTTGACCGAGCCGAGAAAAATGGAAACGGTTTTCGACTTCACGATACCAGGCTTTTCATCGGTGCCATACTTCAACGCCTCGACGCTCGAGGCAATCGTGCTCGAAAACGACATCAAGACTCCAGTGAGACCGGATATTCGGCCAGGTATACGGATCCCAGCCGCGGAGGATAGGAAAAGATTGGATCATCTAATACGGATCCGACCGTACGATAGAAGGTTCAAGGCGCGCATGGCCTGTCTCGAACCATTGGATCTATGCATAATGGCGTGGGCGTGCATCCACGACCCCACGCTTTGGGGCTCGAGAACTATCAAAGGATTATACGAAGCGAGTCAAGATTTCATGCACGATTGCATTTTAGCCAACGCTGATACGACTATAAAAGACATGACGGATGGAATTTTGTTGGAATTCACCATAGCAAATTACAACTTTCACGCTGTTTTCGTTCCCCTGCATTACGGTACTCTGTACGCTGAAACAGGCTGGAACTTAGCTATGTCACTGAAGAAAATACTGAGCAATCCGATTTACACGGGTGCCATAATAATCTGTTCACGATCCCATATCGGCGTTATGAAGCGGAATGATAACTATTACGCCTGGTGGGGCGTCATGCAACGGAAACATCTGAAAGTGACTACTTCGGAGGAATTGGAAGATTTGTTAAAGCTGATCGTTAGAGAGATCAATATGCCTCAAGAAACAACTTTCATGATCAGAGTTGTGACGATCTCTTATGCTCGGAAAATGGCGCCCAATTGCGAGGACGTTGAAGGTCTTCACGAGACCGTTGTACCTGCCGTGTCTTTAGCACAGATACATCGAAAGCCGCAGCCATCGTACGACGTCGAGGCCATCTTCAGGAAAACTGTACCCGACAAGATCCCTATCTTTGTTCGAGGAACCGTCGCAATTCGCGACCGTGACACGGTGAACGAACCGAGGGTAAAACGATGCTACTTCGTCGCCTTGTTAGCTGTAATGGTGAAACGAGACATCATGCAAAGCTCCGTGGCAGGCACCATCGATAGAATATTGGAGGTTGCCGAGAATTTGTACAAGGAATTCGACGAACCGAAATTTCATACCGAACATATACTAAAAAATGTTACGATTATGAATAGAATGTTCGACTTCCGCGACTGTGCTTCGCCTCTGGTCGCGTTCGAGAAAAGTCCAACAACGAACAGTAGGGAACACTTCGCGAGGATGAATAAATCCTTGAAACGTCACTTCAAGAGGCACTCGGATGGTATAATACATTTCACGAACTGCTGCTACGGTTTCTGGTATTCGAGTTCGACTAACTGCTACTACTACTTGGACCCGTACCAATGTGATCCCGACGGAAAGAGGGTCGACAGCGGGGGGAGCAGCTGCCTCTGCATTTTTCCTAGCCTATGTCAGATGAACAGACACATGTTTAAAAACCGTTTCGAAGACACCACGGGGTTTTTCATCCATCGTCTACACGTGGAGTCTATCAATGTTTCACCGTTCGATAAGCTTCAAGAGGATCCGATGTGGGTATACTTGGACGTCCACTGGAGCTTCAGCCATGCGCCCTACGTAAGAAAATGTAAACGGAGACGCAAGCGAGCATCAAACGACGGAGAAAAGCCATCGTGGAATCATTACGCCATAGAGGTGCCAAATTTGATTTACTCCGTCTGGGGAACGCTGGGATGCTACGATCCTAGATTCGGCCGTAGAGCTGGAAGAAATCAGGCCGCTATTTGCGTCGCCATTTGTGCGATGCAGTTTTTGTGCCATCCTTCACGATGGGGACCCGCTATATTGGATTCCGCGGTAATTTGCGGCGATTGTTACCACACGGAGAGTTTGAGACACGCGGCGCGCAAGGGCTGCAGCTACTCGAACAGGTTCAACTTGCAGCCGACTTTCAAAGTACAGCCACACGTTTGGAACATAGAATTTCGAGACAACATGTGCGGGATGCTCTACGGAGGCCGTGGCCGAATGACTCTCGCTGCTATTTTGAAATTAGCCCTCGACGAGGCACCGAACGTTATTATCGAGTGCAACACGGCCGTTTTTTCAGTACTAGCTGCGGAAGATGGTTACTACGCGGCTGATCCTCGTTGGACGGGGCCTCCCCTCTTCTCGAGAAATCACGGTGCGCTTTACGTTCTTCGCTGTCGCAATATCAATGCTCTTGTATACGCGCTTACAAAAATGTTGAACACGAATCTGCACTTGGAGTTTCACGTCACACCTGTTGTGCTGACCTTCCATCGGGAAACCAGGCAAGGAAACGCGAAGGCGTTGAGTCCTCGGAAGAAGATTCTGGTCGGAGCCGTTAACTCGCGCCCGGCTCGAAGCGGTTGGCCGTCGAATGATATACCGGGGTCAATGACAACTCCCGACGAGGACACTTACTTCAGATATCGGAATAATCTGAAATTAGGTGTGGAGCGCGGAGATGAATTGGAAGAACCACCGGTAAGGTCGCCGGAACGAGAATTGGATGACATTAGCATGGCAAATACGATGGTCAGCACGCTATGGCATCTGAACGTCGGCCATCCTCGCCCACGTAAAAATTCAAGAAAACCGGTTGAAACGATCGACAACTCGTGTACGTTACCGGATATCGTTAATAATAATAAGCCTTCGAGATCGCACACGAGCAGGAGAGGCTACCCAAGGCTAATCAATCTTGTCGAGGATGAGGATGGGCTTGCTACGACTAGTTTACAGGATCCTGCAATTTCGGGGAACAAAGCTACAGCTATTTTTGACGAAGCTCCCGATAAATTGCTTTGCGGTGGAAGGCGCAGTTTTATCAACGATACTTCACGAAAAACGTTTAAGCTGGTAACGGCACAACTGGGTAGCAGATTCTATAAAACCTATAAACACAAAGCGGCGAATGGAGTATCCAAGAAAAAATCGAAACCGACTGATGATACAGATGGAAACGAAACGACGTGAAGGGTAGAGTGAGACGATGATTATCAGTGACAAAGTGATACCGAACGATCTTAAAGGTATTCCGTGAAGTTTGAAGCTCCGATAATTTGTTTTTCCAAATACTGCGCGTTCATCTACACAGATATCCGGCATATATCGGACAACTTCGTATCCCCATCTATGATCCAACGATCATGAATCATTTTTGTTGTTGTGAGAATTAAATTACTAACTTGGATACACATTGATAGCTCTGCGAAGACCCTGGATAATATTCGTGTGCGTGTGCTTGCGTCTTTACACAAAAAAATCAGTACTGTTTGGAAGAATCCGGATGTCATATATTCCGTGGTATTCTCGCTGCTGGTAACACGAATGTGTTGCCGCGGCAACAAGTTTTTTGCAAAATTTCAAGTAATTACGATAACGACTTCGATCGACGTGGAAAATTTCCTCGACTAAATCACCAACGCCACGCAAGTCTATCGGGTCTACGAGTGCCGTACTCGTCCGTTGACAGATCTATAACTGATTTCCTTGTAAATCGGGTTGGACCAACCGTACTGCCGGAATTTGTCCTAACGTAGAGATGTGCATCATACGGTTTCACGAAATGTACCGATTGGGGCCAAATCATGCGGCGATGCATGATCTCACGATACGACTATGCATAAAATCGACGTTCTCGAAGCTTCGGATCATTACCACTTCATAACGCGAAACTGATGAATAAAAATCAAATAATTCACTCTGTATGAGATAATGATAACTCTCGATGCCTGCGGGTGTAGATTGGCGGAGATTCTTGATGGTTCGTACGTTCATACCATATAGTTTGCCGCTGGTGTAAACACACTGCGTCACGAGAAATATTTCCATCAATTCGATACGGAACGCATTTTTCATACCTTGACGAGAAATGCCGGGAGTGGAAAAATACAATTGCCGAAACGTGTCGGAAATATTTCGCGTTCGGCGAAACTACGTTCGGCAATGTTATCTACTGGTACTTGCTCGGAATGAAATTTATTACGAGGCCATGAATATTAATACGAAAGAAGAGAAATTCGTATGAAACTTGCTCGATGCACGCGAGAAAGAAGAAATAACTCCTGAGCGAAGATTCAGAAAACTAGAATACATCGAAACAGATTAGATCGTGCTCAGACAGTTGTGCGCCATGACGAACGGATTTTTCAGGCAGTATCTGCGAGATTACACGCCAGGGAAACCAACGTTAGTAATACATGTAGTTTTTCGTCGAGCAATTTTTTCTACCATGAATCAGTCTTTTTCCCAGTAAATTTTTAACGTACATTTTGCGTAGAAAACTTGTATTTCGGTCGAGTCATCTCGGCAGAACGTGGAATTACGTCAAAAAGTACGTCAGCTGCATTTAATTCCACAAGAAGTTCAATATCTATCACTTGCGTCGTAATTCGAGACGTTGATGGATGTTTTATTGTTTCGAGGAATACCGTGGAGCAATCGCCACATCAACCGTAGTTCCAGCTTTATATTACACTTCAAGAAGTACTTGCGAGCGTTGCGAGCTGGATGAAAGGATCTTTCGCATTATCTCCATCGCAATAAAGATCTATAATGCGAGAAACCAATCCATTTCTTAAAATTGTAAACCTTGCCGATAAAAGATCCGTAATGTCGTTAGAAATATGCACCGAGTGGATGACAAGATCGGTTCATTAAACGCAACCAGAAAAAAATAGAAGAAACAGAAATCGGATTCTCTTATTCGACCAGCAAGATTCTATGGCTCGAACTAACTGAAGGGGCATTACCATACATACTTACGATAACAGGAATTATCGATACACCTGAGAAATGAATTGTAATTTTGTAAAAAATGAATAACAATTCTGTAAATTATTCGTGTATTTCATCAGCATAAGAGATACATATCGCATTAGAATTGAATTTAATACATTCAACAAAAACGGAATAGAATGAGACAGATTGAAATCTCCAGATCGTTGATAATACATGAGACATAATTCTGTAACGCCTGAGACAATAAGGTACTTCACCTAATATTTACTCAATCTTAAGGCATGGTTAGTAGGTAATATTCATAAAATTATTTTATCGTATAAAATTTGCGTAACAAAAGGTCGGAGGATGCTGAAACTTAATGGTTATCTTATAAATATGAAAAACATCTTCACGACTCTATCGTCGTATATCATTGGAATGTCAAATAATGGAGTTTAATAAAAAAAAAGTTGTGATAAAAAGATGGTGATTTTAATGATCGTACGTCTCTCGTAATACTAATGATAAGTCGTGATAAATCATGACAGATGAGAAGTATCAATGATTGTAGAAATCGTTTCAGATTTCCTAAAGTATTTAATGCCAGCTCCGGCAAATAAATTCTATAAGAAAGTAAAACAACGTTATATACGTAAGTTTCTGGTGCCCGTATCGTATAGAGGTGCTAATCATCGTGGACAAAACTGGAAGATACGCTAAACTCTAAGGGATTTTCTCTACAATATTTCACTCAAGCTGTTCGAAAATATACAATATGTGTAAAAATATTCTTAACCTATTCCTACGTTCGGTGCTCAATAAAATCCGCGTCATTTCATTTTGCGTGGATAAGTCCATTATGTTGGGCAGTTGTACATTTCGACGCTTCGACCCAATCCATGCTACGTCAAATTCCCATTGAAAATTGAAGGCACTTTTTACGTGATTTTCAAATTGATACGAAAAGTGCAATGTATGACATTCTGCGGCTATTCCAATAACTAAGAGATGATATTTGATCAAAAAATATACAGCAACGTTATTGACAGGTGAACTCACTTTCGACTTCTTCTTCCAATATGCGAAAACAATTGGAGCATCATTAAAATAAAAACAGTGTGAATGCTCTGTGGTATACTCGTAGATGTACAGATGTGAAATACTTCGAATACCAATAAAGCTTCACGAAACTCGGAATCCGTTAAATCAATGATTCAGTAAACAGATTTCACAGTTCACTTTCAAGCTCACCAAATGTTATTTGAGAATCCAAGCTTCCAATATTAAAATATATCCGACAAGCGTCAATGTTGGCGGCAAAACTTTTTCAACAGCATCTCGTTAACAGATACATGTTATTTATTTCTATCTAGGAAGATAATCACGGTGATCCTAGGATAGCATAGTTTTTGCTTCTTCAACAACTCGTAGTCACGATGGGAATTTAAAATAGCATGTTCTCAACTTCATCGAATCCTATACGTAACGATCGCTAGGATACGCACTATCAGAGGCTCCATTAGCACCTGATCTGACAATCTACCGTCGTTTTGTACGATGGATCCGGGAGTGTCAGGTAGAATTCTGCTCGATCTCCTCTCTTTGTCTTTTATACTAATATCGAGTGCTTTTTCTGATGCCTATCAACTCGGCACAAAATATGTGCATTCGTAGCGTATACGCGTGTTCGACACCAGTGTTATTTTATAGACATCAATTCATTGCCAAAGCTCTGAGCATGCGAGCGGGCTAATTCTACAATTATGATACGAACAACAATATTATCAACATAATTGTAAAGATTGCCAAGCAGCGGAAATAGCACGTCAACTATACACAATATCCATGCGATGCTCGAACATGTATAATAGTACTACTATTCGCTATTTGATGTCATTTATCATTTCGAGAGAGATCAAGGACTATTTCCTCGCCGCTGCGGCCGCTTCTGCTTCCGTCTTCGTATAGATGATCTCCGCGTACTCCGTTCTGTCATTGTCGATTCTAGGCGGCGGTGAAGTCTGCTGCCGCGCGAGGTCCAGTTCGGCGTAGACGATACCAGCATCACCGACAGCAGGATTGGTCGCATTCACCGCGCTTCCGGGTTCTCCAGTCGCCGGCATCTGGAAAAACAGTTACCGTTTCAGACGATGATGGAGAATTCGATCATGCGACTCGTTTCGTGACAAAACGTTGGTACGAACGCGCGCATCGATTGACGCGAATAATAATATCACGCGAAATCACAATCTCACCGGAGGGAAGATAGATCACGATCGACTAGATCGTAGATTCGAAATAAACATGATCTCACCATGATTTCTCCGATAATAATCGCCGATTAACGTATTATACAAAATTTCGGAATAGAAATTGAGAACTTTCCCTTGCTAATGCTGTGGCACAAGAAAAAAAATGAGAATATCAATTTGTACGAATCAAAACAGATGTTTTCCAGCTAAATGTTGGCAAACTCGAACGGATCGTGTGACAATTCTCCGACTAAACGTGTCGTACCTTTTCATCATCAACGGTAACCACCGTTCGGAGGGTATCGGTGTCGGCCTCAGAAACCTTATCTTTGTTGCGTTTGAAAAGTTGGGAGAACGTTATCTTCGTTCTCTTTCGTCGTCGGGCAGACGCGCTGTCCACCTCGCTTCTCGAGTATCTTCCCGTGCTTTCGGTATCGCTTCTGTGAAATGAAAAGCGTTAGGTGATCCTAACACTGTTACGTTATGGAAATCAAAGTAGTCTTATCCGAAGTGCACCAACGCAAATTCATTGAAACAATCAATGCTACATGGAGAGAGGGTTACATGTATACGCATGAATTATGCATTCAAGCTTGACCGAGTGAGTGACGAGTGATGAGCCGTTGCGAGCAGGACATTGCGCATATTCATCGGCGTGATGCGATCCAACACGCGAAAACAATGTCGAGACGAAGACGCGACGCCGGACGACACGTAGGATAGAGTATCGTCGTACACCCCGCGCTGGTCGCACCGGCCACTTAACGCATGGACAAACGTTTAATTCCAAACACAACGATCCTTCACGGGTGAACCAGAATCGTGAAAACAAACATAAGCCGATGGTATTAGTCGAGTACGCGAGATGAGTAGATGAATGAGCCAAAGTTGGACCAAGTATGAAGGTTAACGAGAGGATACTGATTTTTTCAAGCACGCGCGATGAGTCGAAGTATGATCGAAGCATGCCAACCGATCCCAACAGACGATGAGCCCAAGAATTGCGGGTGCGAATGGAAAAGCAGCGAAAAATAAATGTGCTCCTTGCCTTCGCTCAGTATTGGTTTTGACTGGTTTTGGTTTGAGAAAACCTAGAAGACTATTGCTTGCTGCTGGATCCGCTAAGTCTCTGAAAATTGTTCGCATCATGCGAGCTTAGTCTAGAATCAATATTCGCAAGCCGTAGATCGATCATTGCTTATTATACTAGGTACGCTGGATAATGTTATATACATTGAGAGTTCGTCGGATGAACTCGGTCCGTTGCCGAGTCAGACTAAACTTTTCGAAAACAGTGTTATATTGACAGAGTTTCCGGCGTTAGTTACAAGTTTTTGGCTGAGATACGAGATAGTAGTTAGCGAACGAAAAAAATGTGGAAAAAAAGGAAATCTCGTATCGATACGTTTGCGACGCGGTATTTTGTACGAATGTTGCGTGAAAAAGGGGCGTGTTAAGTTTTGGAACCAGATTCATACTCACGCCTCTCCGACAGTCCTGGACATTGAACCATCTGAAATATGCAAAGAGAAAAAACGTTTGAGCGAAGAGATTTCAAGTATGAATTGATCAGTTGTAAAAGAAAGAAAAACCGATTGATTTACGTTGCGATCCAAGAAATCGGATCACTCGTGTGAGATGCTTGCAGTTTTCGAATGGAGAGGAAAGTTGCGCGAGGCCAACGTGATGGGGATGTGATCGAACGTACGGGGATGCGAGAATAAGGTGGATTCTGGTATATTTAAAACAAATGTTTATTTCAAAAATCATATAATACCTAATATAATATCATAGCAGTGAATAAACTTATAGTTATTACATACAGCTCTCTATATATTAATTTCATTTGAATTCTTAATTAAATTTACTCTCGTTTATCGCTTTGTATCTACAAGTACAGATACAAAATTCGCCTATTCTTCATCAGACACTCGCGATCGTGATGCTCGTTTGTAATTGATTTATCCATACCGCGACTTTTCAATTTCAATCATTTTGAAATCGGCAGCTCAAAAAGATTTTCACCTTGTTTTCGCATTGTTATTCATTTGCCGTCGTCCACAAATATGGGGCTTGCGTGGCACCAAACTTGACATGATTCAAAATCACATTCCTCGACGAATGTGCGCTCTTTCGCGCAGTCAAAGAGTCGTACCTCGGATGCAAGGAAAGCACATGCTTGCGCGCAAAATGTCGTTAGTCTTCGAGTTCATAAGCACTGACCACAGGTCAATGGCGCGAAGAAGTGAAGCATTTGAGAGATAATATTGTCGATTGTTATACTCACGGTTGACGGGCGTGTATTTATACTGAAAAGATCTTGGAGACAACCGATTTCAATACGTGAGAATTATTAGTTTATCTAAGCTTACGTTCACATATATGTGCATGTATGTGTGTGCATACATACGCATATACATGCATATACATATGTATATATATATATATTTCATTGTATGGCCAACGATCATGCTCCGTATAATATCATCGGAATTTCTCTGTGATTACCAATGTTTTCGAAAAAAATGTCTTACATCGATAAGTAATCGTTAATTGTCGTTCGATTTATTTTCAACAGAATATTCTTAGATGCTGTTCAACCAGTTTTCCAAAGATTCTTTTCCAACGATTTCAATTATATCATAGCATGATCATCGAGATTTAAGTAATTAGCGTTACGGTTAATCAATAATCATAGTAAAATCAATTATAAAATAAGTTTTAGTATTATTATAATGTACCGCACTGAACCTTTGTACATTAACATATATGATAAGATCTAGTTTAATATTAGTCGTTCGTAATCTATTCGATGAAACTTAGCTCATCAAGCTGCGTAGGTCAAATATCTCTGATGGTGGCACGCGACGAATGTGACAACAATCCGTCGATATTGACTTTTATACTTCCCTTGAAAATATAAGTTCGGAGAGCGGAATTGCGAGAGTTTCAAGTATGGAGTAGCAGTGGCACGAGGAACGAATGCAAAATCATTACGGGGACAAAATCAGTGTGACGAGATAAGTAGATGCTGCAGGGGATATTTAGCTGCACATTGCAGGACAGTATCGAGGAATTCCCTGTTATATTCGGGATTTTCAGTTTCAATTCTCACGTATCCCGTGTCTGTTTTTGGCAGTGATCGTAGTTGCTAATACGTATTTGGACCATTATTCGATGTGACTTGGCTCTGAGCTTCTCGTCGTGAATTCACGGCAATTAAAAATGCAGGGCGACAACGATTCTGGCAGGCATCGTCATAAAAACTTATCAAAATGTTAAATACAGCATTGCAAATTGAAACCGGCTTGCGTCAGTCTTCCAGATAGAAATGAGCGATTCAAGCATTCCAAAACTCTCGTGTTTCGAACATTTCTGCCCCCCCGGAGGTGGCAAATGAAAACGTGTGCTTTCAAAATAGCGTGATTGATTATTCTCATTCAATTACATACATACATATATATATATATATATATATATATATATATATATATATATATATATATATATATATATATATATATATATATATATATGCGTATCTTCCTGGTGAAAATAAACGAATGAGGGGAAACTTTTCGTAACTTTGTATTACTAATACGGATAACATACACTCACACATTTATTTCGTTTTGTATGTTATGTTTATGAGACGATAATCATTAAGTAAACTTTAATATTCTTCATTATTATTTCATTTCAAATACGAATAACGATGAACCACCGCATTTGGTGTGCCGTTCTATAAATATCAACTGTATTCATCGATCGCAAACCAATTGCCGAGTTTCGGTATATATCAATACTATTATTTAGCTTCATATCGTAATATTTATAATATATATATTTTTTCGTATATACAACGCGCAGCAATTCAGGCCAATCGGTCAACAAATTTGTGTTATTTCCCTTCATTTTGTCGCGAAACAAACGTTTAGAAAATTTGCTACCCCGTTGGCCCCTCTCCAAAAGTGAAAGTGTGTGGTGTATCAAAAGAGATTAGGAGGTCGAGTGTTTATGCGCGTACGCGCGGGTGCGTGTATGTATGCCTGCGCGTGTAGCGTGGACCAAAGCACGTATCACCGTCTGCACGTGTCGAATCGTAAACGTTCTTTTTTTTTTGTTGTTGTTGTAAATAACAAGTTAGATATTTTCACAACTCTGGATGAATTAGACGTTAGTATGAAGCGTTCGTTTGGTGAGATAGCTGTCCGGAGATTCACAACGTAGAGACAATCAATAATATCAAGGGGTACTGAAACACTAGACGATACGAAGGTGCAAGCAATTATTGAACTTCTCGAAGAGATATACTTTTTTATTTCTCAAAATATCCAATAAAACGATATCATGATATCCGATGGTATTTGTTATATTTCATCCGAAATATACAGGGATCTGGAGTCATTCACGCGTTAAATGATTAAAAAATACAATACCTTATACAAGATTCACAAATTCTACGTGTAAACAAGACTCGCATTCCTTGCCAAAAATCTTAGAAAATATGAACACACTATGAGAATGCAAAAAACGGAATAAAAAATAAAACACGCCGGTGATCAAAGTCAATCGGACAATTTCTCGATGGCAGAGGATAATTTGAAGATAGTCAGTTTTGGACGTTGAAATGATGTTGTACGAGAGGTAAAAATCAATGATAAGTCATTAGTTGCGAGCTGCAAGGTAGGCGCCCGCGAAAAATGAGTTTCATGACCGTTCATTGATCATTATGAAAACGAAGACAATCTTGGTTCGAAGTAATCGTCGAAAAGGAAATAATACTGAGCGCAGAACGAGTTCGGGATGACGAGAAAGAAAGGCGAGGAAATCCTATCGCTTGACGCAAGTAATGTACATGTAAGCATTTAAGTTAAATCTTTTCAACGAGTTACTATACGGAATGTGACAATTACATTATTCGTTACAATGATTCAGATTATTACCTCGTTAACCTAAGTATTAAATCATCAGCATTTATGTCGTCAGATCTAGAACGTCGTTACGAGAGCGAATCACAATGTTTGATTCATTCGTGGTTCGCGGTGTCGAATAAAATGCCTTGAGATTCACGTTTCGCCGGTGGACAAAGATTCATAGTTGATTTTCTGTGAAATTACGTGATTTTCAGGCCTACGAATGCCGTGTCCACGAAGCGCTGTGTTACGCGCGTACAACGTACATACAATATAGCGTAAATTAATACAGACAGGTGTATCACTCGTACAGGGCTTGGCGAGATCCTTAACGTATGTATATCCATTCTTAATAATTCAATTTCCGATTCATCTTCCGTAGTATTAATAATATCATGATCGATATTAATCTCTATTTAATTCATCCTCTTCGAGATTATAAATATCGATTCGTAATTCTATGTAATATAATTATCATTAAGTAGTAGAAATTCTGTTTTTCTCTCTCACTCTTTCCCTCCTTCTGTCTTCAATAAGGGCAACAAAAAACGAGGAAGTCGGAGTCTCGAATTGATGCGACGCGACGTTCTGCGATGACGTTTGTTTAGCCTATCTACACGTTCTTCTCCAGGTCGAAGGCAGAGTTGAGAAGAGTTGCGCGCACATGAACACCGGTATACATTGTTTCGTTTCTTGTACGCCTCATTTTCCAAAAGTACGTCGCTATACGTGTACAATCGTAGTTACAGCACGCGACACACAGGACAGAAATAACGTTTTTACGCAGATGCTCGCACATATCTTCGGAACCCTAAGCTGACGAGGGGCGAGTCGATCGAGTAAACTCTCACCGTTACACGTTTATAAAGTCTCTTTCCGTACAATTCTCTCGCGTCGTAATTTATCCATTTGCGATTCGTTCGATAAAGCCGAAAAATTGTCCTCGACGGTTTCATGGTTCACCGGTACGACGTATCGGTTCGTCAATGTTCGTCGTTCCTTCTGCTTATCGGCCCCGTACGACCGAGGCGTCCGCGCGACGACGGCGAAAGCTCGCGACGCGATGGTCCTCGTAGCAACTCGAATCGATATTTGTGAAAACTTACTACGAACAACGGACAAGTAAATAGCTGCCGTAAAAACGAGTGCCGAAGCCAGTGATGATTACAACGAGCGCATCGGCACGCCGCCTCGATACCTCCACCGACCGTCGAATGAGCAGCGGGCGAGAATGGAAACGGATTAAAATATGATCTCGAAACTCGCGATCGACGGCACTTCGTGCGTCGTAAAGCTGCTCTCCGTGGATAGTATCGAAAACGCGCGTGACGATGCGAAAATGAAAGCACGGCAGGTGAGCTTTAATACACAGAGATGAACGAGGAAAGAGTTTCAAAAGGATCGTGGTAATGGCAAATCACAGGCATTCGACACTCGTGCGTCCCGATTAAGCCGCGGGATCGTAGAAGTAATTAACAAATTATACGGGCGTATCTGTCTTCTCGTCGCTCTTGATGTCCTTTATGTCGGTGTTTCCATTCACGTATTCCGTACTCGCGTGGATCGGATTCTCCTGTCCGCCGTGTGGAATTTTCTCGTTCATGATGTTCGGATCTTCGTGGTCGTGGTCGTCGTCGCCGGGGGTGATGTGCGCCTCGCTCCCAGCACCGGTGCCACCAGCCGCTTCCTCGTCGCGTCTCCGCTTCGCTGTAACAAGCAACGCCACAACCGGTCAGGGCAACGGGCAACGTGCAGCTTCGCTACGTATTCGATTGATCGATCGATCTATTAGCCGACTGATGATAAATGAACGAATGACTTGTGATTTCCACTCTCCGCTCTCTCTCTCTCTCTCTCTCTACTTTCTTTTTATTTTCCTCATCCCCTTCACAGGAATCTCCTGGCATCCGGGACCGATGAATTCGGCGTCGCGTGGATCGGTAACGATAACAAGATCAGAGAAAACGATACATCGATCGGTTTGCAAGTTAATCGCGATTTCCTCGAACGCGTCTACGTTTTCCGTTCTCGATTTTCCTAAAATCACTACAAACCATCGCAACAGTGTTCGCGGACGAAACGCGCGTCGATTTTTCTCGATAAAAACGCAAACGCGAATCTACGATGCACCGTTCAGGCAATAATATTTCACCGACGAGCCCAAAAATTCGATTATCTGTTTTTCAACGTTGATTCTCATCTCAACGTTCAGCTATCATGACCGTGAAAATGATTACTCCGCGAATACTATGTCACAAATCGTAAATATCGTTCCCGCGAGCAAATTTTTCATCTACGATCACGCGTATTCGCGGTTTGGCGTGGACAGATGAAAACATTCCTCGTATGACAAACAAAGCGGCTAATAATCAACGTTCTCAAGCAAATCATTGCATTAATTTCATCGTCGTTTCGAGCGAGGGATGAGCGATGAGGTGTGAATATTTAGTTGAACACAGGCAACGGCATTCGATGCGAAAAACAGTAACAGTAATACGAACATGCGGCAAACAATCAATCGACAAAAAATCTATAATTTTGTATCTATAAATACGTAGACAAGCAGGATGAAAAATACAGCAGAGACGTTACCGGTAGACGGAACTGACTCAGGGTCGGTTAACGTAGAGATTCTCGCAGCCTACCGTAGGTCCATCGTGGGAATCATACGAATTCGTTAAAACTACACTTGCCCTCGCCGATTGTTTTAGCAGTTGCTTGTTACAAAAATATTAGGACATGTCACGTCAGAATCTTAAATAATGCTCGAATGAATTCTTTTTCCCGTTTTTCTTTTCTTTTCTCTCTCTCTCTCACTCTTTCTCTCTTTCTCTCTCTCTTTCTCTCGAGTAAAATGATAGTCATCTTACCGTATTTTTCATTGTCACTAAAAGACTGAATACGGACTCTAACTTATATCGTGTGTAGGAACTCGTTACAGCATGCATCCACAAAAACGAACTCGAAGAACATGCGGCAATTTGATGATGCGAGTTACATTCGTGTCCCGTCGGTTTTTTGTTCCGATTACATCTCTTTAATTCTGTCCTTTGTACTTTTGTTTAACAACTTTTTTTTTCGGTAAACTGAATTTTTCAGCTCCCCGTACCGACAAGGGACACGTAAAGACCAGAGCTCATCGCAGAGGTCGAGTCGATCGCTATCGATAATGGCAATGATCGTTATTGTCGTTATTATTAGTGTTATTGTCGCAGCGTAACAGACAGGTACGAGAATCAATCGATTCGGTTCTCCTCAGGCGAACGAATCGATAGGGTTGCAGGCAAATTATCAGTCACTGGTTATCATGAACGAGATGCTACGAGGTTAACAATTTCGTACAGCAACGGTAGATGGCTGATGGTTGCAGCGAAGAGCGCGGGCACTAGGGATAGCTTTCTCATTTCTGAGCTAACTTACCCCTGGATAGTATCATGCCTAGAGAATGGTATCGCACGGTAAATGTTGGTGTGTCTCCGTGTTCTTTACTTGGCCCGACTTGCATGCTGTCCTATCGGTAGCGGCACAACACACAGTACATTGTATACATACAATTGGCAACTCGTGAGGTTTTATTTTCAATGGATATAACATCTAAATTTACCAACCCGAACAACTCGATATACCGAACGCGCGAAAAAAACATCGGAGCGAGGTGGAGCAAAACGGGGAATAATCGATCTAGAAAGATTTCAACGTGATGTTTTATTCCAGAAATTTATTTCGAATCCGATACGACGCAAAACAAAAAGAAATCTACTTGTAATTTTGACCTTCAAATTATTATAAATTGTCGTAAATTCGATTAATTCGAACATATTTTGGTGAAAACTTTCCATAATTTCCAACTGAATCGATGGTGAACTGTAATAAAAATGGTTCAGAAACTTTTGGTAGATATTTATCTGTATATTTTTGATTTTTTTTTCAACGAGTTATAATTTTATTCTATGTTGCTTCTTTATTGAAAAGTGTCGCGTGACGCCATTTTTGTGTATTTTTATAAAAGTCGATACGAAGAACAGATTTTGAAATGGTTATTGCTTCGTAATTATTGTGGTGAATTGGACCGAAATTTGGGAGACAGGTTTGTTATCCTCAAAATCGTCGATATCCCAAAGAAATTTAAGTTGTTTAGAGTGTCGACGCTCAAACATCTACATCTTTACGAATTTTCGGAAGCAAAAAACCGTAGCATGAAACGACCGGTGTTTAAAATACATAAGGATCTGAAGTTTAGTTGCGCGCACAGGACTTTTCAAATATTTCCAAAGAACTTCCAAATCTTATAACAATGTAAATAAACGTTTGGTCGATTATTATTTTCTGCCTACAAATTTGGCGCTTTAAGATTTAGATTTCCAACTATGTTACATAGATGCGCAGAGGTTTAACATTTATGCAGGAAAACATCTTTGAGCAAAAGTGACGTTTACGCCGAGTTGACGACAAATCGAAAGAATGCCTAGTATTGCGTTTCGAATATTTTTCCACAGATTCGTTTTGCCCCACCTAATTCGAGATTTGATTTTCAAGTCAATTCTCCGCTTCCTCGGGGATATTCACGCGATAGACTTGATAAAATCACTTCAACGTGATCAGAATTTGTTTTTACCTCCCATTATGAAGAGAAATAAATATGCGTTGGCCAGTTGGAATGCCGTGGCGTTTGAGCATCGAGTGCACGGAAAAAGAATGGAGAGATAAACTCTATGTTCACGGACCAATAATTTCCGCCGAAAAATGTTACCGCTGGGTAGAAATATGCGATGGTTTTTCAACCAATCAACGAGGTGCTGTCTGGTCATATACAAGCGAGCGCGTCCTCGTGATGCGCGTTTTTTCGGCAGTTCATGTATCGTATACATGGCGGTTTCGCGATATCAAGTACGTCCGGTATTCTATTGTTTACCTCTGATAAAATATCCGGCTATATCGCGAAATGAAATACGGGACAATTCATTCGAACCAATTCTTTTTCGCGCAGCGTATCGCATCCGCCGAAAGTCTATCGTCCATCTGATAAAAACGGTCTCGTTCGACGAATACCCCACCGCGAGAAAAAGGCGCCGTTCTACGGACGATTTTTCTTGGACAACTTGAGTAAATTATCGCGGTGAAAATTATAATATCAAACGATTCAATTCGTAACGTCCCTAGGCAGAAGGCTCGCCGCGTGAACGGGACAGATCTGACTTCGCGTAAACGTGGCAATACTCGCGCGTCTATTTTTCAAAAGTTTTCACATCGAGATATGAGATAGAAAGACGTAAACTACGTTCCGCCACTACTTTATTCTACCCGGTAAAATATTATCACGAGTTTCAATAAATTATAGATGGACTGGAATACAAATACGTTGATTTCGCGCGAGAAAGAATTCACATATTTCCAATCGGGTTTCTTTACGCGCGCTCGAATAAATTCACCGGATAAAAATACAATTTTTTATTCACCGACTCCCTTCTCTGGCAAAACAGCGATCGAGTTTCGAGTATTCCTTTTGTCCGAACGCATAAAACACATGTATTAAGGCGAAATAAATTTGGTTGTTTCGAGGCGGAAAGAAGAGGCATGCTGCCTCCTTTTCAATTTCTCGATGCCCGGAAATTTGCGAGGATATTAACAACTCGCGAGAGATTAATCCGATTGTTTTTCCCGAGAAATTTGAGGACTCGCGAGTTGATATCATGTAAATGGACAAGGCAAAGAAAATCGTAGATAGTATTCCTCGCAAATTACTATCGCTCTCATTAGTTTTCCAGTTTTTTTCTTTTCTTCTGACCCTGAGTACTCATTGCTCAGGAGCAAAGAGTTCGTTGTTTTTTGTACGAGATAAATAAAAAGATAACTGCTCTCGCCTCGTGGGGTTTGAGAAGATGGACGCTAATAGAATATTTTTCAAAACAACACGTATGATAAAACAACGAGATAATCAGTGAAAGTAAACGTGACTCACCTGCGAAACACCAACGACCCGTGGCCCGCGCAAAAATGACGAGGAACACGACGAGGAGAAGTATCAAAATTGCTGCTACAATTCCGATGATCGTCCCAGCATCAAGGTCGACTCCTATAATGAAGGTGAGTATTGATCATCGATCAGTTCTCAGTTTATGCGCGAATAATCTATCATGAAAGTAGCATGCTTCGATGGTACACGCACTAAATGGCGTCGAAACACGGATCAAGCCGTGGAAAAGCGTGATGAATGAATTTCCCCAAAATTGATCCAACAATCAGCCTAATTAGTAATTATACAACGATACAGTTATTCGCCTCCCTTCCATTGGTACCGATTAACCCGAATTTCTATACCCGCTCGAACGCAAATGTATTCCCCTAAACTCCAGTTTTTTCAGCGTTATCTACTTTGCCGTAAATTAGAAAATTGGAAACAGAAATGGATCTACACGAATCAAAAGTATCAACGTACAAATGTGATTCATCGATTACAGTTTTTTCGCCACCTCGATCGATTGTACCAAAATTCAACGGCAATCCCCAGCGCCGAATATTAACTACATGTTGCCGGAAAAGAAGACAAAAAACTACACGCTACGACCTGAACTTCATAATTATTGAATTCTGATCGGAAGTTATTGAAATTTTCTTATTACCACGTGAAGTCTACGGTGTCTACTCAGGGTTCCACGTGACTTCCTAGTCGAAGATTAACTCTTTTCAATCGAGTCTTTGCTACGAACAAGAATCGCGAGTAAAGTCACGTAAAACCCAGAGACCTAGCAACTACTTACGAGTTATCGGTAAAATGATATTACCTAGTGCGTGCATGCGGTCACAGAGCTTACCATAGAAGTGACTGAACGTTCCTGCGTGAGCATGTGGTGAAGTAGTGCGGTTATTTCTACCTTCTGCCATATTTGGTTCGTTTGCGTTTGGTTCGTGGTGATGATGATGATGATGGTGGTGGTAGTGGTGGTGGTGGTGGTGGTGGTGGTGATCGTAGTGGTGGTGGTAGCAGATGAGAATGAATGAATGAACGAACGATTGAATGAGCGATCAAACGGACCAGTGATTGTCATGAAAGTTGTATCAAAAACGAGTGAACAACGAGTCATTAATATCGAATAACACATTTGAAAATTTATTGCTGCTCGATACTGAAAAATTGTTCGTGTGACCGATGACGGATCGATTTATTCCATTCCACGATGACTCACAAACCGAAAAGAGCTCGTCCAATTATTCTTACAACGATGTTCATTCTTGGTAGCACTTGAAGTACGCGTTACTATTTCTATGTTATAACGTCGTACACAGCTTTCCAAGCTTTGAAACACGAAAACATGTTTCTGTAAAAATTAATGGAATTGCTGGGGCAGCTTGTGACGGACGATAATGAAACGGTGACAATATGGCTGATACGGCAAACTTGAAGCATAACAACGAACCTGATCGAACGGCTACTTTTTCCAATCGATTTCACACGAGTCATAATCGTCGGGATCTATCATCTTCGAGTCATCGGTAACACGAACGCGTCTATACCGCATATCACATCACAACGTATGCTGGATGTTTCTGGTGAAACGAAGGAAAGTTTTCGCGGTGTTTTGGTAGCAAGACTACCAATTTATTTCCTGTTACGCTTTTACTGGTTCGAAGAATCGGTCGTGTCCTCCGATCGAGTGATTTCGAAAGTTAAAGAGTGGCGCACAAACTGAAGTCTACGTAACACGATTAACAATAAGAGTTTACATACGCTTGCACTCGTTTACTGCGTTTCACCAAAAATGTCCAATATGTATTGTATGTCGAGGCGAGTTGTAGGAAGCGATCTTTACGATTCGATAGTTAAGCGTTCCATCGATGCATTTAAGCATATCAGCGCCAAACACGATGATTCGCGTGTGCTTGTTTAGTGTTTCAGTTTATAACATAGTTATATTCGGACAAGACGACCAGATAACTCACCGGGGGGTTCGGATGACGTCGATAATTCGATGTGGTATTCGAATTTGCCCAAGATGTTTGTTGCTTCAAGGACGTATTCCTTATCGGTGTCGGATTTTTGCACACTGTCGATTTTCAAACTCAGCAGCCAGGATCCCTTGCCCTGTAGAAGTTATATAATACGGGAAATGAGTTTGTGATCGATCGCGCAATAGGAAAATGCACAATAGGTAAACGACGCTGAGATCAAAGTGATGAAGTAACAGAAAAGGTCATGTCACGAAATGTTTTCCCATAGCATCATCGAAGTATCGGGAATTGAAATACTTTCTCACCAGATTGACTGCGCTGGATGTCTGGATGCGCTCACTTTCGTCGGCACGGCCGTCTCGAATCCTCTCATCGCCTACTTTCCAGACAAACTCGGGTTGCGGATTTGCTTGGACAGTGACGTTTACGTTCCCCGGTTGACCGACGATGTAGCCAAATTTATGAATGCTCGATTGAGGCTGAGGTGCGACTGTGAACAATACGATAGAGATTTATCAACCTCGCGACGTGAGATCGTATCATACATCCCGATCACCGAACTACTCACAATAAACCGTGAGCACTTGTTTTACTTCCAGTGGCCTCACGAGGGCGATGTTATTAGCAACGCAACGCAGCATCTTGCCATTATCGTTTGCGGATAAGGTGCGCGTGACGTTTCGAACGGCTCCGAGTTTGCTGTTCATTTTGTAGTCGATGAAGTTAGATTCATCGCGACCAATCGACTCGTCATCTGCGTGAATAGTAATTTGGGATGAAATGTTTGGTTACCTTAACTTTATTCCAGACGAAATTCAGTCGCTTATAAATCTGAACGAAAGTTCTGATATCAACTCACGTTTGATACAACAATCAGAATGAACTCAGCTCACTGCTACTCACCCAGAAATAGAGATATGTTAGCGGCAGGTACTCCGTCCGGGGCACGGCAGCTGATTTGAATTGTCTCCTCCTTCTCGTAATAATTCGCACCACTCTTTGGTGGAGTGACGACCAGTTCGGGTTGCCTGGGAGGTTCTGCGAAACGAAGATAGCGAATGAAAATCATGCTCTGTGAATATCCATCGAAACATTATATTCGAACGCGTTCAAAGATATCTGTAAATTCGCGCAGGTGCGACTCGAGGCTCACCTGAAATCTGACTAACGCGATGTAGATGATTTTTGACATTAGATCTCGCAGAACGAACTGTTTCTCATTACGGTACTACAATTAGGATCAAATGAACCGAGCTACTCACGTGCAATGAGGATGTCCAGGGTAGCGCTACTCTCCTCGGCCGCCAGAACTGCGTTCAGCCCACACGCGAAGGTTCCATTGTTCTCCTTTTTGATATTAGTGATTCGCACATGGCACTCCCCTTGATTGAATCTATCCGCGTCACAAACGATGTCGTTGTTGCACGGTACACCGTGTTTAACCAGCAAAGCGTTTGCTATTCCAGGGATATTGACACGGCAGGAATCCACTGGTTTTCCTATCTTACACATGATGTTTAATTCCTGACCTACGCGTACAGTCTGCGGTGAGGTCGGCGTGATTTCCACGACGATCGCATTAGCTGAAACTAAAAAATGGGGTATAAGTCATTGTAGTTTATCGATATATGAAGTCAAATCGACCAAAAAGCTTTGGTGAACGATAAAACATAAACGACTCTCGACTACGTTGGTGTTCGCACGGATCAACACTCATCTGTAAATTCTCAAGGCTTTGCACGCATACCGCAGTTCTCGCGACCAAAGCGATTTTTCATCATTCTATGAGCCAGATCCGCACGCAGCGAAGAAAGAAGCGAGGAACCCGATGGATCAGAGCGACAACGCAACACTTTCGTGAGGACGAGGCAGAATTGCCTGATGCCAACACAGCTGTCGAACAGCTTTACGTACAATACACCCACGCAAGCTTGTCGAGGTTCACGAATAATCAGAAGCTTTAATTCATATCGAACATTTGGGAACCAGAACTCGATTGTGATACGCGAATATGTAATGGATTCAAATTATGCGATCGGTAATCCAGAATGAAATTTCATTTCAATAACTCTGCCACGTACTCCTCACACGCTTCCATTCAAAGCTTGGCCTATTTTCTCTGTTCGAGAATGTTAAACTGATATGTTGACAGTATGGGACAAGGACGCGGCTACCTGTACGGAATTGGGTATTCACTAGCATCTCACTGCTGAAAAACTGGGCTTTCTTAAGGTTCGCGCCATTTCTTTATCGGAGTAACGTTAGAGAACAATGCTCTTGCAATATCATAAATTCAAACCGCCATGTTCGTAGCCGCGTTAGGCTGTTGTTACCATCGTAAACCAGAAAATGTACGCGTACATATTCGCGTCGCCGTACAGCTATTGTTCCAGATAAACGGTTAGCACATTGAAACAGAGCAACGATGGCGCGAAATGGAGATGATATGAAAGAGCCTGATTGACGCTTCTTTGGTAAACGGTAATAGGAGCGGGGAGAAAATTCATAATATTCAATTAAGAAGGACTAAAGCAGCGCACCTGTACCTGTCAGCTCCAGTATTTCTTTCAAGCTCGGTATTACACCAATCTTTCATTATTGATGGTTATTTAGATTGACGTTAGTCTCTTTTTATCCGACGCGCTCATCTCGCAGCTCCCATCGTCGTCATCCCGACCCGCGGGACGGGGATGTTCATAAAAAGCATGTCGATCAAAAACACACCAGGGGTTCATGAAACACGAAGGTAATTGATTACGCAACGCCGTGCGTAGGAATCTGCCGATTCAACGAATCTCCGCCGACGAAGTTCAAACATTTTCACGTCACGCGCCACACGATCGTCGTCGCGATTATGTTCCCCCGTTTCGCGTGGCACAGAGAAACGCGCCGAAATCATCTCGTCGCGAGATCGACATCGAAGCATCGAGATAATAACCGACTCATCAATACACATCTGGCAAACGCTCGATTTATTCTCTTTTACTTTGCGACACTTTGCCCTGCCTCCCCGTCGTAGTATCATCATTATTTCGCCGCTCTCCCCTACATTCATTTCTCCCGGTGCTACGAATCGACGAGACGATCCACCGTCTTCGTTCCGTTATCCTTCAACTCGAACGCGACGATCACTCTTCTCACGTCGAACAACATTTTTTCGCAACACGACACATCTGTCTTCGCCTCCTCGGGGTACTCTTTGCGACCAGCAGCCAAGGCGGAGACGCATTAGGCTCGAACAAAAAAGAGTTCGAGTGCAGCACCAAGCTTGCAGATTTTATTCTAATGAAACGATACGGCAAACACAGCGTCAGGTCACAGTCGCGTATCGCCAAATGATTTCAATGAATCTACGACACTTGCTGTTATAAATCACGAGTTTTTATCGATCTTCGCGTCGAACGCAGGCCGCGATGACAAATCACAGACCTCGATCATTGCAACTTCGCTCCGGACTCTTGGCGCGGTAGCTCGTTGTACGTCGAATTACGAATAGTTTTTTTAGACACGGGACTATGCATAGATTCTGCGAAGAGAAACGCCATTCCGGGCTTTGCACTTATAATAGAAAACGTCGTATCACGTCGCAATTTTTCAATGGGAACGTTTTCATCGCTTACCGACGAATCTACGTGAAACTCGACTATGTGACGACGAGTCACGAGGATTTCTCACTTTTTCAGGCGTAAACATTATTCTCAATTCAACTACGTCTCCCTGGCGCACAAATGACAGCGTGACACCTGTTGGCGTGTACAGAAGCGCATCTCAAGAGGTAGAAATGCGCTTTCCAGCGTTGTGCCTCGTTCCCTGAATGGACTCTATGGAAACACATCTTTCCTGTAAACTAACCCGATGCGCTTGGTATGATATTATCAAAATTTAAGTGGCGACACTCGCGTCGCACTTATCTCATTTGTGAAGATGAGACTCGCAAAGTTTAGAGAGAATCTTTCAGTTTTCCCGGTACACGAACGTTGGAATTGATCATTGGATTGCTGATATCAGGACCAATTATCGATTATGATTTGGACTCTTATCGACGAGTTTTTTGTAAAGCATGTGATACCTAAACGTGGTTCCGGAATCAGACTGGCATAATTCGTAGCAACAATCTGTTAATTTCACCTCTGATACTACGAGATCAAATGTAAGCTATCGCGTGGGGCTGAACATGACTGATTCGGAAACGACTGTTTTCTCAACTGTCGAAACATCAAGCATATTTTTATTCGAGTGAAAAAGGTGAGAACGCCAAAAATCATACAACAGCGTTTCTCGTAACAGTGAAACGGAGAAGACATTTTTTGCCCCAACTCTGCTGTGGTCGCTCAGTCGAGAAATGTCAGAGCCCGAGGATTGCTTAACTTTCTGTAAAGTTAGCGTTTCGTTTTCGTTTCTCTTCGACTTCCGACAACAGCACTCTGCGTGGCATCCACCGCGCCGTTTCTCCATCTACCAGCCGACAGTCAAGCGAAGCTTGTGTTTTTCTATTATTTACGACGCCTTATATCATCTTTAGCACGTTTTTGCGCTCGGAGAAACCTTCCAGAGCCACTGAACTTTCTACAGCTAACCTACTAGACGCCTCGATGCAGGTGCGACGTCTCATATATTCTTCTTTCCGAAGCACATAGGTGTGCACGCGAGCTCTGTGAGATTGTAATTCGCGATGCAAGTTTCACCGAATTTTGAAAAAAAACCTCTCTCCGATCAGGTTATGCCCAACCTAGTTTACAACTTGGAGCATTTCAGTTTCCTTTTTCCAAAGAGATCCAGACTTAAAAAAATCGATGTTCAGCGAATATATACCTTTTAATTATAACTTATAATGCAGAACCGGAACGAATTCTCGTGCGTTTCGTGGTAATAAACCTGATACTTCGACTTGCAGGTTGAAAACACTCTGGTGCCTGGGTCAACGAAGCGGGGCTAATTATAAGCTTTTTCGAAGAACTTATTCACGATACATTGAACAAATTCAAGATATTTGGTAGGAGGGATGCACGTTGCCGATCGTAATTGTCTTTATACCAAGATCTCGTTATCATTGCCCAGAGGAGAAGAGTTTTTGTCAATATTTTTTCTAGAATTATCCAGTTTCAGATTTTTTACTTGTATTGATGCAATTGCACGAGTTTCGGTTGATGATTGAATGCGACACCTAGCTAAGGAGAACGCGCGTCGTGTTACGGTCGCATTGTATTTTAGTTGGAGTTAATAGGCGAATTGCATCGACCTCCTGCTAGTTAATACGATCAAATATTTGGATCTCACTTTTATTGCAAAATTTAATGTGTGCCATGAACGAGGTATCAATTGAATATCAGCGAGAGCAAACAATACCTCCGATGTCGCGGATTTAAGCATATTTTATTACCTCGGCGAATAATAACGAGATATTAAATATTATTCCCGCGTTCGATACCGTTTTTCGGTGATGTATTTATCAATCTATTTCATCGTAGCGAGCAAGTAGCGAGCAAACAGCTTCGATACACGCGTAATGAATACCAGTTTAATTGTACAACTACCGACCAACGGAAGGTAAATTGGCGTAACAGGATTCAAACCCAGCGACGAGTGATCATTGATGAATCAACGAACCGAATATTTATTACCATAGCATCATACTGTTGTGATTTCAGCGAGGTTAAAGAGTTTCTATTTTTTTTTTTACAATGCCAATTTATCAATTCAGGGAAAAAGTGTTTCGTTATATCCGCACCGTTTCCGCGAGACGCGTCGATCTCGTCGTACATTTCCATTACTATCTATTTTCTTTCTACGTTCTTCCGCTTCTTTCGTTTTTACATTATTGCACCATCGAGATTTTTCACGTCGATAACCGTTGAATCAATACCAGCGGTATCAACAAGATATTTTTCAATGAAATTCTATCTCCGCGTCCGTTTTTCTCATTATTACTATCTACCCAATATCTTTCTCGACTCTTCAAAGCGTATTATCCACGCTGAATAATTCAACGATATTGAAATATTATCGGCACTCGAAGTGATTGAAAAATTACTCTGTCAATTTTCGATAAATCAAGTAGATCTAGCCTTGCCGGTGCGCAGTCTGTTGAATTTACATGACGAGCTTAGTGCGCGGTAATCGTTATGCCTCTGTGACTCCTGCGGCCACCTGAACGAGAACCGATATCAACACCTCGCTGAACACGCGTTTTAACGTCAATCTGACGATTCGCCTAATTTTCAGCGGACAACCGCCGTTGTCATTCGAAATACGACCGCTAATACCACGCAGCGGTTCCAATGCACGCATCGTCATTAAACATTTGCCAGAATCGAAGTAGTGACTATCCCGACGTCAATTGGATAATTTAATATTAAAAAGGGAATTTGTCAGCTCTATGGACAGCATTATTCACATGTAATTCAAAGGAAACAGTAATCGTTGCCGAACTCTCTTCTCCCAACAATTTACATATTTGTATGTCACCGCATTTTTGGAAGAAATAAAAAACTAATTAAGTATAAAAGATGCACAGGTGCTCGAAGAACTTTTCACGTTGGACAAAAATTTTCGGAAAATTTCTCGTCGTTCGATCGTTGTCTATCGATTTTACCATTTTTTTTCCAAAATCTCAAAGCGTTGCAGCGGATTTCTAATAGCTATACGTATTTACCTACGAGTAAATAGTCACGCTACGAATATTCTCGCGTGGGTTTAAAAAAATCGACGAGTTGCGAAAACGCAACAGCTAAAATCAAGTTGGAAATTCGCTTCGTAGATGCGATACGCGTAAAGCGCAGTTGTTGTGACAGTTGGAACAGTACGTGTTAATATTTCAATTTGCAGCTTAAAAAATAATTGTTTTCCAAGCTGCGACACGTGAAATACGAGACTGCAAAATTATAGCGATTTTTTCAGGAACAACGAACACAACAATTTCTCCAGTGGTCATCTGTGCCATTTACGCGAATGAGGAATAATGGGCGTATAAAAAAAAATTCGGATGAAAATGTTGGTCGGGAGTTTGGGGAACGAGATGAAACACGTGTGACAAGAAATTGCGACATTTTGTAATGTCACTTTCGCGACCGGAATCGGACAAAGATCTGATTATACCAGAATTTCTTCGCGAATGGTTACCATTTTGTGTACCTATTCTTATTCGATGTAGACATTTTTGAAACGGACTGTCACTTGATTGAGAATGAATTTGGTTTTCCAATAGAAACAATTTGATGCGTGTGGTTGACGTAACAACGTAATTTGGCGAGTGCGTCGATATCTGGAGCATCTAGTGAACCAAAGCGTACCGGTCGAAAACCACAACTGTAACAGATGCGCGATGATTTGTGAAACGCGCGTCAGTAAGTCGAGATAGACGCGGTGAAATCCTGTTGGCTGAGCTACCCACGTGCTAAATCCGATCGACGATTTCTCTCCAGTTTATAGAAGCCACGTTATTCGACAAAACATCAATCGAAGGACGCGTATATACGAGAATAGGTGAACGAAAATCGAGGCACGCGATGAATGGAATTGATTAATCGTTCGGCAAATGAGAGGACTTCGGGGCGTTACCGCGTAAGCTTCCAACTTCCATTTCTGCGTGCGCGATGTTTCGGAGCGGAAGTTGTTCGCGGATATTATCGAATCGGGTTGTAGCTCGCATCGGCGAAAGAAGCGAATGTTAACCTTGGGGTGAAATTTCCGTCAAGGAAAAGCGTCCTTCGCCTGTCTACTTTCCTTCGACACGGATGCAAGCACCGGAAGCTTGCGGTATCAGCGCGATAGCCGTTCTCCAGCACGATGCAAGATCGACTTTCGTCAGCTCGACGGTCTTCGTCTACCGCGTATCGACGTGGATTTTATTTTTTTTTACTGCAGACGGGTCAACGACGCCAAAGCGATTCTCGCGCGGTGATGCCAAAGCTGAGAACCTCTCCGAGGTTCGGATTCCGTTCTTTCCGCGACACGCTCCCGGGGCTTCGAGTGATACGCGGCGAGATCAACGAGGCGAGGCAAGGTAAGACGAGACGATGGGTTAGGAGGTAGGAAACGGTTGAAGTGGTTCCGTCCAATTTCCCAGTGATTTCCAATTTTCTCGGATGGTCGCTCGCAATAAGGCGGTCCCAAACTGCAAGCTACACCGAGCCGGCCAAATCTGCATGCAACTAATTCCCAAACTACCGCGGCTACGACCTTTAACTCGGCTCGCGTACGGCGTGCGGAAAGTGACTCGACCGTACGCCACCGGTGTGCACGCTCGCCGTTCCATTACACCGACTCGTAGTTGATAATTGTTAATATTAGGAATATCAGCAAACTTTGCCCTCCCGCCATATTCTGCTAGTTGTCTCGTCCGACATTGTCCTCGGATCGGAGTTTCAATTACGCCTGGAATTCTGAAATAGCGCTATGCCCGTACCGTGAAAATTATATTACATCTAGCCATATTTCCCCCTCCCCACCGCGGCTACGATACTCTTGTGGAGTACCGAAACAGTACGAACGAGTGATTTACGAAAGATTTCTCGTTGCTCTGCCGCCCCACGATTTTTCCGTGCCGATCTGCCACGGTCGCGAAAATATTACTCGTCTCGTTTTCTTCCGAGGTGTATGAGCAAATTCTTGTGGACAGGTATCACCCTCTTGCTAGAATCTTCAAGCTTCAAACGTCCTCCGGTATCGTCTTGTCTGTCTCCATAATTTGGGTGAAAAATAAAAAGCAAGTTCAACTATTTGCTGCAGAAGAAAAGAAGAAAAGAAATTGAATGAACAGAAAACCGATGAACTCACCCCAACTGGGTGATAACAATCTATAGTACCTTCAAACATCTGTATAAATCCTTTTCACTTTGCACTATGATGTTCTTAGTTCAGCTAGAAATCGATGCCGATTGATTTCCTTTTTTCTCTCCTTTTCTCTCTATGCCAACGAAATTTAATACTACGCATTTGAATGGCGAGGGTGCTATAGGCTATCACAGGAAAATGCTCTATGAGAAGCGTGTGCATTTTGTAATTTTTATATTTTTTCCACAAATTGAAAAATCTACTGTAGAAGAAGATAATCTGAATTATACATCGGGTAACCAGGAGGATCAGCGATCATGATATTAACGATTGCGAAGTTTTCTTCTGATCGCATTTTTTGTGGTTCTCGTTGCTGATCCGAGTTTTCCACCTGGATAAAAGTTAAAGTTCTTGGCGGGGGAGCAGTTGACACGATTCGCCGAACGAATCAATCCAAGGATGGTTTTCGCCTCCACGGGTAACATAAAACGGAAAAGGATCGACGCAGTGCCCCAGAGGAAAGAAACAAGCGATTCTTTATGGGGCATCTACGATTAGACGGCGTACCACTATGATAGAACGACCTCGACGTCCCGAGTGGTTTCTACCATAAAAGTTGCAACTTAAGCGCTTCTTCGTAATCTGCAGTAAGGAGAGATTATTAACCGGATATTAAGCTGCATTCGTGACACGACTACGATGTTTTCGGAGAACAATATAAACATTTTTTTGCCAGACTTCGAGCGATATTCACGAGTATCTTACAAGGAAACCTTGCGAACCCGAACTCACCGATTTCAATGATTTTGATATATGTTGTAGAACATCGAAAAATAAGAGACACGTATTTTTTTATACGTGCTCTTAAGCCCATTTAGGGGTGAAATCTACCCTCAAAGCTCACCCTCAAAAAGTCTTTTTTCGAAATATCTCTGCTTCTAATTGGTATTTCGCGACGGAACAAAATGGAAAATGCTCTTTGCGGCAAGGCGGAGCTACTAGACATTGTTATGCCCACGAGGGTTGCAACCCCTATTTTTTATACCGGAAAAACCACATTTTTCGAAGATATTTTCGTTGTACTGATTCTAATATTGACTTGAAAATTGAAAAATAAATATTCTGAGTTGTGAAATAAAGTAAATAAGTTTACGTGTTCGAGGATTTCGCGTTAACTACCCCCAAACACGGTTACTACCCCTTCAAACATTGGTCTTCTGCAATAATGAAAAAAATGTTTTTCTCAAGAGAAATACGAATGAGATATGTTTTGAGAGACACGTATTTTGTTATACGTGCTCTTAAGCCCGTTTAGGGGGTGAAATCTACCCTCAAAGTTCACTCTTAAAGTCTTTTTTCGAAATATCTCTGCTTCTAATTGGTATTCCGCGACGGAACAAAATGAAAAATGCTCTTTGCGGCAAGGCGGAGCTACTAGACATTGTTATGCCCACGAGGGTTGCAACCCCTATTTTTTATACCGGAAAAACCACATTTTTCGAAGATATTTTCGTTGTACTGATTCGAATATTGACTTGAAAATTGAAAAGTAAATATTCTGAGTTGTGAAATAAAGTAAATAAGTTTACGTGTTCGAGGATTTCGCGTTAACTACCCCCAAACACGGTTACTACCCCTTCAAACATTGGTCATCTGCAATAATGAAAAAAATGTTTTTCTCAAGAGAAATACGAATGAGATATGTTTTGAGAGACACGTATTTTGTTATACGTGCTCTTAAGCCCGTTTAGGGGGTGAAATCTACCCTCAAAGTTCACTCTTAAAGTCTTTTTTCGAAATATCTCTGCTTCTAATTGGTATTCCGCGACGGAACAAAATGAAAAATGCTCTTTGCGGCAAGGCGGAGCTACTAGACATTGTTATGCCCACGAGGGTTGCAACCCCTATTTTTTATACCAGAAAAACCACATTTTTCGAAGATATTTTCGTTGTACTGATTCGAATATTGACTTGAAAATTGAAAAGTAAATATTCTGAGTTGTGAAATGAAGTAAATAAGTTGACGTGTTCGAGGATTTCGCGTTAACCCTCCCCAAACACGGTTACTACCCCTTCAGACATTGGTCATCTGCAATAATGAAGAAAATGTTTTTCTCAAGAGAAATACGAATAAGATATGAATTGAGATATCGAATATCTTATATTTAAAGTCATTTATCACGAGGCAATAATTTCTTCATAAAATGAATCATCTTGGTCAAGATAAACTATGATTCGCGAGTGATTTTTTATTCCATCAATTCGTCTTTTCGTCCGATAATTTTTTACGATACTGCTTATCAGTTTCGATTATTCGTTTCGTTACTCATCGGTCGGGTATATATGTCGTAAAACTCCATGCTCGGGAATAAGTGTAGTCTTTTAGAAGCATTGAGTAGGTTTGTTCCTCCATCCGGACTCAACAATGAGAATCAATCCTTTGACTGTTATACATTTATTATCCGCGTTTTTTCAAAATATTCAAATACAAGATGGAACGGCCAATCATAGAGAAATGGAGTTAGCAGAATCGATTAAAGATATACTGTTAAGTGCCACAAATGATTTCAATGACGTAGATATGATTATCGAAGAGACATTACATTTTCAAGAACAGTACAAAGATCACGCAGCAAAAATAGTTGAAGATACAATACAGCATCATTTTCCTGATTCTGTTGAAGCACCAACGAATCATTGTACAGAATGCTGTTCGTGGTAATCAGAAGTTATCAACTTCGGAAAATCGTATTCATATTATGTACATATAAAAATACTCAAATATTCGAAATCAATTTGGTTTTTTCAAAGTAAAGTGCTCACAGGTCTCATTTTTGATTTTTTATTTCAACAATTATGGAAATCAGGTTCAGCTGCACATGTACTGACCCAGAAAACTTCAATACAAAAAACTAGAACTAATTCTATTGCGAATGAATATTTTTCAAATTCTTAATTGAAAGTGTATTATTCTATAAATTCATGACAATAATGGTAATCTTCATAGAAATGTTTGAAACATAAT
Organism: Arge pagana; assembly: GCA_963969455.1. NCBI lineage: Eukaryota > Metazoa > Arthropoda > Insecta > Hymenoptera > Argidae > Arge > Arge pagana. Next base: position 13,511,029 of record OZ018308.1, on the reverse strand, counting down.
GATTTCTTACACCAGCCGCATCGTATCATAGCAATATTCTCACATCCGCTTATTCCGCATCGTATGTCGCACGAATCCCCGAAACTAAAATCTACGGGATTAACGAATTCCTGTGGTTTTTCATCAATATAACCACTTTTGTACCAGGAATATTTAAAAAGATTTTCATATCGTGGTGAAGATAGCTGATTGTGGGCTAAAGATTGGAGTTTGATAATGTTATTCCTCAAATGCAGATTTAAATCGTAATTCATTAAAATTACATTATCAGAAATACGTCGAACATAATTTTTCCATATGCGAAACCCAAACACATCAAGTGGTTGTATTTTTCCTGTTGTACCGGTTGGTATTTTTTTTATAGTTATTATTTTGTTTTCCGGCATTGTTTCCTGTATTACTGCATCGCAGTGTCCACTCCATGAATCAAGTAACAATACAGAGTGATGACCCACATTCGGATAAAATACTTGTTCTAACCAAATCTTAAAAAGGTCTGAAATTACAAGATATTCTTATAAAATCATTCAATTAATCATAGTTTGGTGATAATAATTATTGTGAGTGTGCTTACTTGTAGTTAACTTTCCAGATGTAGATGCCTCCGCATGTACATTATCTGCACGGAATAATGTTGTTTGTACGATAGGGCCGAATCGACCACTTGGCTCCTTTAACACCAGAAAAAGAGGTGATAGGAGTTTTCCTGTAGCTGATATAAGTGGTTGAATGGTATAACTGTGAGTTGTCGACGAAACTGACTGTACTAAACATTGCACTTGCTTCTCTCCTTCAACAGCTAACGTTCTTCCAGAGTGCATTTCCAATTGGAATCCACTTTGATCTGAATTATATAAATTCTCAACTCCAATTATAGGTATAGTTGTTTTAATGTCAGTTACAAACTGATTTGCTTTACTTTTGAGTTCTGACTCACTGTCCAAAGTTTTTCTAGTGACAAATTTATTTATTTTTCTTGATACTATTCGATGGGCTTTTTTAAACTTCAAAAGCCAACTTTCAGAAGCCTTGAATCTGAAATCTTCAGAGCCAATTTCTTTTTGAGCGTGCAAAGCCCATCGCCGTAAATCTCGATCATGAATAATTGAACCACCTTCAAGAGCAGCATTGAAATTATCTAATACATGTTGACAAATTCGTGCAATTTTTTCCCTGTAGGTACCACCCTTATTTATCTTGTTAGCCCAACGATGTAGTTGAGTTTTAGATTTGACTTTTCTGAATCTTCTTTGTACAGTTTCGATTTTCAAGTTTTTATTTTTCCCACTTCTCCAATAATCCAGTGCTCTCTGTTTATAGTCAAAACTCACTTCTTCTTCATCATCTGTACAATGATTTGTTGGTGCTTCAACAGGATCAGGAAAATGATGCTGTATTGTATCTTCAACTATTTTTGCTGCGTGATCTTT